>JAZKJV010004525.1:0-376137 GCA_037367405.1 Ottelia alismoides | reverse complement strand
TAAGAAAACTCTATTTTATTTACATTTCAGTCCATGAAACTTCCTTTTATTATATCTTTGTCATATGGTCTCCGATTTTAGCGTATAATATGTCATTTCGAAGCTATTTTCATGCTCTACCATTTAGCATAGTTTGTGAACAGATCTGAGGTGGTTTATTGTCAATTATTATTTGCAGATCATCACTGACTTTTGCAGGCTTATTTTGACATACTTGTGCTTGAGAATTGAGTGATAAATTTTTGCAGGAGGTCGAATAGTGAACTCTGATTGTTATCGATGGTTAATATCACATTTAAGATTTCATAGGGGATTAGTTTAGATCCATTCCTCTAAGTTTATAGCCAACTATTCGAGGAATTAATTTAAAAATATTTGGAGGTCTGATCTTTCGCTTCAAATTATTCTGAGCTTAAATTTATTGATCTGAAGCATTGACTCAATTACATGTTGATCTGTGATTAATTTTGAGGAAATTATTGATCATATTATTAGAGAATTAGATACGATCCAAATCACATATCCTGGGCATAAATTCTATTTATTTTCTTTGCATCGCATTCTTCATCATTGCATTGTATATACTTCTTAACACAAAAATTAATCGAACATTGATTGATTATTTAAATTTGATTCAAGACCGCGCAACTAAAATCACCGTTCCCTGAGTTCGACCTTGGTAAACTTGCCAAGTAAAAATACTCCACAACATTCAAAGTTTGTGATATTTTGACGACCAAAATCCGCTTCCTATACTACAATTATCGACTATTAAAGAGGTGGATTTCGCGGTCATCAGGCCCCCATTACCAAATGATGTAAAACTTCCCTAAACTTTTGAATTATCCTACTTCAAGATTCTACGAGTTTCTAGGTGTTTAAGGTGTCCAATATACTTGTTCAGATGTTCAAGAACATTGTCTATCCACAACGCTATGAGGATCCAGCAAGTAATTTTTGAAGGTTTGATTCCTTATAATTTTGAATTTATCAATTACATTGCTGCGACTATAGATATGACATATGTTAATTGGCTTATTTGTTTCCATGTAGGCCTAAAGCTTTTTTTTTGAAGGGAAAAACGTTATTTTGGGAAGATTTGTAAAGCTTGAAGTTCTGGACAAGACATACAGAATATAATTTTCTTCTTCACTTTGGAATGTTTGTTTAGTTTGATCTACTTGCTGTGTATTTTGTGTGGTTTTTGTTTAAATTGTAATATAAACAGTAGCTAAGACTTGATTGCGGTTTGAAGAACAAGGACATATTTTGTTGATGTCATAATCTTCGATGAATGCATATGACTAGAGAGATCTATTTTGTTTGGATTGCTTTCCGAATATTCTTGATAATTTGCAGGTCAAAGCAATATAATGGGATCCTACATTCAGTTCTTCTCAATACATACTACATGACTTTACTTGCGAGGAACACACGAGCACAAATTTGACAGGATCTTGACATGAAAGCATATCTTCTTCATTTGGACCCTTGTATTTGCAAGTTCAGATTTTATCATCTTCATTTCCTCGCCCAGCTTTCCTAACTCTTGCAATAATCGTAACTCCATTTTCTTTTCTTCTTGTGAGGTCTGATAATTGGGTGTGTCGTCGTCGACCCAGCTAAAAAATTCACAGCTTCGATCCGGACATGTATAGAATTTCTTCCCCTTACTCCATGGTCTTGCTGATGTCTTCACCACAGCAAGGCTTCGACATTGACATCTGACTCGATCATTGCCGGAGACACTAGAGTTGGAGAGCTGATCCATCTCGTACTCTACAAAACATGTCATATGTTATTTTCGTAATATAAACATTCATCTAATCTATGAAACACTCAAAACCAGCAATTATTTTCTCCCAATGTGCTTTACTTCAAAGTGTTCTTACCTCTTGGGCGTGCGTGCAGCAAGAAATTTTCTTTGGAGATCTCTCCAGGTCCGAGCAGCTTGGAGCCAATCTCACAATGTCAGCCCTTAAAATAAGTGGTTCATGCTAGGTAAATAGCCGTTGGAAATAGAGGGGTATGTTTGGACATCCACCTCCAACGGTCCACAGACTGGGGGTAAAATAGGGCTTTCATCCGAGACATAACATCCGTCAATGGAAAAATTGACGACCCTAAACCACAGGGTCTACGCAGTAATGGTTAGCAAGATTACATGGTCTACGGAGGAATATCAATGTTTCAAGGTCGTAGAGGTAATTTTGAAAGATTTCAGGGTTTGTTGGTAAATATCCCTACTTACAATGCTCTCCATTGAGAATCTATATTATAAAATATTCATATTTCTAATGTAGATTATATATATATTTTAAAGCCCTAAAAATGAGTAAGACTTCAAGTGGTGTATTAGGTATCTTAACAGAGGGACGGAGTAGGCATAATTCACATTGAAGTAGGCAGCGAAATGTAAAGTAAGACTTGAGATGATATATTATGTATCTTAATAGAGTAAGCATATCCCAATTGTACTCAATATGTCTACAAAATTCACATTGAAGTAGACAGAGAAATCATTTACTTTACAATTATCCTTAACATGCATTTAATACTCCAACAAACTTTAAATGCATGTCATTATTCATTTGGAAAAAATACTGGAATAAGGGCTCAATATCCCGCCCGACACGGTTTCAAAGAGTACGGTTATTCTTATACATATATCATTATGGGTTTTTATTAGTTGCACCCTCTGAGATATTGCAATTTCAGTTATGCCCCTCCCTTTTTGGGAATATCAGTTGTGCCCCTGGCTTCTTGCCATTCTATCACTAGTGCCCTCGGGTTAGAGGACCATCCATAACCAATGCAAATAGGCGTTAACTTTGAGGATACAAATGAAATTAAATTGAAAAAGAGGACTAAAAAGGTCCCCCTCTTCCTCTTCCCTCCTCCCTCATTTTCTCCTCTTCCTCCCTTCTCTTCCTCCTCCCCAGCTCCTCCCTCTGCCCCTGCTCCTCCTCTGCCCCGAGCTCTCCTGCAACCTCCTCTGCCCTGAGCTCCCCCAGGCCCCTGCTCCTCCCCCTCCGCCCCGTCCTCCTCAACCTTCCCACAACCTCCTCCTCGCCCTCGACCTCCTCCTCATCCCTCCGTCCGCAACCTTCCCCTCCGCCCCATCCTCCTTACCCCACCTGCAACCCTCCTCCTCTACCAGCGCAGCCTCCCCTCCGCCCCTGTTCTACCCACCCTGCCCGTTGACTCCTACTCTGCCCCCAGCATCCTCCTCCTCCTTTCGTCCGCAACTTCCTCCTCTGCCTACAACCTCCCCCTCCTCCTCTGCCCGTAGCCTTCACCCCCCCCCCCCCCACACCCCACAGCCTCCTCCTCTACCCCCATTCTCCTCCTCTGCTTGCAACCTCCACCTCCACCCCCGACCTCTTTCCCCTCCCTTCCCCTCCCCCACCCCGACCTCTTCCTCCTCACCCCTCTGCCTGCAGCCTCCATTTCCACCCCCATCCTTTTCTTCCCTCCCACCCAGAGCCTCCTTTTCCTCCCCTCGCCTATCGAACCTTCTCTGTTCGACGTGCACCACCATGCAACCCTCCCCTCAACCTCCTCCCCAAGCCCCCTCCTCCGCCCCCAGCCTTTGATCAAAGAAGAAGTCATAGCTCCCGATCGAGGAGGATGACCGTGACTCATAGTTGAAGTCTCTTCGGCCACCGATGATGATGAACCTGGAGGTGATGTGGCCGAATGGGTCTCCGTGCTTCATCTTCTTCTCCTTCTCCGATTGTGGGATTCAATTTTGGGGGTGATCCTTTTGATTTCCAGTTTTACCCTCTTACCCAAACTATGGTTTGAAAAAACCATGGTTAAGTTTAACTCATTGATCGGCCAAAGTAACAGAGGGGCACAAGTGATAGAACGGCAAGAAGTCGAGAGCACAACTGATGTTCCCAAAAAAGAAGGGATATAACTAATATGCAATATCTCACAGGGGCACAATTGATTCATTATTTCACCTTATTAAACCCTTATTTCCATCTTTTATTTCCATCTTACCTATCCTTATTCAACTTATTCTCCTTATTCCTATCATTTCAACCGAATAGAGAATAAACCCTTATTTCCATCTTTATTCCTGCTTAATCCCAAATCGAACACCCTCTAAATGTACATATAATATGAAACCATTTAATACATCCGTTAATTAATTAATGCATGCATGTATATGTAGCCAAGTGCAGCAATCACATAAAAGGGAATAAACACAAGCCCATTCATTACATATAACGAGAAGAAAGCTAATCATGAGTTCATTACCGTGAACTCTCAGATTTTAAATATAGACATGTTCTTATCAGAGATGACTTTTATGATGTACTCAAGCGGACTAATGTTTCTTAAACAAAAGAAGCAACATGTGAATTTTTTGACAGTTCTACAAGATGGAAGATCCTCACTCAAATCCGTAGACAGGTTTTAAAAAACCAGACCGGCAGTTGAACCGGTACTTTGTCAAGTTTGGTTTGACCGGGTCGAACCAAATGGTCCGAACCGGTCGAACCGTTAATGAAGTCAGCATGACATCATCTTTCATATAGACTGGTAGAAAACCAGACCGTTCATTTCAAAGAGGTCGGACTGGTTGAACCAGAGTATAAATAAGTGAAAAATAGTCTTTTTTATTCATGGTATCGAATGTACATATAAAAAGAGATGTTTTCACATGAAAAATCACACCATATATAATAATGTACAAACATTGTAGACTCTTATGTAAATACTGAAAATTAGGTGACGTACCTGGAGTCCTCGTATTATTTCTTTAAATGCTCAAATCACTTGTATAATGAATCACTTTATAGGGATCATCCATCATCAATGTAAATCGACACTTCTTTTACCTAAAGCAAGCATTATATATGGATATCTTGCATGTTGTGCAATGATCAAATGGTGCAAGGTTACGTCGTCTGTTGTGGACTGTGTAGTGAGAACACCACCAATTTCATAGTGATATCCACGTCATAATGGTACTATCTTGCTGGGTACTGTCAACATTTATTTTTGGATTGCTATGTAACTTTTGCAGAACATTGGATTCAACATTCAAGAATTTTTTATACTTCAGAAATCCAATCCTAAAAAATAAAGCAGCCAAACGAACTCACCAGAGTCACCAGTGACCAGCTTGTGCAGTCCTGCAAGAGGGGAGATGAATCAGAGGTTTGCTTGTGGGAAGCTTCGTCAGGAGGCGGCACTTCGACGTTTCCTTTTTGGTGGCAGCGACAACCTTCTGCTGGTGAGCGACTTTCAGTATGAGCCTTTAGGATCAACCGTCAGTGGGAAGCTCCGAGGCTGTGAGCGGCGTCTCGCCGCTTCCTTGCCGTTGTCGCCGAGCAGGTTGGCAATGGAGTCAGGGGGTGGGTAACGACCTAACTGGTTGCTAGTTTGCAGCAATGGGAGATGTTCCAGTAGAAATGTTTGCAACTGCATGGGATAACAGACCGACGAGACCTTTGGGTTTCCAAAAAAATAGGGAAAATGGGGGGTTTTTAGGTCCGGTCCGGTTCGGCCAAACCGATCCGGATTGACCGGTTTTCAAGCGGTTCGATTGTTTTTTGCTTCGACTTTACAAATCGGCTGGACGGACCGAACCTTTGCCGGTTCCCGGTTGGAGCAGTTGAACCGCCGGTCCAATTCGGTTTTTAAAACATTGTCCGCAGATGTTAAATTTTTTGATAGGCTGGAGGAAAACATGACTGTGTTGGATTTGACTGAAATTCTCTATTGATTGATCCTATAAAAAAGTGATTTTATTGCAGGATGTGCTGCACAGAAAGCTGGCCCCAACTAACGTTGCCAAACATGAGAAGGCATGTATTGACAATCAACATGTTTTCATCTTTTTCATTTTTGATATATTAGAGTTCTTGGCAACTAAAGCATTATAACTCATTAAAAAGGTCAAAAAAATTATGCATAACAACATTATGATTCTCAGGTCCTAAATGTTATATTTCGAAGTATTGGATTTATCATCCAAAAGGAATTGACAGAACTCATCAATCTCTCTATGTAAAAGCGTTTAATATTCTAATGACTATGAGATTACTTTCATATTAGAAAAATAATCTAATTGTACATAAAAGGAGCATTTTTTTTTACAATTTTCAATTTCACCTTTTGTTGGTAAAAATTAAAAAAGAGATTGTTGATGTTTTAAGATTTTAAATATATATGCAACCTTTTTTTGAGATTTTGATTGTGGTGTAAACGAAACAAAAGAAAAAAAAACAAAATTTATAGATTTTTTCAAAAACATCTATATATGCATAATGAATTTTCAATTTTACTTTCATACAATTTTCAAAACAAAGAAAATGAGAGATGAGAGCCAAATAAATTTTTTAGGCAAGATATTACCATGTGTGCCTATTTCAAAATTTAAATTTGGATAAAAACTAAAAAGATGCTCAATTTATATGGTCGAAGTGTGAATATGTAAGGAATAATGATCAACTTTAATCTACTAAGAACAACTTTCTAAATACTTTTTCCATTTTCTTATTGAATATATAAAGCAAATTAGGAAAAACATTAAAGACAATTCATATGCACAAAATTCAAAAAGACACCAATGAAAATGGACTATTTCGTAACATCTTGTAATAATTTTGAAGGAAATGATAATGTCAAGGATTTTAAATGTAAAATGAAACATGCAAACACCACAATACTAAGAAAAATAAAAGAAGCCAATTAAAACAAACTGGTCAATATTTTGGAGCCAACAAATGTCAGCGTTAATCGCCCTGAACCCTAAAAATATATATCACAAATGCAAATTAAGGTTTGCCTTCTCCATCAATTAGAGGTAGCATTATTTACATACATTCTTTATATTTTTATGGACAGGAAAAAAAACTGCAAAAGAAGTTGACAAAAAATTATGGGATTTTTACCCGGCAGACCCTGTAATCTTTTGCAATTACCGCTACGACCTCCGAAACATCCTAATTCCTCTCTCGACCCCGTAAACTTCATCCGTCTTACCCGACGAACCCTACCGTTAAATGTACACATCTCAAGTTAACTTCTTGTGAGTTAAAAATGAGTTAATCTAACCAATCTGTGATCCACGGCTAAAATTAACCAAGGAAATAAAAAATTATCCTCCCTCATCTACAGGCTTTCCCTCAAGTGCAACTGGGAGGTGGACGCGAGACTCCTCGGCCGCGGAGCTCGCGGAGGAGGACCAGAGGCTTTGAGGAGGAGTGCTGCTCGGGGAGGACGATGCAGGGGGAAGGGGGGACGTTGCTTCTCTGGATGGAGGCGGTCGGCTTCCAGGGGGATGGGGACGGAAGAGCAGGGGATGCGATGGGTCGGAGCTTCAGGGGCGACGCTGGTGCGGGAGGGAGGGGGAGGGGTGCGAAATGGGAGGCGTTGGGCGAGGATCGAGGCTTCGAAGGCGGCGCTGGTGCGGGGTGTGTGTGTGGGGGGGGGGGGGGGCGAGCAGGCGAGGCGATGGGATGGGGTCGGGGCTTCGGGGCCGGTGTTGGGGGGGGGTGGGTTGCGAGCAAGGGAGGCGATGGGCGAGGGTCGGGTCTTCGGGGGCGGTGCTGATGGGGGGGGGGGGGGAGCAGGTGAGGCGATGGCCGGGACGGCTTCGAGGTCGGTGTTGGTGCGGGGAGGGGGGGGGGTGCGAGCAGGGGAGCCGATGGTCGAGCATGTACGGGGAACGGGGATGCTTCGAGTCCGAGCGGGGGCCGGCGGGGCTTCGGGCGGGGGACGGAGGAGCTTCGGGCAGGTGCGGGGCGATGGGAGGGGGTTGGGGCTTCAGGAGGGAGCAGGGGAGGCGAAGCCGAGGATAGAGGGGGGCTTCGAGCGGTATGAGAGCGAGGAGACCTTCGAGCGGCGTGGGTAGTTGGGGGCTTCGAGCAGGTGCAGGGGCAGGAGGGGGGCTTTGGGCGAGGTCGACAGGGCGAAGGCCGAGCAGGGGAGGCGATGAGGCGTATGGGCAGAGGGGGTTATGGATGCAAAAATCCCTAATATAAAAGAAAATTGTAACGGAATCCGGTCAGTTTTAACGGCCAAATGGATGGAGGTTAACCGCAGGGTCTGTGAGGTAAGGGTTAGCAAGTTTACAGGGTCGAGAGAGAATTAGGATGTTTCAGAGGTCATAACGGTAATTGCAAAAGATTACAGGGTCTGCCGAATAAAATCCCAAAAATTATTATGAAAGTTTAAAATTTAGGACCAATACATATGTAACTTAGGCTATTTTTGATTTTTTAAAGATTTTTATCAATAAGAGGATGGAAAATATGATATTGAACCTTCATTATTCTTATTTTCTATCTGAACATTAAAGTCCACCTCTTTATTCATCTACTTGTGTTTTTTAGGCATTTATGTAATCAGCAGGTTGTTTAATACAAAAAAATTCCAGGTTGACAAAAGCTGAGTTAAAAGTTACCATAAATTTTCTCTACGTTTCCTGCACTCCTTATTTGAGTTAATTTTTTGTTAATATAAGATTCTTATTAGCAAATTTTTCCTATATATATCATCGCTGTCTATTACTCTTCTTTTTCTGTTTTCCTTTTTAAAGTTATTTTTATGTTGATATAAGATTCTTATTAGCAATATTATTTGTTTATGGAGGTGATATTATGTGCTATTTAATCAAGAAAAGACGAGATCAGTTGGCATGAGGCAAACATAGAACTAAACTAACAAGTTCAATAAACTGCATATCGTTTTATCTCCGTTTTTTATTATTGCATCCATCTATTGTAAACACCATCTTTAAATCAGGAGATAATAATTCATCTATGTTATGAAAATTAATGCTTTCAATCATATCAGAAAACTGGCTTGCAAATGTCAGATAAAAAAATCTAACAGGCATTTATACCAAACACCGAAACCTGGTATTAATCATTTCAAAAACTTGGAAATTTCATATCAACATCTTATTATAATTTGATAAATTTGGAAGAAAGCAACGTCTGCAGTCAATATCATGTGAGATATATGGGACGAGAAATCCAGGCTTGTTAAAAAATATTAGAAAGTGGAAAAGTGAAAATTCATTATTTCGATCGAGCAATGTTAATAATCCAACGTACCCATTAATGCAAATCACAAAAAACACAAACCCATCAAATCCACAAATAACATTAAACAGCAATTCAAAGCTAACAGGTGAGAAAAGAAAACTATATTTCCATTAACGAAACGTACAGAAAAAAAAGAACTTTATTTCGGTGCTCAGACAGCCAAGGGTTTGTCTTCAAACATAAGATCAGAAACTCTAGTCCAAAACATATGCATCATCACAGCACGGATAAGATCTCAATCACAAAGAAACATATCAGAAAAATAGACCTTTTCCTCGAAACCATTTTAAAACATAAACAAAAGAACAGAAAAAAACTTCCGATCAGTGGAGCATCGAATCTCAGCAAATGTAGGATTTCTTCAGAGGCCCTTTCGAATTAGGGCAGCTGCAGAAAGATAACGCAGTAATAGACATTAACATCATCGATCCGCAAAGAAAGCAAACGAACAAAGGGAGATGCTACCTAGATATGGAGAAGGGAAAAAACCAACGCGGTGATGGGAGGAATCGGGAAGCTCGCGGTGGAAGTTCGCGGTTAGGGTTTGGGAACGAGGGGCGGGTTGAAGTTGCGTGAATATATAGATTTTTAATATACGGATCCTTATTCGGGTAGGGTTAAGTGTAAGAGAGTAGGGGAGGGGGCATCTGCCGTCCTATGCAAATAAATGCACACATCTTAATGTGTCTCAATGTGGGTACTTAGGGCCCGTTTGGTTGCTGGATTGAACTTGGTTGGATTGGAGTACACTGGTATACCCTTCCTTCCAACCCTCTCAATCCTTCTCACAGTTTACTATTCACAGGGGTACAATTTACTATTCACAGGGGTACCCCAATCCAGTCCAACCTAGCAACCAAACAGGTCCTTAAGATAGTATGACACTCGAAATGTAAAAAAAAGAGGAGGGAGATTTGAATCCACTTATATAATCTGTTGTGGTAGATAGAGTAGTTTGGTAGAAAAAATAGAAAACAACATGAGAAGATTAGAGAAGTTTTATCTCTCCTTGACCCAACCCCAACGTAATGAGACAGTTCATATATATCCCTAGCAATGCGCATATGAAGATTGTCGAATGCAACATGTGCTAATTAATAAAGGGCACTGAGAAAGGGCACATCTTTATCAAGAGTGCGGAGCTTGAAACTTAAGACGATAATGATGTTTAATTGGCCAAACTCACACACTAGAAGATCCTTTGCGGTGTGATGCATACAGTCTAAGAGACAGCCTTATGATTTGGAGGAGCACAAGATAATCCACTTGTGCAAGGTACACTATCGAAGCTAAATATAGAGTTGTCATAATGGATGTCCCATGGACTTGGCTTAAGAGGATCTGACTAGCATTATAATAGATTTGAGCTCCATATGATTTTATTCTATGATAGCAATGCTAAATTATTTGCCTAGACAATAAATTTTGCATAAAAGAACAAAGCATGATGTGCTTAATCACCACTACTCAAAGACATAATTGATCTATAGGAGCTTGTGATGTCTTGCATATAAACAAAAAAGCGAGCTACTAATTTTATTTATCAAATAGCTTCTCACAATTTAGTTTTGCAAAGAATGTGCACTTGGATATGTTTAACCACTATGCTCAGTCCATAGGAAAAAAATATTGGGTAAGTTCTCCAATTTAGATTAATATTGGTCACATGGAGATTTGAAGATAATATTCAAACCTTTAATTTGTAATCACCAAATCAAAATCAATGATCGATCGATGAATCCAGTGATTCGTTGATTCTCTATTGCTGGATTAATTAAAGAACTTCGATGAATGCTCATGTCGATTATAAACAGAGAGAAGGTGGAACATGTTGATACAATATCTCACAAGCTCTCATAGCACAATAAGGAAATTAGAGAAAGAAGGGAGAAGACAGAATGCCTTTAGATTCTATAACAAAGTTTGGAGGGAGAGGTCATTTGAGTTGTTATTCTCTAGCATCATTCCCTATAGTTTGGAGCAGAGTTATCAACTAAGTGATATTTCCTCACTCTTTTTTTCCATTGTTTGGTGATTTATAACGTAGTATAAAGTGTTGACTATGTGTAACCCCCTCAACATTCTGATTTGATCATAGTTTTTGATTTTTTATTGTGATCAACCTAGTGTTTTTCTATCCTCACATCAAAATTTTCATGTTAAAATTCTATGTATATGTGACTAAATTTTCGATGATTGGATTTTATCTCTGGTCGTGGTTGTTGTTTGATTTAACATAACCGTTTGGTTATTTTTTGCAATTCGCTCCATTAGAGGAATATGTCCCCATAGATGGTATTATAGCAAGGATGTATGAGAAGATGGACTACATAACCATCAAAATGTACAACATAAACGAGAACAATTACAACTACATGAAAAATATGAAAGCATAGTTATTCGTGAAGGTCATGCACCTTCTAATTTTTACAACCTAGAAGTTTGAATCCAAAAGCGATAAATGGTATCTTGAGCATGAACATGTATGCTGATTTATTTGGTAATTTATTGATGAGAAAATGTACAATCACATTCATCATGAGACTCGTGCATAAACATTTTGATCCAAGTTGGATAACATGTACGCTTCGAAGATAGGGAACAAATTGTTGTTGTTCAAAGATTTATGCAGTTGGAATTCAATGATGTATTCATATTCCAAACCATTTAAAAGAATTTCAGGTATTATCATCCAAGTTTGTAGTATGGGAAGACAAAATTTTAGGTCTACTAATAGTTGCTACACTTCTCGACAACTGGGAAACTTTTTGAATTTCTATTACTAATTCGTACATGATGGAGTTATTTCCTTGAAGACTGTCAAGGATGATGTTCTAAACAAAGATATGATAAGAAAATCCCCAAGAAATTTTATCACAATCAAAGATTTTGGTCATGGAAAACATGAAGAGATTTGGAGAATCGCAATACAAAGATTTGGGGCATCGTAATTACAACAAATAGAGGACACATCCATAAATATTGCTTCCATCTCAAAAGAGACTAAAGTGGGGAGAAATAAGAAAGACCATAGGGATGGGAATATGGATGAGAATAATGTTATCTTTCTTAGTAAGCATGATTTGCTCATTGTGTTTGAACATGGATACGGTGAATGTAGTCAGACATGACACTTGTTGGCTACTTGATAGTGATTCAGTCTTATGTGTGTTTTTTAATAGGAATTTTTCACATCCCATACTTCTATTGATTTTAACATTCTTAGAATGGATAATGCTTCAATGTATAGTATTATTAACAAGATGAAGCCATGTTACAGAATACTACTAAATTCTATTTGAAGCTAAAAAGACACAATGATTGATCCTAATATCCATCTTAATTTGATATCCACGAGAAAGCTTGATAGTGAAGTTATTGCAACATATTTGGTGGTGGACTATGGAAGATTAAAAAGAGTACTTTGCTTAAGAAACACATTTTTGACCTTTATAGTACATAAGCATTAGTTTTCATGATTGCAGTGAATGTGATTCATGATAACAATTCAATTGAGGGCTTACACACTTTAAATATGAGGAATCTTCTTTTAGGCATATGAAGACACAAGTATTAGACTTGGTTCACCTATATTTATGCAGTCTTTTAAGGTTAGCTCTCTTGGTGGTGCATTTTATTTTGTCACAATTAACAATGAATTTTTAGGAAGCTATACGTCTAAACTCCAAAAAAGGAACAATCACAACATTAGTCTGTTTAAGGACTTTCATGCACTCAAAGAGGGGAAGACAAGAAAGAAGATGAAACCCATCCAAAATAATAGCGGTGAACCGTATGTAGGATCCTTTGACATTTATCGTAGGTCCCATGGGTTTGGACATTATAAGACTCCTTTGAAGGATTCTCAGTTGAATTGTGTTGTTGAGAGGATGGACACAACTCTCATCGAGACAGTCAAGCACTTATTCAAAGCTACAAAGTTCCCTTTGTGATGAAGCCTTAAGAACTGCTACATATGTGATTGACCTATCTCTACTCATTACTTTAGATGGAGATATCTCTAAATAAAAAGATGGTTTCTTTGACTACTTACATGTATTAGATTGCAGAGCATTGTGCATATCCAAATTGGAATTAAAGAAATATGACTTTCTCTTATATGGATAAGATGTGTTTGACTACATGTTATATGACCATGTAGAGAAGAAGATTGCGAGAAGTCGAGATATAATAGTTGTTAAGGGTCACAACCGCGAAGATATTCAGAAGGCATACAAGAATCCATCTCAGAATAATTACAATCTCATTAATGTAGAGCTTATTCCTTTTCAATATCCACCTAATGCCTTCTACACGAAGCTCATGAGAAGTCTCTTGATCTCGAGGAAGAAGATATTAAAATGTATATGTTCTTGCTAGCAATTAAGAGGATTGCACTTGCATAGATCATCCTAACAGATCTATGAGGGAGAGGTGTCCCACTACGCAATACTCCACATGGTTTTTCCCTTTGATGGATAATATTAAGCCATAATACTACGAAGAGGTTATACATGATGCATGGAAATAAAAATGGATTGACGCCAATAATGTGAGTATCCTTATTGAGCACACTTCAAGTTGGTGTATGTTATGATATGGAAACGATTCGTTACGTCTTTACCACAAGTAGTCTGGTGTAGAATATGATATGTATTAGAGTTAATATATGCTCATTTTGATGAATTTTCACGAGGTTTTTCTCAAACCATGAAAAGAGCATTAGAATGTAGTTAAATAGATATTTGGATACTTCAATGTCACTTAACAATATATGCTATTGTTTTGAAGTAGAATCTACATTTATTTAGATTATGTGAACTCTAATATGATAGGTGGTATTGAGTCCCATGTGTGAAAAAGGACATAGGCAGATATTGATATAATAAATCAATGTCATCCCGTGCTTGTATAATACTATATTTGCAGCATTCAGCTTTGGAGGTTTTCTTTCTTCCCAGCTAGAATATCCAATATCTGTAATATTTGAGAGAAAGTTTAAGTCTGAGGTCTTGTCTATGAAAGAAGATTTCCCTACTAGTTATCAATGGTAAGCTCTCTGCAATTCTTGGAGTGTCATGGTAGACATTCTATATATGGCTACTTTTTGACATATATAGGTGTTATTATTCCATAGTAATCAAGGATTTAGAAGTCTATATCACTGTCAACTATAGAGGAAGAATTCATTTCTATTCCATAAGCAAGTAAAGAGCTTTTGTGAATGAAGAAGTTCTTACATGAATTGTATTTCATTTAAGATAAGTTTATCCCTTATTGTAACATTCAAAGTGCAATTAACCTTGGAAAGGACTCTACTTTTCATGAAATATTAGAACACATCAATGCTAGATATTATTGATAAGTGGATGCACTAAAAGCGAAACTACTTGTAGTTGACAAGGTCCACATAAATGACAATGGTCATGATATAATGATGGTCTTTTGCAAAGTTATAAAAATCAAATCGAATCGACCGGTTCAACCATCTAAACAAAGAATCAAAAGAAAAATGGTCCAACCATTTAGTTTTTACTTAGAAAATAAAAATTAGTCAAAATCGATGAAAACCTGGTTGAACTGCTTTATCCAATTGAACCAATTAAACCAAACCATTGATTCGACATTTCTTTGTTGAAAAAAACTAATTATTTGATAAAATATCAATTTTAATAAGTATTCATAATCTAGTTTCACTCTAACCCAAATTATGGTACTCATTTATCTTCCTTCCATGTGTGCTAACCGAATATCACTTCTCTTTTCCATCTGTACGAGCATTTCCTCTCTGTTACCACATTTTGCATGAGGTTATCACCTTCCAACAACTGCAAACAATACTTCCACATAAAGTTGTCATAGTCACGCTATGAGAAGTAGTAAATTAACAACACTTGTTTCAAATAGTTGTAAAGTTATTAATTTTATACATCACTTATATACATTTATAATTTGACAAAATATATTTATTAAGCCCTTTTGAGTTTTTCTAATAACATTTTATACCTCTAACCATTTTGTAATTACATTTTTGCCCCTATATTCTAAAAAAATTAGAATATTGTCCTTATGTTGGTATTATATAAGAACACAAGCATAATAATAAAAGACTATTACTATGAGCAATTGTTAAAATACAGGGCACACATGTACTTATAAAAATATAGGGACACGAATGTAATTGTAAAAAATAAGGCATATAAGTATTGAAAAACTTGCAGGACAAGTGTAAAAATGCTTTATATATGATGTATCATTATTCATATTTATTTATGAGGGCCGGGAGACTGCTGCGTGTAGCAGCCAAGCTGGCTGCTACATGTAGCATTCTCCCCCAATTTTTTTTTGCGAAATTTCACCATGTATATTCATCTATATATCCCTCCTACATGTCATTCAAATTTCACGAGAAACAAAGACTTCTAAGTCGTCCATCTAGAAGGGGTAGATTACAACAAATTTCAGACCGTTAAAAATTACCCGGTCTAGATGGATGGCTTAGGAGTCTTTGTTTCTCGCGAAATTTGAATGACATGTAGGAGGGATATATAGATGAATATACATGGTGAAATTACGCTAAAAAAATAAAAAATTTGGGGGAGAATGCTACATGCAGCAGCCAGCTTGGCTGCTACATGCAGCAGCCTCCCTTTTCAGTTTATTTATATGAAGTACCAGTCTAACTCAATTCGACTTGATTGGACCATAAGAACCAAACCAAACAATACAAAAATTTTGATTTTTTTTTCTATTTTTATGAACTACTAACATCATCACCGGTTCGACTGATCAGTCTCATTGATTCGACCATAAAAATCCAAAACTGGTACATGCTCGATTTGATGCCCAATTCCATCTTTTTAAAACCTTGGTCTTTACCACTTGGGAAGTTTGAATGATGTCGATCTATTGCAAGATTGAAATAGTTCATACCATAAGTGAAGGAGAGATTTATTGGACATGTTTCCTTCCATCGGGAATGTATCCTATATTAATATGATACTTATAGAGATTTGAATTGTCAACATTCAAATATTTGATTTGCAATAGCCAAATCAATGATTAATTGATGAATCCAAAAATTCATTTATTCACTCTTGCTCGGTTAATAGAAGATTTTATGAATACTCCCCATGGGCTATAATAGAAGAGGGGGTGTGCATACAAACACAAATTCATTTATTCACTCTTGCTTGGTTAATAGAAGATTTTATGAATACTCCCCATGGGCTATAATAGAAGAGGGGGTGTGACACAAGTTCTCAAAAACACTCTTAAAAAGAAATTAGAGAGAAAATGATAAGAAAAAGCAAGTAAAAACTACAAGAAAATTAGCAAACATTATCAATTTGGTTACATTTCTCTTTAATATTTTCATTCATTTGTTCGACAATTTATAACACTATCTAAGTTGTCAACTTTGCATAAACCCCTCATGAAAGATTGATTTGATCGCAGTGCTTGATTTTGAATTAGGGCGAACCCCATGTATGCTACCCTCACATTGGGGATACTCCATGCCAAAGTTCGTTGTGCATCTATAATTGATTTTTGTGATTGGATTTTGTCTGCCAATGTGGTTGCAGTTGAATTTGATATATTGTGCATGATACACTTTTCAAACCTTGTGTTTTTTTGCAAATTGATCTATAAAGGGAAATGTCTCTAAGGGGAATCTATTCCCCCACAAAGTGCTAAATAGTTGTTTTGTTACCATTGGCAAATGGATTATGACTGAGGGTCTATTTAACTCTATATACCTATACATGCAACTGTTAGTTACTGATTCATACTCCTTTTTCCTTTCATAAAGAATGTTGACAACCCTAATCACCTATGAGAACTTCTCATGTCAAGGTCAGGTGCTGTAGCACCTTCACTCAAGGGACTACACAGAAATGTGTGTACCATGCAATGCCATAAGGAGAGTTCATTAAAATCTTATAAACCAATGTCATAGCTTCATTCCCAGCTTTCTTAGCTTCTAATCTGACCACATAGATATCATCAGCTACAAGGTCACCATCTGTCCCGCCTTGCAGCAGAGTTAAAGGGTCTCAGGTTTGCTTGTTTGTAGGGATTTATAGCTGAAGATATTATATGAGATATCAACTATATAGGCAACTGACAAAAAAACTGAGTAAATAGAATGCTAATCAAGCTCATTAGCTCTTTCACCTTTGGCAGAACTTCATGTTTTTGTGTACAAACTTTATAAAGTCCCTCCCATATTAAATCTGAATCATAAAGAACTACCTACAATTGGTGTAACTGATGAGGGTGCAAAAAGTAGGGTGTTCTGCAGGATACAGAGAAGGGGATCATGGGCTATATCATTCCCTTTTTATAATCTATAACATTCCTAACACAGTGAGAAAATGATGTAAAGAAACAAATACCAAAAAACCAATCAGTAACTTCACCATGCCATTGTGTGCCAATGCTGCGAGAGATAAGAACTGTTCACGCATATTTACACAATGGACAGCTACCTTACTATATCTCCTTGAATTGACTGCACTACAAGGATGTTAACTCACAGTTCCCTTGAATCAGCAGCTTAAAAAGCCATAACCCTAAACTATAGTACCAGTTATGTATATTTACTAACATATGTGTACCAATGGAGGGTGAGATCATCCAAACCACATCACCTCCAAATAGGTACTTGCTAACCGCAACATAAATGGAAGCCAGCAGAATAGAATGCACTAATGAAAATAAATTTCCATGGAAATAGTCAGCAAGAGATGTAACAGGTGTTGCCATGAGAAGACGAGAATTGCAGCCCGGAATAACACGGCAAGAAGGCATTATAAAGATCCTTGTGTGAGTCGCTGCATTTCTCCTTGTTCATCTAGCGTCTCCATGAGAAGCGGAGGGGCATACCGAGCATTACCTTGATGCTCTTCTGCGTCTTGGCAGAAGGAGAGAATGATTGTGTCAATCGCCATTTCCACCACGGCAAAGAAA
Source organism: Ottelia alismoides (assembly GCA_037367405.1). Taxonomy (NCBI): domain Eukaryota; kingdom Viridiplantae; phylum Streptophyta; class Magnoliopsida; order Alismatales; family Hydrocharitaceae; genus Ottelia; species Ottelia alismoides. The sequence goes on along the minus strand of JAZKJV010004525.1, from coordinate 358,090 downwards.
AGGGTAGCAACAACATATCCAAGGAACCAGCATACCTAAATAATCATGTATATTGAATTATCAAATTAGCGTCCTTAGAAGAGAAGAACTATATTTGTGACAGAATTACAAAATCAACCCATCCTCTGATATTCAAAAGTTTTGTGAAAGAGTTAATAGAAATTGGAGCAAAGAAGAATACCATACAGAAATAAATTAACTTGCAAAAGGGTGATCAATTGCAGGGCATCAGACATTTGTTTCCCACATTTTAGAATTTAAACCATAGGTTGGGCCTCCAATGGTGTTAGTAGAAGTTGTACATCTACCCTTCCTCTATCTCTCACTATACAAAATATACTGTTGCAAACTGCTGAAGCAAACACCCACAAATGATCAAACAAGCAAGCACGAAGACACAGATTTACAAGGTTCACCCGTAATCAAGGTTTGAAAAAACTAAAAATGGAACGAGGCAGTTTCCCTGGAATCGAGGCGAGGCATAGCCTTGAGGTGTAAGCCTCAACTTACAAGAATAAATACCTATAAAAACTACAGTAAAATATATACTAATGAAATTATATATATTCTGACAAACAAATGATATATATCACTATAACATATGATGAAATTATAAAGATAGGAATACCGAAAGAAAAGATATACAACAATATATGCCTTTTTACTAAATTTCCATCCAATCAGATAATGAAGTTGTCGATATTCCCCTGCATTCTAACCATCTAACCCAAGTTGAAGAACCATTGTATGCACCCCCACCTGCCATACCATACCCCAACAAGACGGGGATCTCGCTGATTTTTTTATTCATGGTGTGGCGGCAGCATCCCCGATGAAATTTTTTATTGAAGATTTTATTTCTATTTGGGTATATGGATCTGTTTGCATGTGAATAGTATACAAACTACTCTTGAATTCTATCTTGTTTGTCCTTCTCAGTATATTACATAGATCATTATGTGACCACTCCTTAAAAATAAGTTTACGGACAATATTTTCTATGATATTTACGGATTCGTATGTTTAAGGGTATAATTTAAAGAGTTTTTTTGACATAATTGAACATGTTTAATGGCGAATATGAACACGAGAGCGACCAAATTTAAGCATTCATCTTTTATAATTATATCCCAACTAACTAGACCTTTATAAACATATGAAATTGCTAATAGGATAAATGATTTACATAAAACAATAATTTGAAAACAAAAATGCCTCAAGGACCGCCTCACCTCCGTCTCGAGCAAATGAGGTGGTCGCCTCTCAGAGACCTCATGAGGTGGCCATTCTGGTGCATTTCCAGACCACCTCACGTCGAGGTGTACGCTTCGTGCGCATCGAGGTACGTTTTTTCGAACCATTCCCATAATTGAGCTACGTCTTTGGACGACAACGATCGATTTTTACTGTGAAGAAAGAATAATACATAGGATATTGAGAGCACTAACCCGATGGAGATTATATACTATCGTGCAAACAAACCCCATATACAAATGGATCCGAATGCCCATTTACAACGAGACTCATGTATTGGTAGAATAGGTGGCTGGAAGGGGGTGGGGGTGGGGGCATTTGATAGTTTTTCAACCGGGTTCAACATAACAATTGGTTAGGATTCAAGGCATATCAACACATACCACCCTAACTCCACGCCTCGTTATATCATCCCTCCTACATCCTAATCACAATCTAACAATTGTAATACTAATCCTAACTTTAAAGATCAAAAAAAATTTTTATTTGCAAAAGATGAAGTAAAATAACAGGTTTAGTATTTGCACAGTTGGTTGATAGCATAAGACATTGGCACTTTTTATTTGTGAAACCGAAGAGTATGGGCTGCCAGATTAGAATCATTTTTGACATGACACTGGAATTGTAAGAACAAGCACCACAAGTAGCAACTAGCAAGAACAAGCACCATAAAGGTGGGGTGAGATATAAAAGTATAACCCAAGTGGAAAAAAGGATACCGTCCATGATTTTTTTACAGATAGGACAACTCAACATCCCCCTCAAGTTGCACATAGAAATTGTGCATGCCCAACTTGCTCACATTCTTCTCAAAACTAGTCATAGGAAGCCCTTTGGTGAATACATCAACCACTTGATCTTCAGTCTTTATGTATGACAGAACAAGCCCCATGGAGTTAATTCTCTCGGATGAAGTGATGATCAATCTACGCGTGTTTGGTGCAATTATGCAGAAGAAGATTAATAGGATATTTAAAGCGGCCTCAATATCACAGAATAGCTTCATAGGGAACTCGAGACTTATTTTGATGTATGTTAAAATAGTCTTAAGCCATAATATCTCAGCAACACCCATAGCCACGACTTTATATTCGGCTTCCGCATTGGATCTAGAACATATTGATTGATGTTTGCTTCTCTAAATAACTGGGTTGCCACCAAGAAATATACAATATCCAGTTGTAGATCTGCTAGTATCAGCGTGCCCTGCCCAATCCGCATCGGCATACCCTATGATTTCAATCATTACATCTTTGACAAAGATAAGTCCTTTTCCATGATTCTTTTTTATACAATAGAGGATAAGTTCTACATCATTCATGTGAATATCAATGGAAGCATGCATATATTGACTCACCACGTTGACAACATAAATAATGTTGGGCCTGATCAAAGTGAGATAAATCAGCTTACCTACAAGTCTCTGGTACCAACTTTTGAAGTCTTCATCAAGTTGCTTTCTGCTGAGATATTAGTTATCTTTACAAATAACTAATATCTCAACACTTTCCATCCTTAAAGCCTAGCTTGTGGCCCCCCATCAATAGGCGTATGAGCAAGCTGGCGACCCGACTTTCCTGTCGAGAGGCTGATTGGAGATCACCTGGGTATATATACTGAGCAGGCGGGAAAGCGAAAGAGAAAGAGAAAAGTGACAGCGAAAATAGCTTTCTGACCCTTGGAATTCTTTCCTGCCTCGTTTTATTCAGCGGGCTTGGTACCATGTCTCCCGAACAATTTCAGTACATATGGCGCAAGACGATTCCACATATCGAGTTCGGAATGGGATCGGGTGTTTTCACGTCGAACCCTAGTGCCCGCTTTGTCTTGATTGGAGATTGATGAATAAGAAGGCCTATAATATGATGAAAAAACTACATATTTATATACAAAAAAGAGATAGTTGAAGTATAGATAGACGAGTAACAGATCAAGAGCATATTTCCTTTGGCAAAGAACAAGGCCATCGTTCGACCTTGTTAATTCAATTCCTAGAAAGTTAGATTTCCAAGATCCTTTCAGTCAGATCGCAATCACCTCTCATTTTAGGTGGGTTATTTCCTCATCATCGCCACATGTGATAATCATGTCATCGACATAAACAAGAAGGATAGCAACTTTATTTTCCTTTCTTTTTCCAAATAGAGCGTGATCACCAATTCCTTGATGATAACACAATCTGATCATTACCACTCCAAGCTTCTCGAACTAGGCTCCGGGGGATTGTTTCAATCTGCATAAAGCTTGCCTCAATTTGCAGCATTATCAAGACTTCTCATGGCCATGTGGCAGATGCATGTAAACATCTTAATATAGGTCTCTATTCATGAAAGCATTCTTAACGTCCATCAGCTAAAGCTTTCATTCCTTGAGAGTGACAAGAGAAAGAGCAATCCACATTCTAATCATTTTTGTCACATGAGCAAAAATCTTATGTCTTCAAGTAGTCGATGCTATATTTTTTATTGAAACCCTTTGTAACAAGTCTAGTCTTTTATCTTTCTGTTTGCTCATTAATATGTTTTTTATGGCGTAGACCCACTTCAAACCAATCAGATGCACCCCATTTGGGATATCCATAATCTCTCACATACAGTTTCTTCCAAGGGCATCCATCTCATTCATAGCTTGAAACCATCTAGGATCAGACTCTGCCTCAACAACATTTGTGAGAATCAATCACAGAGGCAAAAAATAAAGATAGAAGCATTTATAATTTTCACTAAGTTTGGAATAGACAACATCTTTGTTAATAGGAGATCTGGTACATTCAACATTCTCAAGGGGGCTTTATCTCCCTTCTACCGTGCCTTTGTGCAATCAAATCTCCTTCAAAGATGATCATTCCATCAACATTCACATCTTCACAACTGTCATCTACATTCTCTTCCATAACATTATCCGGATTAGGTGCTAACTCTCCAATAATAACTAAGGAACTTGGATCATATGGGGATTTAACAAAATTAATATTGACTTCTTTTGCATGAGTCTGCATCATTATCCTTACTGATATTTCTTGTTGTAGACTTTTTCATGCCAATGAGAAGATCGAGGCTTCCAACCCTCTGTCTTCGTGTCGTTCCGAGTAGACTTATCCATGGAACTTGTAGAGTCGTCATAGGCACCCAAGAGAAGAATATCATGGACATTCCCTTCACCATTACCGATATTCTCCCCCTGAAGGGAATGCTCGATGCAATAAGATTCATACTCAATAAAGGTGACATCTTTAGTCACCATCGTAAGGATTTAAACATTTATAACATTTATGAGTAGGAGAGTATTCCAAAAAATGCCTTTAGGAAAGATTTCCCACGCATCAAGTTTCTTTACATCTAGTGCAAAGTTGTGAAAGAAGCAAACACAACCCAAAACCTTCGGAGGAAGCACAAACGGTTTGTTCTCGCGTTGAATAATAGAAAAAAAGAGTAGCCACATTCAATCATCTTGAGGGTATCCTTCCTATTTATAAGAAAGGTACTAGCGAGAACAACCTATCTCCAGAATCTCTTGGGGAGGTTTCTTTGAAATAATATCGCTTTGCTATCTTCTCGTTCCACTACAACGTTTTGCTGAGGGGTATAGCTGCAGGAAGTCTATGAATAGTTCCTTTAGCATTAAAGAATTCTCGTAGTTCTTAAGACAAATATTTATGAGCATTATCAGACCTGAACTGTTTAATCACTTTCTCGTATTATGTCTCAATCAGAGTGAAAAATCACTTCACAATGCTACCAACTTCATCACAGTTACAAAGTAAATAAACAAATGTGATTCTAGAATAATCATAAATAAATGTAACAAAATACTTGTAACCATTATGAGTAGGAACATTAGAGGGTCTCCGAACATCATAGTGAATTAGCTCAAAAGGCCCACTTGTCTTACTCTCAAGAACAAAATATGTTGCACGAGTGTGCTTGGACTTCTAACAAACATGACACACGAAGTTTGCAAAGCTCAAACCTTAAAGTAACGAAGGGAGCAACTCTTTAAGATAACCAAATGGAAGATGACCAAGACATTCGTGCCACTGTATGGCCAGACTATGAGATCTCTTATTTTTCCTTCTGTGAATCACAGTCGTTAAAGTAGCTGCCACTTTAATTGGTAGACGGTAGAAATCTTTAGAAACTAAACCGATCCCTATTCTCTTTCTTGTCACCAAGTCTTGCAATATACAACCATTATAAGAAGACAAGTTCAAAGTTCAATTCTTTTGTTATCTTGTTAACATAAGATATTTAGAGGCATACCATGAACATGAAGTGAATTACGGATAGCAAATTTCCTATCAAAAAAAATTATGGATAACAAATTTATCTATAAGAGAGACACTTCCTTTCCCCGCTATTGTGACATGAGATCCATCAACAAGAGCTATGTAATCCTTTCCATAGGTTAATTTATAGACTTAAAAGAGTTTTGGATCACCTGTCATATGGTCAATGACCACTATTAGTTATCCACTCAAGTTTTAGACCACTTGCCAGACAGATGGGACACACCACCACAACCTTGTGATCTCAATGAAACCAATCTCTGATCATTGCATCTAAGCAAACAAGGACCAAACAATCAATTGGCACGTTAAATTACAAGCACTCTGTTGGAGTATTTGGTTGTGCGCCATATGTGTTGTACGAGGGTAAATGGATCTCTCCAGGATCCATTTACCCCATCCCAGTGTTTAGTCCCACATCTACCAGTGGTGGGACTTGAAGGCTCTATGGAGGCTATATAAGGAGCCCCAGACCTTCTGTATCCATTGAGAAAGTACAATGCGCAACATATGCTCCTTTGAGGCCTTCTCCCGTGGTTTCATCCCGCTCCTTAGGGAGTAGAGTTCCACGTTAAATCTTATTCTTCCATGTTTAAATGTTTCTATCTTATGCTCTGTTTATAATTATCGCTTCTGCTTCCTATTTTCTAACACACTCTAATAACAAGCAAACCACAACTAGTAACACAACAAACAACATCAACAACAAAAAGCAGTCCCAAGAAGAACAATAGAAGCACTTGCGATCCAAGGAAAGAAAAAATCCAAGCCCATGGGGTTCTTATAACATCAACACTTGCAGCCCACGAGTGTTTCCAGCCAACTTGCAACAACAACAGCAACTTGACTCAACAACTTGCAACCTCAATAGCTAGCGAGGCGTACACACAATGCAACCTTGGAGAATGACCCTCAAAAACCTTGAAACAAAGAAGCAACAACAACAGAATGCAAATAACAACACAACAAATCAGTAAGCAATGGACTACACAAGGTTTTTTTGAACACTTGGTATACACCACCAAATCAAATGCAACTTTGCCCAAACATAATTTGTTGAAGAACGGTCTTGATGGGCTATGTTTAGTACCACATCTTGGAGTGATGGCTTTTGGCCACATTGGTGGGGCTATATAAAAAGCGACACACCCATTATAGCCTTTGAGAAAGAGAATGCAAAATCAGCCCTTCGAGGCGATTCTCCCGTGGTTTCATCCCGCTCCTCACAGAGTAGGGTTCCACGTAAGATCAAAGTGTTTCATTTGTTTTGTTCTTGCTTTGATTTGCTTCCGCATTTCTTATTTCAACATGGTATCAGAGCAAAGGTAGAGTCATCGATTCGTGTTTAAGTTCTTGTCGCAATTCTGTCGTGTTTTTTCCGTTTGAAATCTGAGGGCATCCAGCAAGATTTTTTTTGTCGTACAGCCCTCACGGCTCAAGGTTGCTCCTATTCCTTTGCGCCTTCGCGCCCTTGCACACGGCCCCTGCCCTGCGCGCCTCTAGCACTCATGCCCCAACGCACCCTTGCGCGGTGCGCCTCCAGCCCCTGCCCTTGCGCGCCCAAGCCCCAGCCCTTGTGCGCCCCATCCGAGCTTCCTCCTCCCAGATCCTATTGGCGGGGGCAGCTCGGGCTTTTCCCGACCAAGCGGCGGTGCAAATCCCAGCGTAGATGACGCGACAACCCTTCTCACGTGCACTTCCATTTCACACCAACAGGTGGCGACCGCGCGAGGGCCACCCCCACTAGTAAAGCACATAGGCAGCGTACGAGAGAAGGCGGCGAGCCTTCTTCCTCTAGCCGCACATCCTTTCCTGTTCCATTCCTTGGCGCTCCTCCCTCTCGCGCAGACACACAAGACTCGCACTGCCTCACTGCTCTCCCTCCAGTGGCGAACCCTCGAAGCTCCATCAAAGGAGTAGGTGGCGCCTCCTCCATTGGCGAGCCATCGTCATGCTCGACAGCTTTAGGAGGCGCCACCAACCTCCAGGTCCAGGCTCTTGCATCCCAAGCGACATCCCCGACTCCCATCAGAAGCCTCGGCGGAAACACAGATTAGAGAACAACATGAGGGGCGACGGGGTCGAGAGCTAGGGGTTCCCCATCGTTGGAACCCTAGTTTTGGCGGAAAAAAGGGAGGCCGGACGACCCCTTTTCAAAAGAAAGAAAGAAATGGAGGGGGAGAAGTGAAATGGCCGTTGTTGAATTGATGGAACCTACTCCCATGAAATTTGCTGCTGCACTCCTCTTACATGGAATTGTTGTTCCCAATGTCGATGCTTTATTAGCTGTTAAAGAGATCAGCGGCAAAGTGGTTGGAGATAATGTTGTTATTGTGTGCACTCAGACGCCAACATTAAAGAAACTGCCAGTAGAGTCAGCCAATCTAGATGTAGTTTTAACAATTCTAAAAGCATCCGAGAGTTTGTCGGAGGAGCTTGTTGACGTCATAAGATCATTGAAACCTGGCGGCATGTTGGTTATCCAGATTGCCCTTGTCCTTGCTGATGCCACTGACAAGGCCTTGGAGAAAAAGTTGATGTTATCCAGATTCATAGATTTTCTAGCAATTGATATCAAGAAACTCATCTTACCATATGAGGGATGGGCCGATTCTAAAAAGAATTTTTTAATGGCTAAAAAGAGAGAGAGAGAGAGAGCAACCACTAAAAAAGTGATTGACGGGTTTTAAAAAAATGAATAACCCATGATAAAAAAATAAAAGAGATGAAAATCTGAGCTATGGTGAAAAAATGTGGAAAAATTGAGATTGAGAGGTGTTTTTGAAAAAAATACAGTACAAAAAAATGTGTTGGGACTGCAAAAAAAGAGAGGAATTACTTGTTGATCCTTCATTGTTCTCCCAACGTGGTTGTTTCGGACAAGTTTGGGAGAAGGGAGGAGTGATGGGTAAAACATTACTCTACTATTGTTGGGTAGTGGTGTCATACCCTACCATTGTTTGAGTTATTGTGTAGTGGTCATCGAGCCCTACCATTGGTTGAGGCACTCTATTTAAGTGACCTATTATGGGGTAGTGGTTTCTGAGCCCTACCATTGTTTGATGCACTCCATTTGAGTGACCTAATTTTTTTGTGGAGTTCACCAGAGGGAGACTCATTGTTTTAGGTGCTCTATTTGAGTACCCATGTTTTGTGGAGTTTTCCAGAGGGAGACTCATTGTTTGGGGCGTTCTATTTGAGTACCTATGTTTTGTAGAGTTCTCCAGTGGGAGACTCATTGTTTGAGGTGTCATATTTGAGTATCTATATTTTGTAGAGTTCTCCAGTGGGAGACTTATTGTTGGCTCCATTTTCTATTAGTCCTGAACTCCACTATGTATGGATATTCCCACGACATGTTTTCATGGCCGTAAACTCCAGTATGTATGGGTATTCCCACGACGTTCTTGTTGGCCCTTCGGAGTGACGGAGCAGCTTTTGATGAAGATATGTTGAGGGCCAGAGTATTCCATGATGGAGACTCATTTTGTTGATCAAATATCTTTGCAGATCATTATTCACACTCAAGTCTCTAATTCCTCCTCACCAACATGACATGAAAAGCATCGTCTTCGGCAACAATCGACAGCGTAAGTTGAGTTGACATTGTATGTTGTTTCATGTACTTTGTATGTGAGTGGGTGCATTTTTTTTGTTTATCCAAGCTAGCATTGCATGCTTACCTTGAGGTGGAGTGTTGAAGAATGGTCTTGGTGGGCTATGTTTAGTACCACATCTTGGAGTGATGACTTTTAGTCACATTGATGGGGCTATATAAAAAGCCCCACACCCATTGTAACTTTTGAGAAAGTGAATGCAAAATCAACCCTTTGAGGCGGCTTTCCCGTGGTTTCATCCCGCTCCTCACGGAGTAGGGTTCCACGTAAGATCAAAGTGTTCCATTTGTTTTGTTCTTACTTTGATTCGCTTCCGCATTTCATATTTCAACATAATTGTCTCCTCTCATAACCCCGCACCGAATCTTCTTGCAGATACCTTCCAAGGCACACAGAGAGCCAAAAAACTGCAACAATAGCAGCCTATAGGGTGAACTCACAAGGGACGAACGTGTTTGGCAAAGGCAAAGGCAGCACCCGGAGATGGCAGCACCAAGTGCAGCAGCAACACCCTCTAGGCGGAAACCTAGAACAGAAAAATGCCTCCAAACGGAGCCCAAGTGCAGCAACTTGACAAGCTTTAACTCAAGAATCACAGAAACAAACTGTAGCCTCAAGAGAATCACAAAGGCTCGGATACCATGTAGTAAAAACAAGCACCACAAGTAGCAAGAACAAGCACCACGAAGACAAGGATTTACGTGGAAACCCTCTTTTATTGGAGGGTCAAAACCACGGGGTGAGTTTCCTATTGCTCACTGCAATAGGGGTCTTTTGTTTTTCTATACTATGTCGAATAACCAAGGTGAGGTGAGATACATAAGTAGAACCTAAAGTGGGTAAATGAATCCTCACCCATGATCCATTTATCCATAGAACTCAACATAAATTTAAAAATCAACCAAATAATTGAACTCTTGTAAAATCATTCTTATGGCATAAGGAATGATTATCTTTCGTTGATAGAAGAATGACGAAATGCAAGGAAACAAAAAAGTTTGTCAGTTCAGTGAACTTACTACAACGGGAAAGAGAGGAGATGAGATCTTGTCATGAGCAGATTTGTATTTGTGAGTATCCAGCATTAGGAACGCAAATACTGCAGATATCATGCTGACACAGAGTCTCCCAAGAAACAGAATAACATCTCCAATAACATTTACCTTTCCGATACGAAGAATGTTGTTCATTATCAAACCAGTTGCAATTTCGGAAGACTTACAGAAGCTTTTTCCAGTAATTGCAATCTGCAAATCATGAAAGACTTGGAATTAGCAAAGCAGTGGGTTTAGTTATACATAACTTGCACTCAAAAATAACGAGATCAATCTAGACAAAAAAATCATACATCATTATACACAGTTAAAAGGTAATTTACTCCACATCAAAGTATTAACATTCAACAAGCCGGAGGTATATAAAAACAGCTTATGTAAAATACAAGAAAATTTGTTCTGGGGATGAAAACAGTTGATTGTGCGATTTTAATTCAAGACCCAATAAGAAGTGGTTGGGATAGAATTGTTCAAGCAGTACCATTGGATGTTAACATCTCCAGACTTACCATTATGTAGGCATTACGATTAACTGATCGAAGGGTCCAGTCAATGCAACCAAGGCAGCACCGAGAAGAAAAAGAACCAGTTTTGCCAACCCAGCTTGACGCTGTGATATCCACAAGTTTCAATCTTCGACGAATCGACTTGAGTATGCAGCGGACTGACTCAACAACAAATACAATTAAAGACCCCAGCGCAACAGAACCAAGACTGTAACGCATAAGCCGCTTCAAGGAGGCAAACACAGGGAGTATAGGTATTTCCTGGTGCATTGCAATTTTCGCTAGCATATTAATCACCACTGATCACAAAAACATACTGAAAAGCATAATGAAAAATATGTTCAGATTGACTATCAAATGAAATTAAAGAAAATTCATATATCGAAGTTTAGTTTATTTTTTAGCTGCAGCGGTTGAAAAACTACTAGTAACTAAGTCTAAAAGTCATAACATTCAAGCAGTACCATTAAAATATTTAATTAGGAATAGTAATCCATAATGTCTCGTTTTCTCTAGTTAAATCAGATCATTTAATATTGTCAAAATGGATTAGTAATTTTTAGGGGTCGGTTTACAACTAGATCATAGGTTCATATCCCAGCAACACAGCTTTGAATAGAGATACAGGGGATCAATTAAATACTGCAATATGTTTCAAATATAGCCATTTATAGAACTTTTCACGTGTGCCCTTCCAAATTTTGGCAACAATAATTGCATCTCTATATATTTCATAATTACACAATGACACCTGCAAAACATATTTATTTATGTGTGTGCCCATCCCATTACAGATCAATTAGTCAAACCATTACGTAGAGATAGTTATTAGTATTATTACTATGTTATGTACCTCTTCGTTATTTCTTTTTCTTCTATGGACTACTTTGTACTTTACCCTTAAGGTCTCTCCCTATATAAGAGAGCCTAGGGTTTCTCTGAATGAATAATTTGAGCAACATGGTATCAGAGCCGCCCTAGGGCTCTCTCCCTCTCCCCACCCGCCGCCCTCTCCTCACGCCGCCGTACCCCCGCGCCGCCGGATCGTTTCTCTCTCGATTCCCACTCCTTAGGCGGCCCCCTCCCTCCCCAGCGGACCCCTCCCCGCCGCCAACCAGCCCCAGCAGACCCCCCCCCCCGCCGCCGCCAACCAATCCCCAGCAGACCCCAACCTCCCCACCACCGATCCTCAGGCGCCCCCCTTGCCGCGCCGCCACCACCCGGGCGGCACTCCAGTCCAGCCGCCAGCCCTATAGGCGGCCCCCAATCTCCGGCGTGCCCTAGCCGCTACTCGTTTCTTCCACCGGATAGATGAATTTGAGTGCGTAACGTCTACATACGCACTCGAATCCAATGCAGTTTGTGTAGACATACATTACCTTGTCTACAAACCCTAGTTCTTCTCCAGCGGCAGTATGTCAGAATCGAAGGTTGATATGCCCTCCACCGGCGCATTCAAAGGTCCTGCGCCAATAGTGAAGATGGACGGGTCGAATTATGAGCTCTGGGCAATGCAGTTCATGAGCCTCATGAAGTCGAATGGTAAGAAGCACATTCTTACCGAGGATGAGCCCGCAGAGAAGACAGGGATATATGCCTCATGGGAGGCTGATGACTCCTACGCAAAGGTCTGGTTGTCTGGTACATTGACGCTGGAGATTGCCAATGATGTCCTCCATCAGCCCACTGCCAAGGCGATGTGGGATATTCTAGCCGCTACATATTCGCAGGTGCGAAATGAGACCAAGATGTTACAGCTTCAGCATGACATATTCACAATGAAGCAGAGCGACAGACCTCTTCACTCCTTATACACATCCCTGAGAGGGATGTTTGAGAAGTTATACAGTACTATCCCACTCACAACAACTCCTGAACAGCAGAAGACATTTCGGAATGCCACCATGGTGGGTGTTCTACTTGCGGCTCTTGATCCTGAATATGACGCCACCCGGTCTCAGATCTAAGCCGATGCAGTTATTCCTCCAGTGGAGGATGTTTACAGGAGATTCAGTCGCATTACAGTTTCTTCCAGTTCTTCTACTCCACCCCCATCAGCGATGGCAGTCTCGCGTGGGAGAGGTGGCCCGTCTTCTGGTCGTGGACGTGGACGTGGACCCCAGGGAAGGGGTGGTCGCTTTAGTCAGCCATGTTCCTATTGTCACCACACTGGACACTCAGAGTAGACATGCTATTCTAAGCATGGGCTCCCAGCATCGGCACGTGTTGCAGAGCAGTCTCAGTCCCCGTTGACATCTACAGCAGATAATCGTTGTGACGAACTTGTGGCACGTCTCCGAGATATTATGCCACATTCATCTGGTGATTCGTCTGGTGGACCTTCAGATGTTGCTGCTACAGCCTCCACCAGTTCATCTGCTGCTAGTACCTCAGGTAGTTCTACTGCATTTACACCGTCTCATGATATCTCTGATTGGGTTATAGATTCGGGAGCCATACATCATCTCTGCTGAGATAGAGACAGACTACAGTCCTACAGGGACATTCCTCACGGCCGCTCAGTGCAGATCGCAGATAGTACTCATTCCCCTCTTGTTGGATAGGGGGAGGTCTTTCTATCCTCCACTATGCATCTACAGAATGTCCTACATGCTCCTGAGTTCTCGATGAATCTGTTATCTATTAGTCAGATTACGAAGGATTTGCATTGTCGTGCGATATTTGACCCGTCTTCTCTTATTTTTCAGGACATACTAACGGGCAGGGTGATTGGCTGTGGCTCTGAGCAGAATGGTCTATATCGGCTGGTTCGGAATTCCTATGCTGACGTCTCCTCTCATTCTGCCGGACCAGTTTCTCCGTACATCTGGCATCTACGTTTTGGTCACCTTCCGCTCCAGAAAATGCGCCATCTTCTGCCTTAGATCTCTCCTAGTTCGTCCTTTCGCTGTGAAGCATGTCAGTTGGGAAAGCATCATCGGTCGAGCTTTCCTAGTCGTCAGAGTCGGAGCAGTAGCTCCCCATTCGAGTTGTTTCATATAGATATATGGGGTCCGAGTCGTGTACCCGATCATCAGGGGCACAGATTTTATCTTGTGGTAGTGGATGATTTCTCTCGTGTATCTTGGGTCTTTCTTTTGAAAAATAAATCTGAAGCAGGAGATGTGATCAAGAATTTAATTAATAAAGTGCACAATGTTTTCTCTTCTTCAGTCAAGTATGTTCGTACAGATAATGCCCTAGAATTTTGCATACGGTCACTTTCTCAATTTCTTTCATCAAAGGGCATTATTCACCAAACCACTTGTGCGTATACATCTTAGCAGAATGGTGTGGCGGAAAGAAAGCATCGCCATCTCCTGGATATTACTCGAACCCTGTTGATTCAGAGTTGTGCTCCTATCTCTTTCTGGGGGGATGCTGTTCTTACTGCATGTTATCTGGTCAATCGAATGCCATCCTCTGTTCTTGGTGAGAAGATACCTATTTCTCTCATTTTTCCTGACAAGGAATTATTCTCACTGACTCCACGTATCTTTGGTACTGTGGCATTTGTTCATCTTTTGTCTCCCGGACTTGACAAACTCTCTCCTAGAGCGGTCAAGTGTGTCTTTGTTGGTTATTCCAGAACTCAGAAGGGCTACCGGTGTTATAATCCTATAAATAAGAAGTACTTCGTGAGTGCTGATGTCACTTTCTTTGAGTCGGTTATGTACTTTTCTCCTGCAGGTGACAGACTGGTACCATCCACTACCAATGATGATGTCTATGTTCCTCCACCACCTACTTTGGAGTTCACCTGAGTCTCCTCATGTTCCTGCCTCCACGTCAGCTCCACCACTACCACCTCCTCCTCCACCTCTTCCACGACCTCCCATTTCACCTCTACCAAAATACTATACGCGTCGGTCGGGTCCTGCTCAGGCTACACATCAGCCACCCATCACGCCTCAGGTATGTTCATATGGCATTACTACTGACGGGTCAGATTTGGTACATGTGCAGGATTCTGCAGTGCAGGAAGACACTAGACCATCCAGTGGAGCAGAGGATGATCTTGATATTCCGATTGCTATCCGGAAGCAGAAGCGGATGTGTACCTCTTATCCATTTGCATCACAGGTTTTGTTTCACCGTCTCATTGGTGACTTTCAGAGATTTGCTTCAGCCTTGTCTTCCGTGGATATACCACGGACATACCAGGAAGCTTTGAAGAGTGATTGCTGGAGATTAGCTATGGAAGATGAGATGCGTGCATTACAGTCTCGTGGCACATGGTCTTTGGTTCCTGCTCCTCCTGATGCCTCTATTGTGAGCTGTAAGTGGGTCTTCACAGTTAAATATCATGCAGATGGCAGTTTGGATCGGTACAATGCACGTTTGGTCGCACATGGTTTTACACAGAGCTAAGGCGTAGACTACATGGATACTTTCTCTCCAGTGGCTAGACATTCTACCCTTCGCATTCTCTTATCTGTGGCCGTGGTTCGTGAATGGAGTATATCTCAACTGGATGTCAAGAATACAATCCTGTATGGGGATCTACAGGAGGAAGCCTACATGCAGCAGCCATCTGAGTTCACTGCTGAGGAGGAGAAGCATATGGTCTGTAGACTTCATAAGGCAATTTATGGCCTCAAACAGAGTCCAAGAGCATGGTTCCAGAAGCTTTTCAACCTTATTGAGCAACAGGGATTCAAGAGGTCAAATGCAGATCACTCGTTGTTTGTCCAGAAGTCATCGGCATGTACGGTTGTTATCATGGTCTATGTTGATGACATTCTAGTTACAGGAGATGATGTGCAGGGCATAGAAAGGGCGAAAACATTCCTAGGCCGTCAGTTTGTTACAAAGGATCTTGGAACCCTAAGATATTTTCTGGGGTTGGAATTTGCAAGGAATGCACAGGGCTTGGTGATGACCCAACGGAAGTACATTACAGACTTCCTGATTGAGACAGGCATGGATGGATGCAAACCATCAAGTATTCTCATGGACCCTAGCATGAAGTTGTATGATGGTGATACTGATGAAGTAGATAAAAGGAGATATAGAGAAATGGTGGGAAAGCTCCTTTATATTACCATAACTCGTCCGGATATTGCATTTGCAGTAAGCAGGGTCAGTCAATTTATGGAGCAGCCAAGACAAGTTCACATGGATGCTATATACATGATACTGAGGTATCTGAAGTCTTCTCCAGGTTCAGGGTTGTTGTTCAGAAAGGGCACATATTTATCTATCTTAGCATGTGCAGACGCCGATTATGCAGGATGCCCTAAGGATCGAAAATCAACCTCAGGATTTGCAGTTTTTGTTGGAGGCTCTCTGGTTTCTTGGAAAAAACAAACGGTTGTGGCAAGGTCCAGCGCAGAATCCGAATATAGGGCCATGGCTCAAGCCAGCACGGAAATGATGTGGGTTCGATCCGTACTAGAAGATCTACATGTAGCTGTGCCTCTATCCATGAAGCTTCAGTGTGACAATCAGGCAGCCTTGTTCATTGCGAACAATCCGGCTTCTCATGAAAGAACCAAGCATATTGAAGTTGACTGCCATTACACTAGAGACTTGATCCAGAGAGGATTGATATCTACTACGCATGTGAGCTCAGGAGATCAGACTGCGGATGTATTCACCAAGCCGTTGCTCAGAGGACCTTTTCAGAGATGTTCATCCAAGCTGAGCATGATAGACATCTATGCTCCACCTTGAGGGGGAGTGTAGAGATAGTTATTAGTATTATTACTATGTTATGTACCTCTTCGCTATTTCTTTTTCTTCTATGGACTACTTTGTACTTTACCCTTAAGGTCTCTCCCTATATAAGAGAGCCTAGGGTTTCTCTGAATGAATAATCTGAGTTTTTCTCCCAACACATTAGAACCGATTATCAAATGACTAAAATGTAATAAAAATGATAATTTATCCTCAAACAATAATATATTTATTCAGTCATCATCTTTTCAATTTTATTCTACCTTCTCTCTCCTCTCTCTCAGTGGATCCTTCTTGATGATCACCTTACGACACAACTTACGACAAAAACTGTGGCTATCAGCATGCATGCGGAAGACATGGGGAGGGGAGGGTCAAGAGGAGGCAGTGTTGGGCGAGGAGGGATCATAGGAGGGAAGGAGGTTGGGGTAGCAGGGGAGGTAGTCGAGGTTGCCGAGATGTGAAGAATATCTTCTTGAATGGAAATATCCAAGAGAAAATGTTTATGCATGTGTCAAAGTGATATGAGGAGACATGGAAATATTGCAAATTGAAGAAGGTAGTATATTGACTAAAGCAATCTCCTAAGACTTTGCTTGAAAAGCTTAGAACGGTGATGATCACAATAGGATATCACTAAGGCAAGAGGAATCAAATACCCTATTTGTCAAATGAAGTGGAAATTAAGTGGCCCTTCTTTCACTTTATGTTGACGATAAAATCATCACAGTAGAAGACAATTAGGAGATTGCACATTTAATAGGGAGCTTGCCGTTGACTTTGATCCAAAGGATTACGACAATCAAAAATACTTTCTAAGGATAGAGATGGCAAAGTTAAATTAAGGCATTGTTCTTTATCAAAAAAATGCAAACTAAAGGAAGCGGAAAGTTGGAATGTGAATATCTTACTATGCCTATTAAGAGATTTTTTTTGATCCAAGCCTATTGAGAGAAATATTAAGTTAATCATCAAGCATGGAAAGAAACTGGATGATGACTCCATGTATCAATACCAAAAAATTGGAAGGAAGTAAATTAATCTCACTTTAACCATACTTGTCAAGTATTTATGCAGTTAATGTGATGAACTGATTCGGGAATCCATATTGTTGAGTTGTTGTGTTTTTGGGTGGGTAAACGGGTCTATGGATGAGGGATCGCTTACCCCGTCTCCGATAAAATGTACTCATCTCCCCTCTTTTCCATTAAGTTAGTGAAGAGTGCCTTAATCTCTTTTGGAGATTAGAGTTGGGAGCCCCCGTGGCTTTTCCCTCATCGTACGATTTCCATGTACATCCTCTTCTTCATGGTGATTGTTCTTGTATGATTACTAGAGAGTATCAAAGCCTCGTCGATGTTTGATTTGTGTTTTTTCTCTTCAGTGGCCGTGCCCCTCATCTGTGATCAGGGTCATAGCCTTTGGCGCTCTCGGCATGAGGACCCTCCTCGGGGGCATGTCCCCCTGTGCTGCAGGACCCCTCTAGGACATCCTGTGATGCGCCCTATTCTGCATGCCCCCCCTTGGTAGTTGGTATCACATGTGCAGTGCCCTAGCAAGCCCCCGTACATCGCCTTACACATCGCCCTATCAGCGTACCATGTAGTGTCAGGTGCTGCACACGTCCCCTGTGCTGCAACCTGTGCAGCGCACACCACCATCTCCTGTGCAACACCCCCTTTTGTATGGCCCCCTCTGTGCAGTGACACCCCTTTGGTGCACAACCTTCCTGGTAGTGCAGGAAAGTGCATCTCCTCAAGGTTGCGCACTCTCGTAGGGTCTCTTTGTGAGTTGTCCTTCCTTTTTATTGCTTCCTTTTGTATCGGTTTACAGTCTCGTGTAGCTGTTGTGTTAGCCCTCCTGTGGTTTTTTTTGTTGGCTTCGTTTGTGCTGCCATGTCTGCGTTGTTGGTCTTTATTGTGATACTTGTGAGTTCTCATGGATCCAGAAAATATTGCGGAGACTGTACCCTTCAAGATGGAGAATGTACCTGCTCAGTTTACTACAGTGAAATTGACAAAGAATAATTATTTAATGTGGTCTACAGCTATGGAGATCGCCTTAGTCTTTCAAGGGAGGGGAGGCTACATTGATGGTCAAAAAGGAGCAATTGGTATTACTGATAAATTATATGAGCAATGGTATGTCGAAGACAATCAATGCAGAAACTGGATCATTAATGTAGTATCTTTGGACATTCAACCGCTTATTCTTCAAAAGAAGTCGTCCAGAGAAGAATGACTCATGTTCGAGAATATGCATGGGCAGAAGAAGCAGGATATCCATATGTATTAGTTGACTAGGGATGTCTATATTATGAAACAAGGGGTGATGAATGTGGCTAGGTACTATGTCGGTTGAAAACCAAATGGGAGGAGATCGACTACAATGGTGATGATACTTGGACGAGCATTGTTGATCATAAGAAGTATTGGGACGAGGTTTGGAAACAAAGGATATTCATTTTTCTCAGAGGTTTGAATGTTGTTGTGGAGAATTATGCTTTTCGATGATTATTCCAATGGGTTTAGGGCTCCATATATAGGAAAACCCTAGAAACCCTAGAGAGTACAAGAAAGGGAAAAATACAGAACTGCCCCTCACTGGGGTTATAATAAGAAACGTCTCATAAATACTAATACTCCCCCTCAAGTTGGAGCGTATTTATCAGTCATGCCCAACTTGGATATAATCCATGACAGGCGTTTCTTTGGTAATGCTTTTGTGAAGGCATCTGCAAGCTGTAGATCAGTGCTGATGTGTGGAGTGGTGATTCTTCCAATCTTGACTGCATCCCGTACGAAGTGGCAATCAATTTCTATGTGTTTGGTTCGTTCGTGAAATACAGGATTTGTGGCAATGTAGGTTGCAGACTTGTTGTCATAATACAGGGGAATAGGTGTAATGACATTAATACCCAGCTCTTGAAGAAAGGCTAATAGCCATGTGATCTCACAGGTGGCATGTGCCATTGCCCTATACTCTGCTTCTGCACTTGACCTGGATACAACAGTCTGCTTCTTGCTTCTCCAGGTAACAGTGTATCCTCCAACCATCATAGCATAGCCTGTAGTCGAGCGTCGATCTTCTGGAGAGCTTGCATAATCAGCATCAGCATAGGCAACCATGTCTGTGTGTCCATTTGCTTTGTAGAAGAGTCCACGACCTGGAGATTCCTTTAAGTATCGAAGAATTTGGAGAACATCCTGCCAGTGGTTGTAACATGGTTGTTCCATATGTTGGCTTGCTCTGTTTACTGCATAAGAAATATCTGGTTTGGTTATAGTAAGGTAGAGAAGTTTACCAACAAGGCTTCTATATCGGGAGCCATCCTCAAAGGCTGAATCAGATAAGGTGGCATGCTTCTTTGGGTCAGCAGGGATACCAGAGGGCTTGCATCCAAGAAATCATGCTTCAGTAAGTATGTCCATGCAGTACTTTCTTTGTGAGAGGTGAAGTCCTTCGGTAGTGCGAAGTACCTCTATGCCTAAGAAGTAGCGTAGAGGTCCAAGGTCCTTAGTAACAAATACCTTTTGAAGGAAGGCCTTGGTTTCTGATATCCCATTGTAGTTGTCACCTGTGACGACCATATCATCAACGTAGACTGCAAGTATAACGGTTCCAATTGCTCTTTTCCTGACAAATACAGAATAATCAGATGTCATTCTCTGGAAACCAAGAGTGCTTATTTCTGTAGTAAGCATGTCAAACCATGCTCTTGGACTTTGCTTGAGACAGTATATGGCCTTGCGAAGTCGACATACATACTCCCCCTCGACTTCATAGCCCGGAGGTTGTTGCATATATACCTCTTCATCAAGATTCCCATAGAGAAAATGCATTTTTCACATCAAGCTGAAAGAGAGGCCAAGATTTGTTTGCAGCAACATATAGAATAGTTCGGATAGACCCCATGCGTGCAACAAGAGAAAATGTCTCAAAATAATCGACACCATAGGTTTGTGTAAAACCTTTAGCTACGAGGCGAGCTTTTAATCTATCAATTTTGCCATCTGGGGATTGTTTAGTCGTAAAGACCCATTTGCATGCTACAGGTCGAATACCTTTCGGACATTGAACAAGATCCCATGTCCCTTGTGAAGTAAGTGCATTCATTTCTTCATTCATTGCATGTTTCCAACCAGCGTCCTGTAGAGCACTAATGTGATCTCGTGGAACGGAGACAGTCATAAGAGCATCAGCGTACCGACGGTCATTAGAAGATAAGCCAGATGTGGATGTGTAGTTGGATATTGGGTAAGTAGCACATCGTCTTCTACTCTTTCGTAGAGCAATGGGGAGCTCTAGAGGATCATCTGGGACATTCTTGTAGGGGACAATCGAAGAAGGCATATTATCCTGTAGCAACGAGACTGGTAAAGGGATGGCTGGTGGTGTAGGAACGTGACGTTGTTTATGGACGACATGTGGTGAAGGTAGATCAAGTGAAATATCATTTACAGAATCGGAGAAGAAGCTAGTTTGCTCAAAGAATGTTACATCAGCAGAGATGTAATACCGATGACCTGCAGGATCATAGCATCTGTACCCTTTTTGAGTTCGTGAATAGCCTAGAAAGACGCATTTGATTGCCCGTGGTGAGAGTTTGTCGCTAATCTGAAATTTATGGACAAAGGACACACATCCAAAAATCCGCAGAGGAAGAGGAAATGGAGAATCATTGGGATAAAGAAGGGAGAATGGAGTGGACCCATGAAGAGTAGGCGAGGGTACTCTGTTTATTAGGTAGACGGCTGTGAGAATAGCATCACCCCAGTAGGTTTTGGGGACCTTCATCTGAGATAGAAGAGAGCGAGCAACATTTAGAAGATGCCTCAGTTTCCGTTCTGCTATCCCGTTTTGTTGGGACGTGTAGGGACAAGAAGTTTGGTGGATGGTTCCCTCAGAGGCAAAAAAGGAGGTAAGATCATGTTGGGTGAATTCTAATGCGTTGTCAGAACGAAAAATTTGTGTGTTAGCGGAGAAAATATTTTTAACATAATGAAAGAAGTTCTTTATGATAAGATTAATCTCGGAACGTTCTTTGAGCAGAAAAACCCAAGATAACCTGCTGAAATCATCTATAAAGACTGCAAAATACTTGTGACCACTTAGTGTTCGGACCGGACAAGGTCCCCAAATGTCACAATGAACTAATGAAAAAGGAACAGAATGACGGGGCTCAGTACGAGCAGGAAAAGAGGCTCGATGATGCTTCCCAAACTGACATGCCTCGCACTCAAAAGGTTTCAGCGATGAAATTTCAGGGAACATCATAGAGAGAGCTTTAGCGGATGGATGTCCAAGACGAAGGTGCCATAGTAGAGGATTGGAGGAGATGGAAGCTGCACCCGCGAAACCAGAGTCTGTAGGAATGTTAAGATAATATAGTCCATTCTTCTCATGCCCCCCACCAAAAATTTTCTTCGTCCGGATGTCCTGAAAGTAACAGCAGGATTTATCAAATATTACTTTGCAGTTAAGTTCAATGCATAGCTTATGAACAGATAATAAGCTTAGAGGAAAGGCAGGAGCGCAGTGAACCCCTGTTAGTTGTAGTGTGGGTGAGAACTCCATAGTGCCCACACTAGTGATAGGCGAATAATCGCCATTGGCAACCCGAACTGATTTCATGACCAAAGAAGGTCGGGTAGAGGACAGAAGACTACCTTCTCCTGTGAGATGAGTCGATGCTCCTGAATCAATGATCCAGGCAGGCGCAGATGTTGAAGCAGTGCTGGCAGTAGTACTGGAGATTGTTGCAAGACTAGCAGTAGATGCAGGAGCAGTAGTATCAGTGGGAGTATTCTGCAGTAGTTGTCTTAATCGTGCATATTCTGAGGCAGTAAAAGACGGCTGAGTATCACCAGTATGTTGTTCAGATGCATCATAGTAAGTATCAGAATCATATGCATTGTTGGCATTAGGGGGCATGCCAAATTTGGCCCAACACCTGTCTGACAGGTGATTCATGCGACCACAATGTGCAAGGTGGGAAACGATCACGTCCTTGACCACGTGATGAGTCTCGTCCACGACCCGAAGTTCGACCACGTCCCTGGCTAGAATCGCGTCCACGTCCTCTAGAGTGAAAAGATCTTCCTCTTGCAAAATGTGCTGATGTCTCGCCGGACGAAGGAGGAGGTGGAGACTCTAGCTCTTGTAGACGACCAAAAATGTTCTCAAGATTAGGCAATGCTGCAGCTGTTAGAAATTGATCTTTGACAGGTTTATATCGAGGATGTAAACCTGATAAGAATCTGTAAACCTGTCATTCTGCCCGTTCGCCTACCTGCTTATCACAACAGGCAGGATGAAAGATAAGAAGTTCTTCAAATAGGCCTGTCAGCAGTCTGTAATACTCGATCAAAGATGTGTCGCCTTGGTTTGTAGACCAAAATTTAGTGTATATATCAGAAAGCCTAGATTTTGTTGTCTGTTGGGAATATGTATTTTCAAGGCTCTCCCACATCGCCTTGGCAGTCTCCTTATAGAGGAGATTGGATGCAATGGAAATATCAACACTGTTTGTCAACCATGTAATGACTTGACAGTTATCGGTATACCAAGTGTCATAATCCTTGTCTGTCGCAGCCAGTGGGACAACGGTAAGAACATAGCTCTTACGTTGGCAACCAATGAAAACCTTGAAGGACCGAGACCACAAGACATAGTTCTCGGATCCCTTCAGTTTGATAGTAGTGCCCTGATTCATCATTGAAGGTGTCGTATACATGGGTTTGAAGTCCATAGACGTGGAACTAGATGTCATGGTGGCCGAGTATAATGAGCAGTAGAGAAAATAGAGTAGTGTAGATAGTCTAGACTATCTCAAGCATCATGAGAACTTATGAAAACAGCAGTAGGCTATTAATAATCAGACCGTCGTGCAAGGAGTACCGTTTGAGGAGGCCAACTTGTGAGATATCACTGCAAATAAAAAATGGTCTGGAGACGGGCTGGAGTCGCCCGTAGTTGCGCTGGACGGTCCAAGAGGAGACGGCTAGGATCTTTGAACGCCGTGGATAGCCGTGAACGCCGTGGAGTCGCCTGTGGGGGGGGGGAGGCAGTAGACGCCTGGTGGCCAGTTAGGCGGAGGAACTGGCGCCTGGAGAGAGGGCTGCCTGGAGGGCTGCCTAGAGGGAGAGCACCCGAATGCCTGGAGAGAGGGCTGCCTGGAGGGAATCAGATAGGCAGAGTAGGGAAGGCGCTGATATGTTGGCTGGATGCCTGGAGGCTGGATGCCTGGAGGATAGGAATCAGATGCGCGGATATGTTGGCGGGAATCAGATAGGCGGAAGGCTGGATGCCTGGAGGGAGGAAGGATATGTTGGCTGGAATCAGATATGTTGGCGGAGGATGGATGCCTGGAGGAAGGGCCTGGTGGGCGCCTGGATGCCTGGCGGAGGGAGGGTGGCTGGAGAGAGAGATGGCGCGGCCGGAGGACGGGCCTGGTGGGCGCCTGGATGCCTGGCGGAGGGAGGGTGCCTGGAGGGAGGGATGGCGCGGCCGGAGAAAGGGCCTGGTGGGCTCGATGCGCAGCGAGATGGCCGCGCGGATGCGCGGGGAGATGGCCGGGAGGGAGATGGCGTTCGCGCGATGCGTGGTGGTGCGCGTGGTGCTGGCGATGGGGGGGGGGTGCGCGTGGTGATGCGTGCTGGCGATGAGGCGGATGCGCGGGGAGATGGCTGGGAGGGAGATGGCGATGAGGGGGGGGGGGCTGGGGGGTGCGGTGGGGAGGAAGGTGGAGGCGCGGTAGGGAGGATGGTGGAGGCGCGGGTGGGGAGGAAGGTGGAGGCACGGGTGGTTCCCCTAGGGCTGAGGCGCGCACATGACGAGAGGGAGATGGAGGGGCGGCGGGTGGGGAAAGGGAGGGATTAGGTCAGACCGTGGCTCTAATACCATGTGGAGAATTATGCTTTTCGATGATTATTCCAATGGGTTTAGGGCTCCATATATAGGAAAACCCTAGAAACCCTAGAGAGTACAAGAAAGGGAAAAATACAGAACTGCCCCTTACTGGGGTTATAATAAGAAACGTCTCATAAATACTAACAGTTGTATTTAAGGCTACTAGGACTCAGCTGCTAACTGGAGGGATTGGATCTGACATTGAGGAGATCTATATGCCACTGAATCTGAAGAACAACGTCGTGCTGTTATGGAAAATGATCGGGTCTTGTCCTTTGAGAGATCTACGTTACTTAGCAAAGGGAACAAAAGTGATTATTGGAAAGATAAGAAATGTGGTCACTGCAAGAATACTGGTCATGGAATTGATTACTGTTGGGAGCTTCATCTTGAGAGAAAGATAAACAAAGGGAAGAAACCTGTTGCTATGATTGTCGATAACAAGAGACTAACCAAGTATCGTATCAAAGACCTTCATGCCTTTGTCCAGCAGATCTCTTTCTCAGATAAGGGTACTACCGATGCATATATTGTGAATGCTGCAAAGGTTGCGAAGAAAAGCGAAGGCAAAGATTTCTTCACTAATGAATAAGTTATTGATAGTGACGCCTCTATCATATGACAGGTAAATCTAAGATGTTCATTGATTATAAACTTGCCTCGGGTAGAGAACATGCCAATTTGGCAGATGGTTCTTCGGTCATCGTGGCTGGAAAATGGAGCATTTCTATCATAGATAAAATTTATTCTAGTGGATACCCTTCATATTCCCGATTTCCCAATAATCTTACTTGTTGTTTATTGAATTGCCGAAGATATGAACTGTCGGTTAATTTTTGACGAAAAATCTTGTGTTTAGCAGGACTTGGTGATGGGGAAACAAATTAAGATTGATTTGGTTGCTGATAGAACTTCATGCTTGTGTGGCCTCTGCCTGGGTTGCTGCAACTGGTGATAAAGAAAATCACGATGCTCTGAATCTGAAGCGATGGCATGAACTTCTGGGACACCATGGTTACCTTGTCCTAAATAATTTATTTCCAGAACTTTGCAATGAAGTTGGATGAGGGATTCGTTTTTGTGATGTGTGTGAGCTCACAAAACACACTAGAAACATTTATCCTACTCTAATAGCAAAACAAAAGTAGTTCTTTTTTTCAAATTGTTCACTCTGATGTGTGGGATCCGTCAAATTTGGAGAGTTTAGAAGGCCACTTTTACTTTATAACTTTCATCAATGATTTCTCTCGTTATACTCATGTGTACTTAATGAAGATCAAAAGTAAGGTATCAAGCATAATTCGAAACTTCATTAACATGGTAAAAAATCAGTATGATACCAGTTACAGAATCTTACAGATAAACAATGTCAAGGAGTACTCGAAGGGATCTCTCCATGCCTTTCTGGATGAGAATGGAATCATCCATGAAACTTCCTGCAGTTAAATACGACAACATGGCATAACTTAACGGAAGAATCGTCACCTCCTAGAGGTTACAAGGGCTCTCCTTTTTCAGGGGAAATGTCCCTAAGTCGTATTGGGTGGATACAGTTCTTACTACTGTTTATCTTATCAACAGACATCCTTATACTATGGTTGAAAAAAGGTATCCTTTCTCTATTTTGAATCATGATAAGCTTCCCTTTGGTTTTGATCCATGTGTGTTTGGTTGTGTTTGCTATGTTCACATCTCCGATCCCGGACTGAGAAAACTAGAACCAAGGGCTACGAAATGCAAGTTCATTGGTTACTCTAATACCCAAAAAAGTACAAATACTATGATCCCGTGGAAAGAAAATTACATGTTACCAAGGATGTCACATTCCATGAGTCTATGAGCATGAGTTCTATTATGTGAAGGATTTTCCACCGGGGAAGTGTAGTAAAAATATTGTTGAGGAAAATGCAACAGATTTTTTTTCTTTCTGAACGAAACCCAAGAAATGATTCAAAATTACAAGGGCAATAATGAGGATGGCAATGATATTCTTCTTGATCAAGCTGATGACAGACGAGAGACTATGGATAAATATGATGATTATAAGGAAAATATGATACAAACCTCAATCCCAATCTTTCCTCGGACGATCCAAGTCATGACAACACTATAAGTAGCTCTTCTTCCCTAGGTGATCTCATTGATAACATTGACAATCTGCTGAATGATTCTGTTGGTGAGACTAGAAATGTGGAGAATGACCGCCCTATTGCCATGACAAAGATTTTAAGGTCTACTAGGAATGGACCAAAATATCCCGATAGATCCTTGATATATCAATGATATATCCATATCGACAAGTCAGGATATCGATATTACACTGGATATTTATATCAGCTGATTTCAAGCAATATATCGATTATATGTCATTTGGTATCATAGATATTGATGAAATTTTAAGTATTTAATACAAACATTCCATCATTTCGAGTTATACCATTGGTATTGTGTCGATAGCAATGCTCTTTCATCAATATCAACAATGTTAGTTGACTTGGTTGCTTCTTTTAGAAGGAAAGAAGCTTGGAAGATATTTTTTATTCTTTATGCTTTAAAAGTTAATTGGTTGAGATTTTCTAGCCACTCCCTATATTATAACATTTGGAAACAAATCCAATACCAATAAATAATCAAATATGTGATCTCTTAGCGATATATCGATGATATATCGATAACGCTAGAGGGAGGGTTTCAATATTCGAGTGTATACTGAATTTCAAGATACCACCCGATATATTGCGAGGTATTCGATGAAATATCGATAATTTACCTCATATTAGTCAAAATTGAATATTTCATTACAAAATTTCCCAGATATCGATGATATCGACCCCATCGATATGGTGCCAATATTGTTCAATTACTTTTGTAAAAATCAACTGACTAGGCCAACTAGTTAGCCTGACTAGTCAAGTTGGGGGGGGGGGGGGGTAGCCGACTCGATTAGGCCAAATTGGTCTATAATCGAGTTGACCGGATTACTAGGCCGACTAATCGACCAAGTCGACTGACTACTCAACCGACTTTTGCATATAAGTTTTGAACAAAAAAGACTTGCACTTGGATATGAGAACTGATTGAGGGTTTTGGGGTAATTGTCGAACAATAACCCTTACCCCCTCAAAACCATCGCGCGCACCCGAGCTTCTCCGCATAGCTTCTTAGCCTCCTAGAACCCGAGCTCCTCTGCATCACCAGCGACGAATCGACAACTCCTCTTAGTGTTGGTCCTTTCTCACGCCTTCCTTTCCGTCGTAGCTCCCTCTTCTCCACATCCTTCCACCAGGAACTCGAGTAGGGTTTTTTTGTTGATTTTAGATTTTTTGTATATTGTTCTACCTTTATTGAATCCGCCATCATCACCATTGTTTGTTGAGTTGCTATACCTTATTTCCATAATGAAGAAGATTGTTAGGTTTTTTTGAGTGAAAATTTGATATTCTTGCCGATTTGCATGTTAATTAGATTATACAAGGTTAGCTTTCTGTTTATTATGCTAAATGTGATAAATCAAATTCATGGTAAAAATGTTATCTAATTATCACATCTTTTATTTATCTTATGTGATTGTTGGTTAGCTTTGTGTTTGTTGATTACAATGTCTAATAACTTGTGAGTTTGTTGGTTAATAACTTATGAGTTTGGTTAGCTTTATGGTTGGTGATTAGTAACTTGTGAGTTTGCGATTATGTAGATGACTACACCTTCGACGAACGCCGCATCCAATAGCGACTCGTATTTTATTTGCTGTCAGGATCAATTGATCGCGCTTGACAATATGGTTACTTTCAAATCGTGTGGATCCGAAAATGGTTACTTGCTTCATTTTTTCTTTTGCTATAGTTGCTTCTTTTTTCAAGATCTTATAAATACGAAAATGGCTAAATGTATGCATATATATGAGAGTACATGTATTAAAAATTGATTTATATATTTAAAATAATTAAAAATAATCAAAATCAATTAATACCTAACAAAATCTGATTCTCCCGATTGTTCACTAATCCTTAGTCAGTGACCATGCCGACCAAGTACCGACTACCGACTTCTGCAATCCTTTGTTCAATATCACCTATTTTTAAATTTTTGATCTATTTGTTTGGAATTTTGCTTCTGTATATATTCCTGGTATTAAAAACACAATATGATTTATATTTTTTTGAGTCGAGGATGCTTGAACAGGGGGCTTTGCCCCCTTCTGTAATGGAGATGAAACTTTATGGCTAGTCAAGGAATGTCTGCATACATATGCTATTATGGTCATTAGGTTGTGTTGGAGTATACGTCATTGTAGTGATGGGTATCACATCCACATGTTTAGTCCCACATCTACTGTAAGTGGGACTCCGGCCAGTTAGTGGGGATATATAAGAAGCTCCACACCCATTGTATCAGATGAGAGAGAAAAGTGAATAGAAAACACAAGCTCCTTGAGGCATTCTGTCGTGGTTTCATCCCGCTCTTCACGGAGTAGGATTTCACGTAAATTCCCGGTGTTATTCATGTTTATTCTATTTCTATAATATTACACTTCCGCATTGTCGATTTCTAACATGGTATTAGAGCAGGTTCGATTCTCGAGGATTTATTTTCGTGATTTGTTCGAGATTCAGATTCTTGATTATTCTTGGATATTATTATGGAGATTCAAAGTTCTGAAGATTTATGATTCATGGTCCGTTCAAATTCGAGATATAGGGTTTTTCGAACCCTGTTTCTACAACGACTATCTCGAATCATGTTCTATGTTCTTGTTCTGATATGTTCAAAAGCGCAAGAAGGTTCAAGGGTTCGATTTCTGGAACCCTACAAGTATTATCTCTCCATGCAACAACTCCAGTAACATCGACACCTCATGCACAGGCCGCATGCCATGCTCCAACGAAGTCAAAGGATGTCATCTTTTAGCAAAGGGTTCAATCAGAACCCTAGATCTCCTGTTCTGAAGACATGCGCCCATGATGGGTTTTTAAGTAACCCTATTTCGAAGAAGACCAAGTCCGACGCTACCAACTCTAGCCCCAACAGCGATATGCACATGTGACAACCCCATTAGCCATGATGGGTTCCATGAGTATTTGGCATGAGAAACCCCATGACAACATTCGACAGCGCGATCTATCCTTTTCCAACGGTGTTGCCCCATCCTCCGTGCAAATTGAAATCTCCAGCAGTAAGAGAAGGATGGGTCGGTTGGTCCCCTCCCGTACGCAAAGGCTCAAGGCGGAACCCTACACCTCCACCAAGTTGCGCCACCCGATCTCGCTCATGATGCTTCCTTCCGCGATCCAGCCATCTCCGGTCTAGGCCGACCACCTTGTCCAAACCCGTGCACTCCAGGTGGCTCCATGCGACAACCTCTCGTCTAGAGAGGTTCCAAGGAGGCGACAATCGGGCAATAAAGCCCTTTAAGGCGGAAGGGATGGAAGGGGTTCCCTCAAAGGGAACCCTAAATAGCTACAACTTCCATTTTTTTCGGGTGAGATGATTTCGACCCATTGGAAATTTTGTTCTTAGTATTTTTTTAAAGAGGTTGTATTTTGGGCCCAACCATCGTAGGCCGTAGTTTAAAAAAATTGGGGCCACTATTCTACATATTAAAAAAAGCTGTACGAAAAAGAAAAAAATGTCAAAAAAACCCGTACGTAAAAGGGGGAAAGCCGAAAAAAATGATGATGACGATTTATAAAAAAAGGAGATTATTTTTTTTCCTACCCATCTTTATGTCTTCTCCCAACTTGGTCGATGTCGTTTTCCGACTAGTATGGGAGAAGGGGGAGTATTTAGAGAGTTTTACAGGTCTCCAATTCAGATTCCATACCACATGCCAGACTCTACAGGTCAGATTCAAACTCTACAGTTGGTCAGACTCAGACTTTATAGATGGTTCAGAGTCTTCAGTTCAAGGCACATAAGCATGCATTCTTTGTTTGAGAGGCCCTCATATTTGATCTGGTCAGCTCAGGGTTTTCATGTGATCCATAGGGACTCCAGAGTAGAGATCTCATTCTCTATGCCATTGTGGGCTAGGGTTTTCAAGTGGTTTCATAGGGACTCCAGAGTAGAGATCCCATTCTCCGAGCCAGTATGGGAGAGATCCAGTTCTTCAATGAGGAGACTTTCAAACACCATTCTCCAACGACTGTGGACTCCGACGAGGATCTCTCCATGGCTTTTTCCAGTTTGGCCCTTCAGAGAAATGGAGCAGTTGCAGACCTGACAGACGTAATACAGAGCATATGTTCTTCGATGAGAAGACCTAGTTCAACTCACACTCCAACCCTTTTGTTCCTTCTCACCAGCACAACATGAAAAGCAATGCCCTCGACAGTAACCGACAATAGAGTATGCGTTAAGTTGATATTGTCTGTAGTGCATTGTGTATTGTGTGTTTGAGATTTCTTTCTATTTGTCCAAGCTGAGCATAAGCATGCTCCAGCTTAAGGGGGAGTGTTGGAGTATGCATCATTGTATTGATGGGTAATTGGATCCCTCAGGGTCCAATTACCAGATACACATGTTGAGTCTCACATCTACTATTAGTGGCACTCCGGTCAGTTGGTGGGGCTATATAAGAAGCCCCACACCCATTGTATCATATGTTAGAGAAAAGTGAATAGAAAAACAAGCCCGATGAGGCGTTCTCCCGTGGTTTCACTCCGCTCCTCACAGAGTAGGGTTCCACATAAAATCACAGTGTTATTCATGTTTATTCTATTTCTCTGATATTATGCATCCACATTGTCAATTTCTAACAGGTTGTTCGTATGATATCTGCCATAGTTCAATATTTTGTTTATACATGCGATGTGATGCAGAGTTAGTGAGCCAAATACACCTCTTCCATCTCGTTAAGTTATTGTTTAAATTTCATCCCTTCCTTCCAGCTAGTGGTGAAAATGAACACTTTTAGGGTCATTATTTGCCTTGTTGTTCAGTTCTCCCGAAAAATGCATCAACTGGATGTAAAGAATGCCTTTCTAAATGGAAGCCTTAAAGAAGAAGTTTACATAAAGAAGCCACCAAGGTATGGCAGATGGATAAAAGATGCATACTAAAAAAGGTCTTGTATGGGCCTAACAATCGCACGGAGCTTGATTTGATTAACTTCGTGTAGTGTTGATAAATAACAGATATTGTTAGGCTAATGGTGATCATACTCTCTTCATCAAAAGAAATGGTAGAAAGAAGTCTATTCTCCTGGTCCATGTTGACGACATGATCCACACTGGTGATAATGAAGAGGAATTGTCTATTATAAAGAGGACACTTTCAATAGATTTTGAACTAAAGGACTTAGGACAACTGAAGTACTTCCTTGGCATCAAAATGGTCAATTCTCCATATGGTATGCGTTTAAATCAACGAAAATATAATGTCAATCTTCTTCATGACTCATGCATGATTGGATGTAAACCTACAACCTATCCTATCGAGGAAAATCATAATATGAGTAAGGATGATGGTGAACTTCAAAATGATGTAGAGAAGGAAAAATATGAGTAAGGATAATGGTGCAACCTATGCAGTGAATATTGTCAGCCAGTGTATGCATGCCCTTACTACTGTCCATGAGAATGTTGTTGACAGTATCTTAAGCTACATAAAAGGCTCTCTCTCTCTCTTTCTCTCTACATGCCCACTCTCTCTCTCTCATATGACCGTCCACCATGGATGCCCTAGAGAGAGTCTCCATCGCTGCAACGTCGTCGTTATGCTGCCCGATTGTTTGCTCGTGGATCTCCGTCTCCTTCGGTGTACCTCGCTCGTGAAGAAGACGTCGGATCTCGTGTGTCGAGATCAGGAGATCTGCCGCTTGGATCATCAACATGGATTGCGAGAAGCACGTGTTTCATCAACACGCTCGCAAGCGTCTCCTCCGTCGGATCGGACTTGAGACAGGAGGTCTCTTCGTTTAGAGACTCGATCGCAACCATGCTTCAAGAGGTAATCCTATTACTTGTTTTTGGTTTAGACAAAACGATCCGAGAAGTGTTCTTGGATCATGTGATTTCGTCACATAAAAATTTTAATTTCCGTTGCATCGAGCAACTAGTACGACTAATCGCTCCCGATCGCATACGATGCGATCCTCATGCTTCCGTGATACGCTTAAGGATCTTACCATATCCTTCAATTTGAAATGCTTTTTAGACCTCGAAACTATCGATCACGGGGCCCTAAGATGAAGATAGAGACCACCGAAGGTGACAAGAGCTGCTGGTAGCAATGTTGGCAGCCCTAGGCCACCGTAGAAGGAGCCGGCGGCGGCAGCCTTCGCTGCTGCAACTTTCGGCAACAACTGTACGACGACAACGGTGTTGGCTACTACCGCTGCTGCTACGCAAGGCACGATGGTGGTGGTGGAGGTGGCCGACGACGTCTGCTTTGGTCCTGATTGCGCTCGCATTAGGGTTTTAGTGGGGTGGGGTAACTATGGCACAGATTCCGGCCTAAGACCGTCGCTTTGATATCATGTGGAAAGGAAAAATGGAATTATATTTCACCATAGACCTAGAGCTCTCTTATATAGGAGAAAAGCTCTATGGGAAACCTTATAAAGAGGACATGATAAATAATAAATATAAAAAAACCTCAGAGATATACACATATCTCAACAAAGTTGGTAGAGGGGCCAATCTCGTGTCACAGCAATAGAAGGATACGTAGAGTAGAATGTCTGGCAAGTGGAGAAAAAGTATCATGATAGTCCACCTCATATGTCTGGGTGAACCCACATACCACAAGTCTTGCCTTGTAGCGATCTACATCGTCGTTTGCACGGTGTTTCACAGTGAACACCCACTTGCACCAAACAACGAATACGCCAACTGGATCTGAAACAAGACTCCAAGTGCTACGCAACTGAAGGACGGCCATCTCCTCCTCCATGGCTAAACGACACTGACTGTCCTGAATAGCCTCCTGATATATTCATGGTATCTCCACGGTTGATAGTGCCAAAGTAAAACTCATGAAATCATCTGATAGTCTGCTCAAGGAAACATGGGCGGCAAGAGGATATGTAACACACGTACGTCTATACTTTCGTAAAGCAATCGGCACATCAAGATCATTTGACATGTCCTGAACCTGTAAGTTTCCCTCTTGAGAGGGCACCTGTTCATCATGTAGGGAATCCTATGACACAAACAACTCAGTAGTTCCATCAATAGAAACAATGTGCTCATGACATAACTGAGGCGTGCTGGATGATGGGGAAGATCTGCGAGCAAGGGGAACAACGCAAGACTTGCAAGTATACACACGTGGCAAAAATTCAATCAAAGTAGGTGGAGGTCTAGGAGTAGTCACCGGAGCAGGCATAGATACAAGAGATGGTGGCAACGACGGTGGTGGAAGTGGTAGCGGCGGTGATGATGGTAGAGCAAGAGTAGGTGTAGATGGTGGTGTGACAGTAGGAGGTGGAGGCATGTAGATCTCCCCATTTGAGTCCGATGGGGCTAGTCTGACACTTGTAGGAGAAAAAATACATGACAGACTCAAAGAAAGGAACATCGTCACTAACAAAATATTTCCGTTGAAGCGGATCAAAGCAACGGTACCCCTTTTGGGTACGAGAGTAGCCAACAAAAATACACTTGACAGCTCTGGGGGAGAGCTTGTCATGACCTGATGAGAAATCATGAACAAAAGAAATCGATCCAAACACACGAGGTGTAAGGGAGAACAGATCCTTCCCGAGAAACACAATCGAGAAAGGGACCTTCTCTCCCAACATAGAGGAGGGCATGCGATTCACTAGGTAATATGCAGTGAGGACCGAATCACCTTAGTAAGCATGAGGAGCATGACTCTTAATCAACAGGGTTTTGGTCATATCAAGTAAGTGATGGTGTTTGCGTTCAACAATACCGCTATGCTGGGATGTATAAGCACATGAGGTATGGTGAACAATGCTAAAAGATCTAAGAAACTCAGAAAGTTGTAAGGTGCAGAACTCTAAGGCAATATTAGAACGGAAATATTTGACATTGCCAGAAAAATATTCTTTATCTCATTAATGAAGATTTGATAACAGACCCAGATTCAGACTTATTCTTTAATCAGAAAATACAAGAAAGTCTAGAAAAATCATCAACAACGACCAGATAAAAACGGTGTCCCTGGTAATCAATGACACGACTCGGAGCCCATATATCTAAATGAAGGAGCTCAAACAATTAAGAACCGCTCTGACTATGATGAGATGGAAAGGAGGAACAGTGGTGCTTCCCAAGCTGGCAAGCCTCGCACTGGAAGGAAGATCATGTGGAAATTTGTGGGAGGACATGATACAACCTTTGCAGAAGAAGTTGCCCAAAACAAAGGTGCCACAGGTACGATAAGACTGGTTCAGTAGGGTAGAGATAGTAACATGAGGAGGCTGGACTAGTCTATATAACCCTCGTTGTTCACGGCCACATCCAATCACCCTTCCCATGAGTATGTCCTGAAACAAAAGAGACGAAGAGTAAAAAATGACACGACAATGCGGATCCTTAGTAATATGACTAATAGAAAGTAAGTTCATCTGAAAATCAGGGACATATAAAACATTCTGAAGGCATATGGATGGCGCCAAATGCACCTCCCCCTGTCCTGTGATAGGTAAGTGGACCCCATTAGCAATATCAACCCATCTACCAGGAGGTATAGCCCTGTAGGACCCCAACTAGGCTTTGTCTCCACACAGGTGGGATGCACCCGAGTCCATGATTCACTCTGTCATAATTGCACCCGTACTACTAGTAAAAGCGTAATCGATACTTGAGTTGCTTGAAGAGGCCGTGGTTGCGGCTGCGGTATCTATAGATCTTGTAGTGGTGGTGCATGCCCCTGGAGTCATGATCTCTTGTATACGAGAGATAATGTCATCCATGCGTGGATCGAACTGGGAAGCTGGAGTCTCTAAAGGATCAATCTGTTCTGTCACCGAGCAGATGTAGGGTATCCATGCATCTGGTAACATGTATCCTTCGAGTGTCCTAATCAATGGTAGTAGGTACATGACCACACTGGCGCCCACCCCTTTGCCACGGGAGTATGCCTTCTAAATTGGGGACCCTCCTTTGCCGCGAGAAGCGGCCATCACTAGAGGGGATATGGAGTGACAACAACAGGAATAAAAAGCATGCTGAGACAGCTATAGGCCTCCTCCATGGGAGGTATGGTTTTTCCAGTGGGGAGTTGTGCACATACAACATCATACTCCGGGTCGAGCACAACCAAGAAAATCCAATCATCGTGGAGTTCTTGTATGCCATCTGCTGCTCTACAGATGCCGTAATAAGCATGAAGCTGTGAAGCTTTTTAAACATGCCACGGAGAGAAGAGTAGAATGTGTGCAGAGGACGGCCATTCTGCTTGGCCCTGTAAATGTCGAACTGAAGCCGAAGAATCTTGGTCTCATTCTTTGCTTAGGCATAGGTGGATGCCAATATGTCCCACATCGACTTGGAGGTGGGCTGATTCACAATATCATTATCTATCTCCGTGATGAGGGTCCCAGAGAGCCAAATACGCGTATACACCTCATCTTGCTTCCACGAAGCATTGGTCCCAGTTTTATCCATCGGCTCTGGCTGTGTCAGGATGTTCTCATTATTATTGCACTGCATGAGGGTGTCATAAAATGCATGGACCACAACTCATAGTTGGTCCCATCCATCATCACGATGAGAGCTGGGCCTTTGAAGGAACCGGATGAAGAAAATAGATCCCCTTTGTTCTCTGTTATGATGAAAGAAGGCTGAAAAACGGAACTCGACTAGGAAGTAGATTGATTGTAGCAAGTCTACACGATCATATGGAGGATTGGTTGTACATGCAGACCCATACAACAATCCTCGTCAATCCTTGGTGCACGCTAGGGTTGGAAAACACGATTTATAGGTTTGATATCACGTTTTCCGATCAAGAATACCGTTTCAGACTGCAGATCGGGCTTTCAGAGGAGCGTGGAGACGATCGGAGGCACGCGGAGGCGTGAGGAAGCAGCTCGGAGGGTGCAGCAGCCCCAGCGGCGTCGTGGCAGGCCCGACGACGGCCTGGATGCAGCACGATGGACTCACGGGGCCCTAGCGGTGGCTGTGCGACGATGTGGTGCCGCATCATAGGGCGGCAGAGCGGCGCCTCGGTGTTGCTCTGTGGCTGTGGCGGCCGCACGACGAGCAGTGGTGACCACGCGGAGGCCGCGACTGGGAGATAGGATCGGCAGCGTCATGTAAGATTGGCGTTGGGGTGA
The DNA here is from genome assembly GCA_037367405.1 of Ottelia alismoides. NCBI lineage: Eukaryota > Viridiplantae > Streptophyta > Magnoliopsida > Alismatales > Hydrocharitaceae > Ottelia > Ottelia alismoides. Next base: position 321,536 of record JAZKJV010004525.1, on the reverse strand, counting down.
GGAAATTAGGTCCGGACTTCGGTCTAGGACCATTGCTTTGATACCATGTAGAGATGAAAGAATTAATTGCATTATTGAGAGCATGGGATCAAATTTCGCCGAAATTCGGCCGAATTTCGATTTCGGTAGGTAACCGAAATTCAGCCGAAATGGCCTATATCGATCGAAATTAGGGGGCACAGTTCAAAAACTGACTGAAATGACCGAAATTTTGTTTCGGTCAGTCACCAACATGGTGACCGAAATAAAAATTTGAGGCCTTGATTAAGAGACCCTAGGGGTCTCTTATATAGGAGAGAAACATGTTGAGCAAATTACAAGAAGACAAAGAAAATAAAAATTACATAAATAATACGGAAGATAACAAATATCTTAACACCAATAACACAAGAAAAAAATACATACAGATATTTCACCACGTGCCCAATAGTAAGAAGCAACCGAACCCGCAATCACGGTGGAAGAGCTTGCAATAATGAACTGTGTTGCCCAGAAGCCTCCAAATAAGTGAAACAGAATAGAAATTGTGATGTGAGGTGTATAGTGAATGCTGTAGCCACAGCAACTATCACAGTTAAGTTTGTTGGATTTTAAGTCAAAGTAGCAGCAATTTGCATTGCAGTCATTCTTAGAGACCTGGCCGGAGCTAAATAGATGAAGCGCAGCAGAAAACCAGAACATGAAAAATATTAGAAGAACCGTAGATGAAAAAACAGGGAATATAATAAGAGCCTGAACTTCACCAATGACTTTGGCAGCAACCTGCAAATATATGCAGATGATGGAAAGTATTAGCTTAAAATAGTTAAAACGAGAAATAGACAGAAATATGTGGCGTCCAAGTTGTTGGCAATCATATTGACAGAACATGACTTGCCTCGTATTCGACGAACTTCGTTCATTCTTACATAAAATTCATTACTTAGTAAAATCGACGGTCACATCATTCTGTGTTATCAGTGATTTTTTAAAAAAATAGAGGACGTTTATAGTTTCTAGAAAATATTGTCACATCATAGTTGGGTAAAAGAATCAGGTGTGCTTCTGTTTATCCTTGATGTTTATACAATGTACTCGCAATCATTTCTTGCAGGCATGGTGAAATAAAAAACTTAAGGCAATAGTGATCTCTGCCAGAATCAAATTCCCCTGCATGTATAACATCACTGAATGAAGTAGCCATAACATCAATAAATGAATCGTGCATGATATATCAATAATAATTACGGTCACGACCACAGAATAAAATTGAATAAAAGATGCATGAAAATTTTAACCCTGGCGATGGACTTGATTACAAATCAAAACACGATACTCAATAAGGGTCTCCTAAGGCTTATACAATCCCAAACATGCCATAAATCACCAAGTAAATTGTTGAGATACCTAGAATATTGATCCATCTATTCAACCAACCACATTCAGAGCGCACTATGTGACCTCCCCACATCATCGGTGGAACGAGCCCGCCACGTCAAAACAAAGATATCGAGGCTGCATTATGATTTGCCAATCCGCCCATTTATCAGGATCTATTTGTGCAGGGGTGTTAGTGTTATATAAACCCACTTAGGAGTTAGGGTAAGTCTTTTATTCATCCTTGTTGTAGACCAAGCAAACAAAGAGTGGTTAACGTAAAAATCCCACACATCACAAGGGAAGAATGACGAAGAGAATTATCCATGTTATTCTCAACAACTAAGGTTTTTCTTCTATCTTTTTCTATATGAAACCAAAGTGGGGCAAGTTACATATGTAGTACCAAGGTGAGTAATGGATCCTTACCCATGATTTATTTACCTATAAGACAACTCAACACTCCCCCTTAAGTTGGACCTACAAATTGTACATGCCGAACTTGCCCACATACTTCTCAAAACTAGTTGTGAGAAGCCCCTTCGGGAAGACATCATCCACTGGATCTTCATTTTTTATGTATTGCAGGACAAGCTTCTTATAGTCAATTCTTGTTAGAGTATGTGTTCTCTCTCTGATAAATTGACGACAGTTGAAACTCAGACTAGAATCGGTATATTTGATAAGAGAACACTAGGGTTCCTTATATAGTTGGAGACCTAGGGTTATGGTTACAATAGGAATCGTTTCTCATATATGAGACGACCATAGTATCCCTAGGATTCATGAAATAAGTTCCCAACACTCCCCTTCAAGCTAGAGCATATATATCAACCATGCATAGTGTTGATATGCCTTGAATCCTAACCATCTTTCCCATGTTGAAGAATCGTTATATGTGTCCCCTCCTGTCGTACCATACCCCAACAAAACAACGGTCTCACTATTTTTTATAAGCACTTCTATGTGTATTCAGGTTTATGGATATGTTTGTATCAGGGATCCGTATGTACAGGAGTAGTATAAAAACTCCCTAGGGTTAAGGCTCTCTTATCCTCTTTATTTTCTTCTTCTTTACATAGTGAAAAGTGAAAACAATCATCGCTACGCAATGGCATAGCCTAGATACGGTCGAACCTTGTAATTCAGTGGCTTCGTGCTTGCGTGATTGATCTTATTTGTGCATGCTTCCACGATTCGCAACACAACTTGTTACAATATTTTTAGAACTGTACATGCCAGAGTGGTTCCGTGAACATATCTGCAGTCTGATCTATAGAAGGTACAATGTGAGTATGGAGTAGCCCTCTCTGTATCAAATCTCTAGTGTAGTGGCAGTCAACAACCACATGGTTTGTGTTCGAGGAACATGAGATTGTTGGCTATGTGCATTGATGCTCGGTTGTCGCATCTGAGCTCCAAGATATTACTGGGAGTGATCTAAAGATCTATGAGTATGAACCGAATCAATACTAGTTCTGCTGCAACATGAGCCATGGCTCTGTAGTCACTCTCAACGCTTGAGTGAGAGACCACTGTTTTTTCGTGTTTCTCCAAGTAACCAGATTTCCTACCAGGTAAGTGCAAAAACGTGTAGTGGACTTTCTATCATGCATCCTCCATAGGTTGCATCTCAATAGGTCATGAAGTCGAAGTTGTTGCCTTTGGTGAATAGAAGATATATCCCTGGAGAGGACTCGATGTACGTTAGAACCATCATGCATGCATCAAAGTGCATTGAAGTAGGAGAGACTGTGAACTAGCTCAATTTCTCGACAGCAAGAGAGATATTCGATCAAGTGATGGTAAGATACAATACCTACTAGGTGCATGTGTCAGCCATTATCTTCAATATATTCTGACTTGTAGATGTGTCCCTTAGGATGCATTGGTATCTATGTTGGCTTGGATCGTAGCATCCACGTTTCCTAAAGTAGGTCGGTGGCATACTTCCGTACATACATGACTAATCCATGCATGGATCATGTGATCTCAATCCCCAAGAAGTATCGCAATCTCAAGCAAGGTTGCAGAAATCAGTAGTCGGTACTCGGTCGGCGGGGCGACAATACGGATTTAGTATGCCATTAGTCAGTTTTGAATTTTTTTTAATTATTTTAAATATATAAATCATTTTGAATACATATATTCTTATCTATTTGCAATATAAATCATTTTTATACATATATTTTTATATATTTGCATAGATTTGTACATTTTCTAGACTATCATAATGAAACAAAAAGTGTAATTGACTTTAAATACAACACTAAGCATATTGGAATAAGTTTGATTTAAAAAAGCAAAAAATAAAAAAAAAATAAAGAACCTCTATGTAAGTGTCGGATGAGTAGTCGGCCCGATTAGTCGGGGTGATCAACTAATGGCCGACTAGGCCTAGTTGAGTCGGCTACCTCCCCGATTCGACTAGTCGGCCTAGTTGGTCGTCTTTTACAACAGTGATCCCAAGTGATGGTAAGATATAATAACGTGCCCACTAGGTGCATGTATCAGCCATTATCTTCAATATCTTCTGACTCGTATATACGTCCCTTAGGATGCATGGGTATCTATGTTGGCTTGGATCGTAGCATCCACGTTTCCTAAAGTAGGTCGGTGGCATACTTCTGTAGAGACATGACTAATCCACACATGGATCATGCTATCTCAATCTCAAGAAGTATCGCAGTGGCCCCAATTTTTTTATTACGAATTGCTTTACTAGTTGCTTCTTCACTTCTAAAATATCATCAGAGTCACCTCTCGTAAGGATGATGCCGTCAACATAGATGGGCATGGCCACAGTTCCTTTTCCATTCTTTCGTATGAAAAAAATGGTCCGTTGACGATCTGATGAAGCACAAATTCTCTAGTACTCAGATATTTCTGAAATCATGTGCAAGGGCTCTTTTTAAGGCCATATATAGCCTTGCGTGGTAGACAAACCTTCTGACACTTCTCTATGTACATGTTTCGTTATTTTATTTCTCGGTATCCTCTTTATGTAATTTACCCAAAGGACTCTCCTCTATATAAGAGAGCCTAGGGTTCTCATAAATAACAATAAATTTATCTCTTCCAACATGGTATCAGAGCGACGATCCTAGACCGGAGCTCGTATACCCCAACCCTAATCCACACCAGCCATCCGCCCCCTCCTATCTCTCCTCTCGTCATCGCCGCCTCCTCCTCTCGGCGTCGCCCTCTCCTCTCGGTGCCGCCGCCCGCCAGCCGCGCCCGCCCGCCAACCCCTTCTTACCGGCACCGCCAGCCCACCATTCGCTCTTGCTAGGCCGTTAGCCTCCACTGTCGTCGCCCCTTCTTCCGTCGTCCCATCTCTAAGTTCGCTTCGGTTGATGGATTTGATTGCATAAGTCTACATATGCAATCAAATCTTCACATGTCTGTGTAGACATCTATCTATCGGTCTACAAAACCCCTGTTCCAACAACATGTCAGAAAACAAAGTAGATGTACCCGTCACAGGTGCCTTCAGAGGTCCGACACCAATTGTCAAGATGGACGGGACGAACTATGAGCTCTGGGCCATGCAGTTCATGAACCTTATCAAGTCTAACGGTAAGAAGCATATTCTTACTGACGATGAACCGGTGGAGAAAACAGAGATTCACGCCTTGTGGGAGGTGGACAACGCATACGCCTAAGTTTGGTTGTCAGGTATATTGACAATAGAGATCGCCAATGATGTATTGCATCAGCCTACTAGGCAATATGGGATATTCTCGCAGCAATCTATTCTCAGGCACGGAATGAGAACAAGATTCTTCAATTGAAGCATGATATCTTCACTGTCAAGCAAAACGGAAGGCATGTACACATCCTTGCGTGGAACGATTGAGAAGCTCCACAGCTTCATGCCTCTGACGGCTACTCCCGAGCAGCAGAAGACCTACATGAATGCTACCATGGTTAGTGTATTCCTTGTGCACTTGATCCTGAATATGATGCTGCCCGCTCTCGGATCCTTGTAGATGCCGCTATTCTTCATATGGAGGAAGCTTTCTGTAGACTTAGCAAGATCGTTGTTCTAACTACTATTACTAGCCATACCTCTTCGGCAATGGTAGCCTCCAGGGGCAGAGGCGCTCATGGTAGAGGGGTCGGACCCATCAGTCCTGCACGTATTATCATCGTCCGATCATTCAGAGGATACATGTCATTCTAAGCATGGTTTCCCAACATCAGCACGGGTAGCAGAGCAAGTTGAGTCTCCTGCACCAACTATTTCATATCAGAGATTTGATAATCTCGTCACCAGACTTAGGGATATCATGACTCCTGCCTCATCTCCATGAGGCCATTCAGATGTAGCAGCTTCTACTTATGCCAGTACATCCGCTATAGCTAGTACCTTAGGTAGTCCCTCTCATGGAAGGCCATATCGATTTCGATATCTTTTTGATATCATATCGATACATGATATTTCGACGATATATCACCGAAATATCGCCCATATCGACACACTTTCGTGAAGGAAATGCCTGAAAAGGAGGATATATCGCCATATCGGTACCCATATCGATCTCGTCTCGATATCGATATATCGACGATATATCGCGATATTTCCTTCCATGGCCCCTCTGCTTTTACCTATTGTCATGGATCTGAGATTACAGAGTGAATTATGGACTCTGGGGCGACACATCAATTATGTGGAGACAGAGAGCAGCTTACAACATACAGACAAGTTCCTCCAGGAAGGACCATGGTGATAGCCGATGGGACTCACTCCCCGATTACAGGACATGGGGAGATTTCTTTGATGCCTTCGATAAGTCCGCAGAATGTGTTATATGCTATGAATTCTCTCTGAATTTGTTGACTATTAGCCAGCTTACAAGAGATTTACATTGTCGAGCTATTTTTGACCCATCATCTCTTGTTTTTCAAGACATCCTTACGGGCAGAGTGATTGGGTGTGGCCGTGAGCAGGGCGGACTTTATAGGCTGGTTCACACTCCTTTTGCAGGGGCATCCTTTCATTCAACTGGACCAGCCTCTCCCTATACTTCATCTACGTTTTGGTCACCTCCCTCTCCAGAAGATGTACCTGATGAATCCATGATTCTTACTCTTTATTCTTCTATTTTAGCTCTTCTTTTCGACAAAACACCCTGTAAATTCCTGTAAAAACAATAACTTAGCAGTTTGCATGGCATTGTTAATATTGCACATTTAGCATGTATTTTGCAAAAATAAAAGTATAAAGGAAAAAAGAAAAAGAATAATGTATTTAGAATAAATACAGAGTGATCTAAACCCCAAGAGAAGGTCAAAACTTGACCTTATCGCAAAAGAAAATAAGTAGAGAGAGTTAGGGTCTACTATGTATTGCACATACCACCTATACTTGTACATATTATGTATCTATTTATTTTTGATAAAACCAAATTATTTTATTCTTTTATTCCCTTGTATATAGCTCTAATAATATTATAAAAATAAAATAAAAATCAGAAAAATAAAAATAAAAATAAAATCATCCAACCTTTGTACAAAATACACATGTACATATTGCATTCACTATTTATTTCACACTCTTAAATAATTTGCAAAATAAAATAAAAATTATTTTATACTTCTAAAATCATGTTGTAATTAAATAAAATTTTAAAATAAATTTGTTTTTGTAAAAATAATAAAATAAAAATACTTGTACATAATATATAGATATATTATACATGTATATAATACTACATACCGTATATACATTATTTTATTTTTTATAAAAATAACTAAAAAGCATAAAAAAATAGTTTATAAAATAATAAACATTTTTTATATACTTTTAAATTTAAATTCATTTAATATTTTTCCATTTTCTTTGAATTTTGTAAATCCTATTTTCTGATTGGCCCAACTGGGATTGTTAACCCCGGTCAACGTCCCCTTCCCAGCCGAGTCAGGTAGCACGTGCTTCGCCAGAGCATTTTCTCCTCTTTTTGGTGCCCGACTCAGTGCTCCATTTGATTCCATTTCTGCACCCGATTGAAGCCCGAACTCGAATGATCCTTGTGGATCCCTAAGCGCACCCGGATCTGCCTAGGGTTCCGCATATGCCTCAAATCTTCATGGACCCTTAGCTTGCCTATAAATAGTCTCCTCCGCCTCCTGTGCGGAGCAGCTCGTGCCTCGCGCCACCCTTAACCCTAGCTAGCTTCAGCAGAGTGACAGTTGCTCGATGCCTCCTTCGGAGCTCGGTTTGGTCGGCATTTGGCCGCAGCTCACGTCGTAGTCAGAGTCCTCCGTCGCGAGAAGCCTCTTCCTCCTCCCGTCGGGGAATCGAGGCCACAACCCTCGCCGAGCGATCGCCTGACGTTGCTGAACTTCTCAAAAGCCTCAGGTATCGCTCTTATCACTTCTTTTCCGCATTTCGATTCCATCTTCCATATCTGCTCTGCCGTATGCCTTCAGCTCCAACCATCGGGTTTGGAGCTTCAATACCCCCCATCATCCGTATCGATCGCTTCCTCGACTCGCCCCGCACCTTCTTGCGTAGCCTACCCCCAGAGGCTCTACCACTGGCTCAAGATTAGGTCGGGTCTCCATCCTCCACCTTCGCCGGAGACCTAAACCGTCATCCCCCGCCGCTTCTTTCATTTTCAGTGCATAATAACCCCGGCTGAAGCTCGGTCTTTGAGCTGTGAGTCTACCCTGCAGGTTTGAAGACATTTCAACGGCCATCTGGAGCATCCCCTGCTCAAGCGGAGCAACTCCTCGATGACCACTCTCGTCTCGCTCATCTGCCATCAATCCACCTCATCAGACCCGACCATTCGACGCGGAACGCCCCCACGTTCGTGTTGGATGCCTTCATAGATTCATTGGTGCGTCGGATTTCCGGCATCACTCCGGCGAAGTTCGCAGCCCAAGAGTTCCTCCAACATCCTTTGTAGCCGCTCGATCAAGGGTGTCTCTCCAGAACAGATCCTAGCCCTTGGTTCAAGATCCATCTTGACGCTCGAATCGCTTATGGACCCATCATCTCTACCGCCCGACCGTCACAGTCTGTAGACCGTTAGATCTGACGATGTGCCAGATCTAACCGTTTATCTACGCCACCCCTTCGTCCATTGGATCAGCTTTGCAGAGCCACATCTGATACACACGTAGCCGACCAGATCAGAGCCATCAAATCACTTTGCAGAGCCAGATCAGAGCCATCAGCGCTGCATGCACGCCTCACGTGCCCCAAGGTATATTTCACCTTTTACACCGCATATTTCTGTATTTTGCTTTAGTCCATTAAATAAATATTGTAGTGAAGCACATTTACAATTTGGACCTTGTAGTTTGTTATATTTGCATTTTAGTCCCTCCAAGTCTGAAGCACGTGGGTGCTCATGTGATTTTTGGATTATTTGCAATTTGCGTCCGGAACTATTATAGTGTTGCTAGTTGAATGTTAAATTTTTAGAAATTGCATTTATACCCATGTGCGTCGTATATTAAGCATGTGTGTGAATTGATTGGGATATTTGTAGATTGAACCCTGAACTTTTATATTGTGTTATCCAGTGGGTCCAGGAATTTAAAGTATTTACGAATAGGTCCCTGTGAACTCTGCTTAATTACATGATGTGTTTTGGACTTAATAAATATTAAATTAATTCAAAAAATTACATAAAAATACCATTGGCTCATGTTAGTGTGTAATATTTACTGTAACTTTGTTGGATTGATTTATTTGTATTTTTTATTTTTAAAAACTCAAAAACCCTTAAAAATGTCCATGTTTGCCTCATAAAAATTATAAAAATTCGAAAAATAGTTTAAAAATTCCACAAAAAAATCTATGTGTGCCTTTTTGCTTGCTCTAACTCCAATTTTAATTTTGTTTGAAAATTCGGCATAAAAACCCTAAAACTTACAAAACAATCAAATCTTATAAAATCATATAAAATTAAAGAAAAATCTAGAAATTGCAATTCCAGTCTCTGTTTGTAGCTTTTTTACTTCTATCATAAATTTGCTAATCAGGACATTGTGGCATATTAACTATTTTTAATTTGCAATTTAGTCTTGACTGTGCACTGTTTTGAGTTTTGAGCCTTATTTGATTTTTATAAAATTATAAAAACATTTGACAAATCCAGGAAAATTACCATAAACCCTTTAAAAATTATAAAACCCAAAAATATTTTTACTTTAATATCTAACTATTTTTTGTTATTTAGAAAAATCCAAAAAGATTGTTGTGTTTGCTTTCTTTTATTTTTGTGCGTGTGTGCTTTATTAAAAAATAAAAAATTCGAGAAAAAATAAAACCACTAAAATTTGTTTTGTTTCGGGAAATTTGACTACTTCGTACTTCTCTCGTAATCCTTGTGTTCGACCCTGGTGACTATATCAGGTAAATAAAAATAACAAACTGCTTACATACTGTGATTGTTTGATTTTTTTCCTTGAGTGGTCTTTCTTTTCTCGTTGATCGTGCTTAGTGATTGGGTGACAACGACCCTTGATTATTTGCATACTTAACCCGAGTCGCTGGACGCTGTCATCAACCAGCTTTCAGTGCGAAGCGTGTCAGTTGGGAAAGCATCATCGGCCATCTTTTCCCATCAGCCGGAGTCGGAGCAGTAGCTCCCTTTTTGAGTTGTTTCATGTCGATATTTGGGGTCCTAGTTGCGTTCCTGATCATCAGAGACACCGGTTTTATCTTGTTGCAGTAGATGTTTTTTTCTCGTTTGTGTTGGGTATTTCTATTGAAGAATAAATCTGAAACAGGGGATGGCTTTTATCAATGAAGTGCATAATGTTTTCTCTGCGTCTGTAAAGTTTGTCAGGATCGATAATGCTTTGGAATTTTGTACTCGTGCACTATCATATTTTGTTCATCCCGCGGTATAATTCATCAAACATCATGTGCTAATACTTCTCAGCAAAATGGTGTTGCTGATAGAAAGCATCGATATTTACTTGATGTCACTCGGACCCTACTCATTCAGAGTCGTGCCCCCACATTCATTTTGGGTGATGCGGTTCATACGACATGTAATCTAGAGAACCATATGCCATCGTCTGTCTTGGGAGAGAAAATTCCTTTCTCTATAGCTTTTCCTGAGAAGGAATTGCTCTCTCTTACTCCCCGTGTCATTGGTTATGTTGCATTTGTTCACCAGTTGGCTATAGGTCTTGAGAAGCCCTCTCTTAGGACTGTCAAATGTGTGTTTGTTGAGTACTCCAGGACCCAGAAAGGATATAGGTGCTATGATCCATTATGGAGAAAATACTATATCGGTGCTGATGTCACATATTTTGATTCCGAAATGTATTTCACTCCTACATGTTACAACTTGGCTTCTTCAGAGTCTGATACCGAAATCTACATGCCACCTCCTCCTCCGAGTCTGTTGTCTCCTCCTCCCGTTACATCTGAAGGATATGGGATAATCCTCAAGTGCATCACGGAAGCGTGAGCGTCGTATCGAATACGACGAGGAACGACTAGCCGGACTAGTTGTTTAAAGCAACGGAAATTAAAAAATTTTCATGCGATGAAATCACATGATCCAAGAACACTTCTCGGATCATTTCATCGAAACCACAAACAAGTATTAGGGTTACCTCTTGAAGCGTGGTTGCGATCGAGTCTCTAAACGAAGAGACCTCCTGTCTCAAGTCCGATCCGACGGAGGAGACGCTTGCGAGCGCGGTGATGAATCGCGTGTTTCTCGCAATCCATGTTGATGATCCAAGCGGCGGATCTCTTGATCTCGGCACACGAGATCCGACGTCTTCTTCATGAGCGATGCGCACCGAAGGAGACGAAGATCCACGAGCAAACGATCGGGCAGCATAACGACGACGCTGCGGCGATGGAGGCTCTCTCTAGGGCATCCATGGTAGACGACCATGAGAGAGGAAGAGAGAGGGCTGACGTGTAGAGAGAAATAGAGAGAGACTTATGCTCTCTTTTGTGTAGAGAAGAGCAAAGGGGTGCCTTTCTATTTATAATATTTTGGGATCCATGGATCTCAATCCATGGACAACACAAATCCAATGGCTCTCAGCTATTTTTGTTGGGAGCTCTCTTGTGTCATGGAAACCAAGAAGCAGATAGTGGTTGCTAGATCCATTGCAGAATCTGAGTACAGGGCCATGGCATAGGGGAGCACAGAGATGATGTGGGTTAGATCGGTTTTAACTGATCTTGCTGTTGAGGTTCCTCTTCTCATGCAACTTTTATGTGACAATCAAGCAGCTTTTTGTTGGGAGCTCTCTCGTCTCATGGAAAAACAAGAAGCAGATAGTGGTTGCTAAATCCATTGCAGAATCTGAGTACAGGGCTATGGCACAGGGGAGCACAGAGATGATGTGGGTTAGATCGGTTTTAACTGATCATGCAGTTGAGGTTCCTCTTCTCATGCAGCTTTTATGTGACAATCAAGCAGCTATACTTATTGCAAATAATCATGCTTTTCATGAACGAACCAAGCATATAGAGGTGGATTGCCATTATACTAGAGACATGATCCAGAAGGGTCCCATATCCACCTCCCATGTGTCTACTGCACCAAAAAGCCCTTGCTAGATGTCCTTTTTAGAGGTGTTGTTCCAAGCTGGGCATGATAGACATATATGCTCCAGCTTGAGAGGGAGTGTTGAGATATTTGTATCTCTTATTATATATGTATTATTTCTTTTCTTTATATTTATTTATTATTTCTTTTTCTTTATGTACCTCTCATGTAATTAACCTAGAGTGTAACATCCAGATTCTAACAAACCCGAACCCGACCCAATTTGGGTCCGACTAATCAGATAAAGTTATCTGGCGACATTAGACAGCCTAAAACGATCAACTTATTGTGAATCAAAAGTCGTTCGGGCGAAATCGACCAAAAATCGGTCGCTTCGTAATGCGCGCTGCGAAAAAGCCGCGACATAAATTCGAAAACCGCAGAACAAACCGAAACCGTCATTAGATCCGATTCGACGAAACAAGACCAACGGAATCGACCGTTCGTCAATCGGAGGTCATTTGATAACAAAATTTAATCTTAAACAAAAACCATATCCGAAAATTTTGGGTATTCAAAACCAGATCGGAAATATATCAATATTATACTCATTTTTATCGTCATTTTGAGACAATCAAATCGAGATATTACGCGTCAAAATCCGAAGTTCAAGGCGCATATGGGGTCAACTTTAAGTTGGTTAAATAATTATATTTTTATTAAGTTCTGAAATTACACAGCAGTGACGTTAAATTTTTTTATTGAAATTAATTTCAGCCACATGGCTATTTATTCCAAATCCCACTTGGCCCTTGTGGCCCTCACATGGCATATTCCTTTCCCCTACTCGTCATCACCAAATTTACCCTCTTCTATTATAAATAGCAAACAAAAACCCCAATCTGCTTCTCTATTTCCAGCCGAGAATTTCTTCCCTTTCTTCGTTTTTCTTAATTTTTCTTCCCAATCGGTTGAAGTTGCTCCTTGCTCTTGGAACAAAAGGGTTGCTGCTCCATTTTGTTAGTCTAACTTGCAGCCCAGTAACAATAAAGATCTCTCTATTGAAGCCTCCAAATTCAGCCCCAATCTAGAGTGTTGTCCTGCAACTTACGAGTGTTGCATGCAAGATCTCCACCAACCTGGAACCATCCAAATAGGTACTATCCTCATTCCTATCTTTTGCTGCCATGCATGTGTTTTACACACATTTCACATCAGGTGTGAATGGAGCTTTTCCACATTCTTTAAGGATGTTGTGGGATCATGTATAATCATATTATTTTTACTGATACACTGATTTAGATCTGAAGTAAATTCTTCTCATGTACTGTTGTACAGGAGAATTTTTGTAAATAACTTCTCTATTGGAATTTAAATATATATATATATAAATGATTAGATTAAGGTCCGCTTCTGTATATTTATTACTTACTATAACTGTTAGAAAATCAGAAGCGGAAGCGGAATGATAAAACAGAGCAATAGACAAGAAAGATAAACATGGGAACACCATGATTTTACGTGGAACTCTACTCCGTAAGGAGCGGGATGAAACCACGGGAGAAGCCCTCAACGGGGCATGCTATGCATTACTTTTTCTCAATGAGTACAGGAGGTCTGGGGCTCCTTATATAGCCTCTCCAGAGCCTCCAAGTCCCACCACTGGACGATGTGGGACTAAACACTGGTTGGGGTAAATGGATCTCCTCCAGGATCCATTTACCATGTTACAACACAATAGGCGCATACAACTTATACTCCAACACTCCCCCTCAAGCTGGAGCATGCAATGCTCAGCTTGGAAAAACAGAAAGAAACTCAACTCAACGCTACAGGACACTACAAACAATATCAACCCAACGCGCACATTGCTGCAGTCGAGGACGTTGCTTCTCATGCCGTGCAGGTGAGGAGGACAAACGGGCTGGAGTGTGAGTATGTTGAATCTCCTCGTCGGAGAGCATGTGCTCTGAACTGCGCCTGTCAGAATCACTGCAACTGAAAATGAGTCTCCTCGTCGGAATACTCTGGCCCGCCACAATAATATGGACAACTGCTCCATCTCTGAAAAGGGTCGAACTGAATAAGAGCCGTGGCTGTGCAATCCTCGTCGGAGTTCACGGTCGCCGGAGAATGGTGTCTGAAAATAGTCTCCTCGTCGGAGAACTGGCTCTCTCCCATCTGGCTCAGAGAATGGTGCACTGCTCTGGTGTACCTATGATACCACATGAAAACCCTTGCCCTCAAGGAAATGGTCCTCTGCTATGGAGTCCCTATGGCTCACATGAAAACTCTGGCCGAACAACAACAAGAATGATGGGGACCTCGAACTGATGATGGCAACATATGCTCATCTGACAATAACCGCACACTCGTGCGTGTCTGAAACTGGAGACTCGGAACCTTCTGACGTCGAGACTGAACAACTGAACTGTAGAGTCTGATTATCTGGCTGGTCTGGAGACTGGCATCTGAAATCTGGATCTGGAATACAAGACCTGTGACTCTACATATACTCTCCCTTTCTCCCATACTTGTCGGAAAACATGGACGTCGACCAAGTTGGGAGAAGAAAAAGAGATACATAAATGGGGGAAAATAAAACAAAATAAGCCGTTACACATTTTTTCGGCTTCTCAAATCATGAATTTTGGCCGCTTCATTATTTTACGGCTTTCTTTTCCTTTCGCATTTTTTAAGCCATCGACCCCTTTTTTTTACGGCTTTCCTCTGCATTTTTTTTCAAAAACCGTGCGTACGGTTTTTTTTAATAAACGGCCCACTTGGGCCCAAAACATGCAACACCCCAATAGGGCTTTCTCTCTGCCCCTCTTTTCTTTTCTTTTTTTTCCTTTTTTTCTCGCTCCCCTTTTTTTTTAAACACACGGCCTCCTTTTTTTCCATCATCCCCCTCCCCTTCTTCTTTTTTTTTATAAACACACACATTTTTTTTACCATCATACGTCCCACTTGGGCTTTTAACTCTCCTCCCCTTATTTTTTTTCATACAACCTCCCCCACATTTTCCAGCTCATTGTATTTTTTAAAAAAAATAAAGGGGGTCTTCGGGCCTAGGGTTCCGAACCCTCTTCAAAAGCCGCCGTTGCTAGATCTGGAGAAGCTCCGCCAAGAGAGGAGCGGAGCCCGCTTGGAGCTGCTGGGTGCGCCGCTGGCAGGAGCATGGGGAGTCTGGGGCTCGCGCGAAGTTTGCGACACGAGGTTTGCACGCTAGATGGGTGCGTGCATGCCTGCGGAAGAATATGAGTCGTCGGGGGTCGCTGCTTATGGAGAGGGGCTCGCGGTGCTGCGCGGATGATTTCTTCATCGCTCGAGGAGAGCGTCGCCTGCGGAAGGAGGAGCCGAAGTAGCTGGAGGCGGTGCGATGGGGCCTGGACCCGTGACGAGGCAGTTGAAGGTGCTGCCAGGAGCGATGTGATGCGACCCTTGCCGCTTGACAATCTCCCATCTCCCGCCTGGACGAACGCCATGAAGAAGCCTCGCGATGGGTTGCGCATGAAGATGGGGGGGGCCTGGAGATGGGTCACGTGTGCGGGGGAATCGTCTGGATAGGAAATTCTGCCTTGCCATGGCAACAGATGCCGAGAATGCCCTTGCTGGGATGAAGAAGATCGCACGCAAGAAGACCTGATGCCTCACACGCCATCTCCTCGCTGGCGGCGCCGTTGTGCTCCATCAGGCGGAGCTTCAATCGAACCCTAGAACTTGATTAGGGCTTTTTAAAAAAAACTGTAGCACCTCTCGAACTTTTGATCAATCTTTAACCACTAATCTTCTCAAACAAAACTTCAATGATAATCAAGAACTGTCTCTCGAAATAAAAATAACATAAAATCCCCGAGAAACAAACCCGCTCTGATACCATGTTAGAAAATCGGAAGGGAAGCGGAATGATAAAACAGAGCAATAGACAAGAAAGATAAACATGGGAACACTATGATTTTACGTGGAACCCTACTCCGTAAGGAGCGGGATGAAACCACGGGAGAAGCCCTCAACGGGGCATGCTATGCATTACTTTTTCTCAATGAGTACAGGAGGTCTGGGGCTCCTTATATAGCCTCTCTAGAGCCTCCAAGTCCCACCACTGGACGATGTGGGACTAAACACTGGTTGGGGTAAATGGATCTCCTCGAGGATCCATTTACCCTGTTACAACACTATAGGCGCATACAACTTATACTCCAACAGTAACCATTCGTAAAAATATTTTTTTTAAAAAAATGAAGAAGCAGAGAGACTAGATTGGAAGGGAAATACATATTTAATGAATTCTGTACAGTTGAATCGGAGGTTCATCGTCAACAATGATCGTCATTAGATCTCCATATCTGCATATAATACAGACCTTTTTGCAAATGCAATGACCTGTGCAGGGTTTACCTTTGTTATTACCTTTGTGATCACTCACTGAAAAATGGTCAACTATTACAATAACATAACTTAGTTGCCTATAAGAGTTGGACGCAATAATTACTAGTAAAAGATATGATAGCGGTTGAGTGTTTCATAGATTTTGGGTTGCTGTGGAGATGATATTGTGTTTTTGACTCGATGGTTTTTCATATAATCATATATTATGTACCATTGCTAACTATATATATGACGATCTTTTAACTTAAATTTGGACTCTCTTCTGATTAGCATGAACTCTCGAATGTAAGTCCTCTATGGGAGGAGATTGGAACTTTAAAAAAAATAATATATATCTTTGTAACACTAAAGTGAAATGTCTTTCTTAAGACATCACTCTTTCTCAAAGATCCTTTTTCATCCCTCTTGCCATTTTCCCCCCTTTGAAATATTTCTTTCTCTACGTTTTAATTATATGGTTATTTGATGTCTTGCAAACCTTTTGAATAGCCTGTATACTTTGCCTTGAAAATAGTTTCCTTGAGATAGACAGTTCTCTAAAAATTTCCCATGGAAGATGCTAGCCTTGCATAAGCACACATTTTATGGTTTTGGGTTCTGGATAGTTGAGTTATGTGGAGACTACAAAACTTTCAGGGAAAGGATCTTTTCATCATTCTTTTTGACCAAGGTCCCACCCTACCAAAAGAGAAGCCTCCCAGAAACTCTATCTTAGTAACATTATGTTAAATTTCAAATTTTCTAGCACTAAGAAAACCAACAAATTCATTCCAAACCTTATGGGGCATTTTATTGTCCAACAAAGCTAAGGTAAGTTGCAAAAACTTGGAGCCATTGCATCTTTTATACAACTCCGTATAACATATAGAATGCTGTGTCAGTATTGTATACCATGGAATTACATAGTTTGATAAGATTTTATTGATGATTGATATTTTTGCCGGTCATAGTGACCTTTTACACTTGATCGTGCGAGGGCGCGGTGACCCTCAACTGGGCGGAGGAAAGGAAGCCCAGTTAGGGCAGCGGCCGCCAAGTGCGCGGGTCTAGGATCCCAGTCCCCCTTCGGTTTTTACACGAGCTCGCAGTGTTTTTACGCCTCGTTGGGATCCCAACTTTAGACCAGCTCCGCTGACCCCCTGTTTTAGGATACCAAGGCGGGGGATCCTCGGTTTTAGTTTTTCGTACGAGCTCGGTTGCCCGTTACCGGTCGGGTTGTTTTTTTAGAATGACTTTTCCGGGAAGTCTCTCTCACCCGTCTCAGTGGCGTAGTTTGGGAGTAGACCTATCCCTCTATTAGACCGTCCTTCCAACTATAGGGCGAGATGGAAGAGCCATTTATAGGCTTCTTCACCGCTTGAGTTTACTTCGCCAACAGACTTAGCGAATCTACATCCAGATCATTCATATCTAGATCTACATCTCCTAGAGTTACATCTGAGATAATAAAAGTAAGATTTTGGAGAAGTTAACATCAAAAGTAGTATTGATAGGAAATGACTAACCAATTGAGTTGAGAATCAGGTAAATCTAAATATTTCCAATTCAATCTGCCACATCAACAAAACCACAGATATTATATATGGTCAATATAAATATATATATATATACACACTCTCACAAATAGGAAGTTTTGGTTACGAAATAAACATGTTGTATATGAAAAATACTGGAATCATGGGCGCTTATGGGAATACAAGTCTGAAAACCTTTTTACTTACGCGAGTAGATGTAAACTTTACTTATTCCACCTTTCTACTTGCTCTCTTTTGTACATAATAAGTTACTTGTTAATTATTTTTAAAGTGCGGATTAGTATTCACAATTGTGACTCCTCTTCTTCCTTGCACGCATGGCAGTCAAGGAGCCTGCTGTTTAGTAGCCGTTCATGCTTCCAGGAGACAGGGTATACACCAGGCGGTATGGTTTATTTTGTCTCAATTTTTGATGCACATTATAATGTAAATGCTATCTCTTCTGTATTACATTTTGAGATATATGGTGTATACTGGAAGATTCTTGTACATGATGTAAAATGATATGGAAATTAATGAAATGAGATTTTAGTGTCATTTGCCTCTATTAACTTGTGGTTATGTATGTGAATATCATTTGTACCTTCAAGCGCAAAAATTTTCCCCATAAATTATGCTTTTAATGCGATGTCGAATATATAAAATTTCTGCGAAATGTGTCGTAAACAGGTACCCGGATCCTCGGGGGTCTACATTTTTCGTATAAGAGCAGTGGTACCTCGATACGCACATTCGTGGTACTACTATTCCGATCGCATTAAGTTCTCGGATAGAGACAGTCTCCCGACTTGTCGTTAGTCCGAGAAGGGAAATATGACATTCAAATTAAATAACCACAGATGCCACCAATTTCCTTTATTTTTCATATTATATCCCAAAAAGAGAAAAAGCGTATATTATAAGTATCTTCAAATGGTACTTTTACGACTAATTATGGTTCTCATGCAGAACCATGGCATCCCGACCAGGCCAGGAGACTGACCAGCTAGCACACATACTGACCGCTCTTATCGAGCATTCCATGTTTCATTTGATTCTGGAGCGACACATTCTTTCCTAGCTTCGAGACTACTTGCTTCTTTAGGTAGAGTCGCAGAGACTCTCTTTTCTCCATATCACATCCGAGGGCCAGGTGGCCAGTTGTTCATTATTTCCCTGATAGTCAAGCACTTCCCGTACTAATTGACGGTCACGAGATGATCGCAGATTGTCTACTCTTACAGCTTGATGAGTTTGACTTGATTTTGGGCATGGATTGGTTATCCGCTCATCATGCACTTGTTGATTGCTTTAGGAAGACGGTTGTCTTCAAGATTCCAGATCTACCCGAGTTCACTTCTGAGGGTACTATACATGACTCCGCCATGGAGTACATTTCAGTGTTACGAGCCCAGCGACTTGTTGATCAGGGTTGTGATTCATACCTTGCATTTGTGCGGGAGGTATCCGATCAGGAACCGATGATACAGGACATCCGAGTAGTATCTGAATACCTAGATGTATTCCCTGATGAGCTACCAGGATTACCTCCTGAGAGAGAGAGATCGAGTTCGAGACCACATTACTGCCAGATACACAACCGATCTCTATGGCACCATATCGCATGGCACCAGCTGAGTTGAGGGAGCTGAAGGTGCAGTTGCAGGAGTTACTTGACTTGGAATTTGTGAGGCCGAGCACTTCACCTTGGGGTGCTCCAGTTCTATTTGTTAAGAAAAAGGATGGATCCATGAGGTTATGCATTGATTACAGGCAGCTGAACAAGAGAACGGTGAAGAACCGTTATCCTTTGCCATGCATCGATGATTTGTTCGACCAGCTCCAGGAATCTTCGGTGATCTCGAAGATCGATCTTCGCTCAGGTTACCATCAGCTGAGGATTAGAGAGGCTGATATTTCGAAGACCGCATTCAGGATGCGCTATGGACACTACGAGTTTGTGGTGATGCCGTTTGGGCTCACCAATGCACCTGCGGCTTTCATGGATATGATGAACAGGATTTTCCGTCCATACTTGGACAAGTTTGTAGTGGTGTTCATTGATGATGTGCTCATATACTCGTGGAATGAATGAGATCATGCGAATGATCTACAGATTGTTTTGGATACATTGCGAGAGCACAAGATATATGCTAAGTTGAGCAAGTGTGAGTTCTGGTTATCCCAGATCTCATTTCTAGGGAATGATATTTCTGAAGCAGGTATCGCAGTTGATCCTGCGAAGATTGAGGCAGTCATGTCTTGGGAGCAGCCCAAGACAGTTAGTCAGATTCAGAGTTTCCACGGATTAGCGGGCTATTACAGACGCTTTGTCAGCGGATTTTCACGCATTGTTCACCCTCTGACACGACTAATGCGGAAGGGAGTCCCATTTATTTGGGACGATTTATGTGAGCATGCCTTCCAGACACTGAAGGAGAGATTGACTACAACGCCTATTCTTGCTCTTCCTTCAGGCACTCAGGACTATGCAGTCTACACAGATGCATCTGGAGAAGGTCTAGGAGCAGTGTTGATGCAGAGAGGACATGTGATTGCTTATGCATCACGGCTGTTGAGACCACATGAGCGGAACTACCCCACGCGTGACTTAGAATTTGCGGCAGATGTCTTCGCCTTGAAGATCTGGCGCCACTATCTATACGAGGTGAATTTCGAGATCTTCACAGACCACAAGAGCTTGAAGTACATATTTGATCAGAAAGAGCTGAACATGAGGCAGCGCAGATGGCTCGAGCTACTGAAGGATTATGATTGCACGATCTCTTACCATCTCGGTAAGGGAAAGGTGGTAGCTGATGCACTTAGCAGGAGAGCACATGCAGAGGGTACGGCGTACTGGATATACACGTGGGATATGCTTGCATCTTTAACCAATTGACATCCTCAAAAGAGCGCATCCATTTCTACCGCCGTGCCTCCACGATACAGTAGTCTTTGGGATCGTATTGTAGAGGGACAGAAGACAGATACTTAGATTCGAGACAGATATATGTGTGCCATCAAGGACGAATTTGATGACTTTGTTGTGATGGAGTCTATTTTATAGAAGGCAGGACGAGTCGTTGTACCCAATGACGAGCAGCTTCACAAAGACATTCTGGATAAGGCACACAGTTCACGGTTATTTATCCATCCAGGTAGCACGAAGATGTACCGTGATCTGCGTCAACATTTCTGGTGGGATGGGATGAAGCGCGATGTGGCGCAACATGTCAGCAGATGCATGACCTGTCAGATGGTCAAGGTCGAGCACAGGAGACCACCAGGATTACTAGTCTCTCCCCATTCCCGAGTGGAAATGGGAGAGCATTTCTATGGATTTCGTCACAGGTCTGCTGAAGACACCAGGTGGCCATGATTCTATTTGGGTCGTTGTTGATAGGTTGACCAAGTCAGCCCATTTCATACCTATCAACACGACTTACACTCCATCCAGATTGGCCAAGCTCTATGTGCAGAACATCATCAGACTACATGGTATACCACGCGAAGTGGTGTCTGACACGGATTCAAGGTTTACTTCACATTATTGGCATCGGTTCATGTCGGCACTACAGACAGAGCTGAAGATGGGTTCTGCATATCATCCACAGACGGACGGTCAGAGTGAGCGCACCATTCAGACACTAGAGGATTTGCTTCGCGCTTGCACTTTGGAGTGGAAAGGGTCCTGAAAGGACCATCTGCCATTAGTAGAATTCACGTACAACAACAGCTATCACTCCAGTATTGGCATGGCACCATTCGAAGCCCTATACGGGCGGAGATGCCTCACACCTCTCAGTTGGCGTGAGGTAGGCGATCATGCTTTATATTCCGTAGATCTCTTGGAGGAGACTGCGAGAACTGTTGATCTTGTGAGACGGAGGCTTCTGACGACACAAAGCCATTAGAAGAACTACGTAGACCGTCGGAGAAGAGACTTGGAGTTCCAGGTAATCCAATTCTTTCCTTTTCATTCACTCAATTATGACTAATATATGTTCAACTTAATTTCATACTAAATGATATTCATGTAAAATTATAGGTTGGAGATTGGGTATTTCTCCATGTATCTCCCATGAAGGGAGTGCAGAGATGTGGTGTTCGTGGCAAGTTGGCGCCGCGATATGTTGGACCTTTTGAGAGTCTGGCTAGAGTGGGGAAGGTTGCTTACCGAGTAGCTCTTCCTCCACATCTTTCAGCTATCCATGCTGTCTTCCACGTATCCAACTTGAGGAAGTATGTGCACGACCTCGGCACATCATCAGTTATGAGAATCTAGACGTGGAGCCAGATCTGACTTATGAGGAGAAGCCAGTCCAGATACTTGACCGTGCTGTGAAGAAGCTTCGCAGCAAAGAGATTCCATTGATCAAGGTGTTGTGGCACCGACACGGCGTTGAAGAAGCGACGTGGGAGACCGAAGCTGACATGCGGGCACAATACCCGCAATTTTTTTGAGGTAAAAATCAACACAAGCTTTTGTAATTAGATATATGTTAAAATATATGGCTTGTTTTTTCTCTGAGGTTTTTATGGGTTCAAAACCCTTTGAGGTTTTTATGAACATATGAAATTCAAACAAGACACCTGATGACCTTAACTCGAGTCTCGAGGACGAGACTCCTTTTGAGGTTTTTATATAGAGCTTTTCTCCTATATAAGAGAGCCCTAGGGTCTCTTCTTTAGTATGCAATTCTTTTCTCCCAACAGATATCAAGTTGAAACTCATATTAGAATTTGCATATTTGATAAGAGAATCCTAGGGTTCCTTATATAGTTGGAGACCAAGGGTTATGGTTACAGTAGGAGTCGTCTCTCATATATGAGACAATCGGAATACCGCTAGGGCTTACAAAATAAGTTCACAACAACGATCAATCTCCACATGCTTGGTTCTATCATTAGGATATGATTGTTGGAAAGATTTATAACCTAGTTGTCATAGAATAGCTTCATAGGCAAGTGAAATTCATGTTGATGTTTGTCAAAGTAGTCCTAGACCATAACATCTCATCAACACCTATAGCAATGTCCTTTATTCAGCTTTAGCACTAGACTTAACACATGCTAAGTGCCGCTTGCTTCTACAAATCACCAAGTTGCCACCCAGAAATATGCAATATCTAATTGTGGATCTCCGTGTATCAGTGTACCCAACCCAACAAATATCAATGTATTCTTTGATCTTAATCTTTGCATTTTTGGTAAAGATGAGCTCTTTTCCATAGCCTTATTTCTACATAGCAGAGGATATGATCTATTGTTGTTATGTGAATATACATAGTGCATGTACATTTACATCATAAGTAATGTCATATCTGTTTAGTGTAGAGAGAAAATAATGACCTGATTCATAGCGAGTCCCTAGGATTCTCTTATATAAGAGGAGAAACCTATTGGACAAAATACATAATAAAGATAGAAAGAAAACGAAACACATGAAACAAGAAAAGATAAATAATCTCTCAGCACTCCCTCCTCAAGATGTAGCATAGATATCAATCACGCTCTACTCGGAACAACACCTCTGGAATGGCCCTCTGGTAAGGACCTTAGTGAACACATTTGTATCCTGAGGTAGACTTCCTATCCTTGGAACATCCTGTTTAATATGCATCTTCGCATGCTATAACGACAAGGGATGTTCCTTTGCCAAAGTACAGTCGAATACCATGTGAGGACTTCAGGTACCTTTGAATCATATGAATTGCATCCATATGTGAATGTCTAGGTTGTTCCATGAACTGGATAACTCTGCTCAATGCAAAAAAGATGCTTGGTCTGGTGATGGTCAGGTATAAGGGCTTCCCAACGAGATCCATGTACCATCTCTTTTCTACCTCTTGTGTATCATCATCATACAACTTCATGCTAGGGTCCATGGAAGTAGTAACAGGCCTGCAATCCACCAGTGAAAAGATCAGTGACATACTTCCTCTAGGTCATAACAATACCCAACTACTTCTTGGCAAACTCAAGTCTAAGGAAGTAACGTAAATCGCCAAGATCCTTGTGGTAAACTACATACCAAGAAAATCCTTAACCACAGATACCATGCATATCATCCCCTGTAACAATTATATCATCAACATAGACCAGTATAGCAACTATACCTCTTCGAGTCCTCCAAACAAACAATGAATGATCTTCCATCGTTCTCATAAATATGTTTGTTCTATCAAGTCTGAGAGCTTCTAAAACCATGCTTCTGGACTCTGCTTAATGCAATAGATAGCCTTATGAAGTTTGTGAACCTTCTGACACTCCGCCTCAGCAACGAACCCAGGTGGTTATTGCATGTAGACTTCCTCCTGCAAGTCACCATAGTGAAATTCATTCTTCATGTTAAGTCGAGAGAAGGATCAATCTCGTATCACAGCAACTGAGAGAAGGATCCGCAATGTAAAATGTTGAGTCACTGGAGAGAAAGGATCTTAATAGTCCACCCCATACGTCCGAGCAAACCCGTGCGCCACAAGCCTCGTCTTGTAGCAATCAACACTGCCATCTACATGGTGCTTCACTGCAAACACCTTTTGTATCCCATCACGGTCTTATGTAGGAGTTATAACAAGGTAGTGGTGGAGTTGGTGGAGGTGAAGGTGGTGGAGGTAATGGCAAGGCTGGAGGTGGTGGTGGATGTACTGGTGGTTTCTATAAACTAGAAAAATAATCGACTCCAGCCATCTAGTCCATCAACACCAACATTGATCTGATTGCTCGAGCATTACATTCTGAAATCCCATTCCAAGGTGACTCTTTCAAGTTCCGCGTGCAAGGGCCCTCCAGGCAATCCAAACAGCAGGCAGTGGCACCAAAATCTCCTCCAGACCAACGTATTATCTTCAACCAAGCATACCTCTGATCAAAGAGGGGAGCGTTCTTTGACGCAAAAACCCCATTCGAAAAGAATCACCAATGGTCAACAATCCCAGTATATTGTCGAGGTTAGAAAGGCCCAAGGTGACCTAAGGCAATTGAACTTCAATCTCATGTGCGCAATTTGACCTATGATCAAAGTAATTGGTCAACTACTCGATACCAAGCATATCTCGATTCCAAACCCTTCTTGCTCATGATTTCAGTATCTGCCTTCCACCATTAAGCGGTGTTATGCTCGGTAGGTGCCATGTTGCGGCCCCACCTCCAAATATAGCCAGCATCCAGCCTCTTTGAAATCCACTGTGAATACCTAATAAATCGACCTCATCTTCCTCCACGCACGAGATTCCTTGATGGTGCCGCCAAGCTACTCCAAGCAAGGGAGTCTCGTCAAGGTTGTGTTGACCGACAGAGGGGCTCCTAATTGGAACCCTAAGTAGCCCAAAAATAAGGAAGAACCGTCCAACTGGGACTAGTTCTGGGAAATAAAAAGGGGGAGGGTGAAAGGGGCATTATGGGCCCAATTATCCTGGGTTGCTCTTATGTACAAAAATGGTGGAAATGTTGGGACAAATTTAGTGGGCTGTATTTCGATCTGCATTAAAAAAATGGGGTTGACATATTTCGGCCCATTTTGGGCTGCAGCTGATTTAGGCCGATTGGGCTATTTGAAAAAAAAAAGAACGAAAGAGATGAGTTTTGGGCCCAAATTAGGCCGTTGCTACCAAAAGTGAAAAAAAAGAGTAGCATGAGTTTACATGCCAATTTGGGCCATGAGTTTTGAAAGAGGAAAAAAAGATGCTCTCGTACAAAATGAAACCATATGAAAAAAAGAAGAAAGTCGAGAAAGAGATAGAACAACTTATTTGAAAAAAAATGATTGCTAATTGTTGAGATATTAGTTATCTTTATTATTGTCATTTCTCATTTTCTATTCTCTTTTCTTCTTTCTATAATTTTCCCAATAGGTTCCTCTCCTATATAAGAGAACCCTAGAGCCTCTCATAATGTAACTCAATTATTTTCCCTCAACATGGTATTGAAGTGACGGTCCTATACCGGAGTTCTCGAACCCAACCCTAACCCTACTCGCCTGCTCGACCCCCTGCCAGGCGCACCCAGATCGGAGCGCATGCCAGGCGTAACCAGATCGGAGCACGCTAAACGTCGGGCTGCTACCCAGGCCATCCTAGTGACCCCCTGCACGACGACCCTCCAAGCGCCCCCCGGCATGCGGGCCACTGCACCACGTGCGTCCTGCAAGCTACTGCGGTCATCCTAGCGCCCCGTGCAGCCTGCACGACCCATAGCGTCGCCCTTCCAGCCCCGAGGGCCTCTGCTCCTGCCCCAAGGGTTTCCTCCCTAGCCCCTGAGCCACCACATACGACCCCGGAACGTTGCCTTGACCGTCCAGATCATCATCAGCCCTTCCTCGCGCCTCCAAACACATCTGCGAGTAGATGTGCGATCTGATTTTGACCGGAAAGCGTGATTTCAGACATATAATTCATGTTTTCTGGCCCTAGCAAGATACGGAGATTACTAAGGATGGTTGTATGAGTCTACACGTACAACCAATCCTTCGTATGATCGTGTAGACTCGTTTATATCGGTCTACTCTACAGTTGAGTTCTGTTATTTGCTCGTCTTATCATCATGTCAGAGAACAAGGGTGCCATTTCCTCGTCCGGAGCTTTCAAGGGCCCGGCTCCCATCGCTAAGATGGATGGGACCAACTATGAGTTGTGATCCATGCAGTTTCTCACCCTCATGCAATGCAACAACAAGGAGTACATCCTGACAGATCTAGAGCCAACAGATAAGACTGGGGCAAATGATTCTTGGAAGCAAGATGATGTGTATGGACGTGTTTGGCTTTGTGGGACTCTCACTACAGAAATAACCAATGACATTCTAACTCAGCCCACTGCCAAGGCAATGTGGGACACTTTGGCATCCACCTATGCTCAGGCGAAGAATGAGGCCAAGATCCTTCAGCTACAGTTTAATATATACAATACCAAGCAGAATGGATGCCCCCTGCATGTTTACTACTCTTTGTTGCGTGGTATGTTTGGGAAGCTTCATATCTACATGCCCATTACGACATCTACTGAGCAGCAGAAGATGTATAAGAACTCCACAATGGTCGGAGTCTTCATGGTTGGACTTGATACTGAGTATGATGCTGCACGTACTCATCTTCTTACTGGAGCTACCATACCTCCCATAGAGGAGGCCTATAGCCGTCTCAGTCGGATTATCATCCCTTCGACAGCGATGTCTTCGTACTCTTTAGCGATGGCCGCTTCTCGTGGTCGACAGGGGCCAATCCAGTCCAGAGGGCACACCCCTCGCAGAAGAGGCGGTGGATGCCAATGTGGTTCATGCACCTATTGTTGCAAGCCTGGATATGCCGAGGATACATGCTATCAGAAGCATAGATATCTTGTTTCTGGTCGAGTAGCAGAGCAGGTCGTGTCTTCAGAGATTTCAGCTCCCCGGGTTGATCCTCGCCTTGATGATATTGTCTCTCGTATTCGAGAGATCATGACTCCTACTGCTGACAACACCACTACAGATACAGCTGCAACTGCCAGAGCCTCTTCGAGCTCCTCAGGTATCACCTATGCTTCTACTGGTAGTGCAGATGCAGACATCACAGAGTGGATTATGCATTTTGGTGCTTCTCACCACTTGTGTGGAGACAGGGCGTAGCTGAGGCCCTACAGGACTATACTACCAGGCAGATGGGTTGTCATTGCTGATGGCGACCACTTACCCGTTACAGGATAGGGGGAGGTGTATTTGACACCGTCCATGCATCTGAAGAATGTTTTATATGCTCCTGTCTTTCAGATGAATTTACTTTCTATTAGTCAGATTACTAAGGATATGCATTGTCGTGCCATCTTTGACCCTTCGTCTCTTGTGTTTCAGGACAAGCTCACGGACAGGGTGATTGGATGTGGCCGTGAGCAGCAGGGACTCTACAGATTGGTCCAACCTCCTCATGCTAGTGTTTCTGCTATACCTACTGGACTTGTCTCTCCATATCTGTGGCATCTTAGGTTTGATCAACTTCCTCTGCAGAAGCTATGTCATGTCCTCCCTCAGATTTCTACGAGATCATCCTTTCAGTGTGAGGCATGTCAGCTTGGGAAGCATCACCGTTCCTCTTTTCCATCCGTCAGTGTCGGAGTAGTTCTCAGTTATTTGAGCTCCTTCATTTAGACATTAGGGGTCCTAGTCGTGTTCCTGATCACCAGGGACGTCGTTTTTATCTTGTAGCTGTCGATGATTTTTCTAGACTTTCGTGGGTCTTCTTATTGAAGAAAAAGTCTTGAGGTTGGATATGTTATCAAGTACTTTATTAATGAATAAAGAATATCTTTTCTGCCAATGTCAAATATCTCCATTTTGATAATGCCTTGGAATTCTGCACCTTACAGCTTTCTAAGTTCTTTAGATCCCATGGCATTGTTCACCAGACCTCATGTGTCTACACTTCCTAGCAGAACAGTGTTGTCAAACGCAAACACCGTCACTTACTCGATGCTACCGGAACTTTGTTGATATAGAGTCATTCTCCTCATACTTACTGGGATGATGTTGTCCTTACTGCTTGCTATTTGGTGAACCGTATGCCCTCGTCTGTGTTAGGAGAGAAGATTCCTTTCTCGATTGCGTTTCCCGAGAAGGATCTTTTCTATTTTCTCTCTTACACCTCGTGTGCTCGTATCTGTTGCCTTTGTTCATGATGTCTCCCCAGGGCGTGACAAGCTCTCTCCTAGAGCTGTCAAGTGCATGTTTGTAGGCTACTCTCGCACCCAAAAGGGGTATCGCTGCTTTGATCCGCTAAAGCGGAAATATTTTGTTAGTGTTGTCATTGCTTTCTTTGAGTCTGTCATGTAATTTTCTCCTACAGGTGACAAACTTTCTCCATCTGACTCTGATGATGAGATATACATGCCACCACCTCCTACAGTCGGTCCTTCACCTTAATATACTCCTACTCTTCTGCCTCCACCACCTCCACCATCTCCTCCTTTGGTTCAGTTTTTGCCACGGGTTTTTACTCGCAGGTCTCGCTCTGTTCCCCATGCTCACAGGCCTTACCCATCATCCAACACGCCTCAAGTATGTAATGAGCATATTGTTTCTACTGATGGCACTACTGAGTTGACTGTGCAGAAGGATTCTAGACAGGAAGAGCAGGTACCCTCTCAAGAGGGAAATTTACAGGCTCCGAACGTGGCATATGATTTTGATGTGTCGATTGCACTGCAAAAGCAGAAACGGGCATGTGTTACTTAACCTCTTGCAGCCCAGGTTTCTTTGAGCAGGTTGTCAGAGGATTTCAAGAGGATTACTTTGGCACTATAAGCTGTGCAGATACCACAGACATATCAGGACGCTCTCAAGGATAGTCAATGGAGGTTAGCCATGGAGGAGGAGATGGCTGCGCTACAGTCATGTGGTATGTGGAGTCTTGTTTCTACTCCTATTGATGCATCTGTTGTGGGATGCAAATGGGTGTTCACTGTGAAACATCGTGCGGATGGCAGCGTGGATCGCTATAAGGCAAGACCTGTGGCACGAGGGTTCACCCAGACATATGGGGCGGACTATCAGGATACTTTCTCACCAGTTGCCAGATATTCTACTCTACGTATTCTACTTTCTGTTGTTGTGACACAAGG
The DNA here is from genome assembly GCA_037367405.1 of Ottelia alismoides. Classification (NCBI taxonomy): domain Eukaryota; kingdom Viridiplantae; phylum Streptophyta; class Magnoliopsida; order Alismatales; family Hydrocharitaceae; genus Ottelia; species Ottelia alismoides. Next base: position 292,193 of record JAZKJV010004525.1, on the reverse strand, counting down.
TTGACCCTTTATGAGCTTGATGTGAAGAATGCCTTTCTCTATGATGATCTACAGGAGGAGATTTACATGCAGCAACCTGGGTTTGCGGCTGCGGGGAGTGTCAGAAGGTTTGCAGGCTACACAAGGATCTATGACCTTAAGCAGGATTCAAGAGCATGGTTCCAGAAGCTCTCGGACTTGATAGAGCAGCAGGGGTTTATGAGATCAACTGTCGATTACTCCTTGTTCGTACAGAAGACCCAGAGAGGTACTACATACATTATTGTTTATGTTGATGACATTATTGTTACAGGAGATGACGAGCAGAGCATTCAGGGTGCCAAGGACTTCCTATGCCAGCAGTTTGTGACCAAGGACCTTGGACATTTACGCTACTTCCTTGGACCAGAGTTTGCTAGGAACCAACGGAGTCTTGTGATGAACCAGAGGAAGTATGTTATAGATTTTCTTTCAGAGACATGCATGGCAGATTGCAGACCTGCCACTACTCCTTTTAACCCGAGCATGAAGCTCTATGATGATGATACTGAGGAGGTCGACAAAAGGAGGTATAGAGAGCTTGTTGGCAAGCTAATATATGTGACTATTACTAGGCCTGACATATTATTTGCCGTGAGCAAAGTGAGTCAGTTTATGGAGCAGCCCAGACAGGCACATATGGATGCAATCCATATGATTCTGAGATACTTGAAGACTTCACCTGGTACTGGACTTCTTTTCAGCAAAGGCACATCTCTCTCAGTTACAGCATGCGCAGATACATATTACGTTGAGAAAGTCTACATCAGGCTTTGCTATGTTCATAGGAAATTCTGTTGTCTCATGGAAGAGTAAGAAGCAGACTGTGGTTGCCAGATCAAGTGCTGAGTCAGATACAGGGCCATGGCACAGGCTAGTACAGAGATGATGTGGGTCAGATCGATTCTTACTGACCTGACTATAGAGGTGCCTCTTCCCATGCACTTCCAATGTGATAATCAGGCTGCTCTTTTCATTGCAAACAACCCAACCTTTCATGAGAGGACGGAGCATATAGAGATGGATTGTCACTACACTCATGACATGATTCAGAAGGGTATTATCGCCGCTACGCATGTTGGCTCTGGAGACCAGACAGTAGATGTACTTACAAAGGCCCTAGTGAGAGGACCCTATCAGAGATGTTGTTCCAAGATGAGTCTGATTAATATCTACGCTCCAATTTGAGGGGGAGTATTGAGATATTAGTTATCTTTATTATTGTTTAAACTCATTTTCTATTTCTCTTTTCTTCTTTCTATAATTTGCCCAATAGGTTCCTCTCCTATATAAGAGAACCCTAGGGCCTCTCATAATCTAATTCATTTCTTTTCCCTCAACAATAATGAGTTCTGGATTCCCGACTTCATTTCTTCTCCCAACTTGGACGACGTCATCTATTCCGATCAGTATCAGAGAAAGGGAGTTATTATCCAGAAATCTTTGGTTCCAATTTCAAACTTTACTAGTTTGAGGTGCATTTATGTGATCATTTATTTGAGGCATCCCCACACTCTTGATTTGGGCTCATGGTTTTCATGTGGACCACGTATGTCAGAGATCTATATTAGAGGCCCGATATAGAGAGTTCCATAGGAGCTCCAAAATAGAGATCACATTCTCTGAGCCAGTGTCAGAGAGACCCAGTTCTCCGACGAGAAAAATCAGTTTCAGACTCCATTCTTTGGTGATCGTGATCTCCAGTACAAGAGCCTTCCGAGGTTCCCATCAGAGAGAAGCCACTTCGAGGTCCCTATGAGAGACAAGGATCTACTTATTGATATTCTCACAACGTTCATTATTTAGCCCTTCTAAAAGATAGAGCGTTTGCAGACCAACATCCTCCAACGAGTAGACTCATTCAATTCACGTGACTCTAATAGACGCAATACATAATATATTTTCTCCTACGAGGAGACTCGGATCACACTCCATCCCTTTAGTTCGTCCTCACCAGCAGGGTATGAGAAACAACGTCCTCAACAGCAGCCAGTAGATTATGCATTGAGTTGATATTGTCCGTAGCATCTTGTATTGTATGAGTAAGTGAATTCTTTCTATTTGTTAGTAGCAACTTATATATGGGTAATTGGATCCCTACAGGGTCCAATTACCGCATACACAGGATTAGTCCAACATCATATGTCCGTGGGACTTGGTCTTACTGGCAAAGCTATATAAAAAGCCACACAATACCTATAACAGATGAGAGAATTCAATATACAAATATGGTGCTTTAGAGGCCTTATACTGTGGTTTCATCCAAGGAAGGCCGTATCGATACCGATATTGTTTCGATCCGCCCGAAAATGGATATATCGGGATATAACGCCGATATATCGACGATATCGGTGGAAATGTCGGAAATGGCTCAAAAAAACTATTTTTGTAATTTTTTTAGAAATTAAGATCATCCAAGATATTAAAACAACAAATAACCTACAAGTACACACTTATGTCACATATATCGGTCATTTATAGCCCTTATATCGCACATATCGGTCATATTGAATATATCGTTGTTAATGCTTATTCATGGGCTATAGATATTGGAAATGGATTCCATTCAAGTTCTTATAACATTAAATAACTTGGAAATAAACCCTTAGATGACACATATGGATCATTTATGAAGACTATGATCCTTATATTGCACATATCGATCATATCGATCATATCGATGGTATTGTTAATTGTTGTTGACCTATATATATTAAAAATGGAGTTCATCCAAATTCTTAGATCACTAAATAACTTCCACATATACTCTTAGATCACACCTATCGATCATTTATGAATCTTATATCGCATATATCGAGTATTTCAAACATATCGATATAAATATTGATTCTTGATTTATAGATATTTTTTTGAAGAATTGACTTATAGATATTGGGAATGAATTTCATTCTAGTCTTACACATGAAATAACTTGCAAATATACTCGAAGTTGAAGAATCATTGTATGCACCCTCATGTCGCACCATACTCTACTAGTACGAGGTTCTCGTTGCCCGATCAGCGAGCCTGGGGGGGCCCAGGTTGCCCCCCCCCCCTTGCGGGGGTGCGGGGGTAGAGAGATATGTGTTTTAATACTAGGTGTAGCTAGATATGTGTTTTAATACTAGGTGTAGCTAGATAAGTAGTGGAATCAATCTTCCATGAATAATAGCATTAATATATAGAGATATCGGCGATATCGATCGATATCCAGGATTTTTTGTACTAAATCCAATCATTTTTGACCGATATGAGCCGGTATGGTGATATATCGCCGATATATCGCCAATATCACTGTAAAAGGATATACCGGCTGATTTCGATACCCTTACCCTGTCGAAACTGATATATCGGAGATATATCGCCGATATATCGCCTACACGGCCTCCCAATACTACTTTCATCCCGCTCCTTATGGAGTAGAGTTCCACGTAAAATCCTAGCGTTCTTCCACTATTTATATTTCTGTATCTCCGATACACTTTCACATTCTCTATTTCTACAGTTGTCATATGAGATCCAACAATATTTGCCACCCATATCATGACCTGATAGTAATCACTAATCCATGACTCATAATCCTTGTTTGTCTCCTTTAGAGGCTCCTTTGTAAGTGGATCTTCCTTAGACCGCCAACGAACACCTTGAAAGTTCGAGAGCAAAGGAAATAGTATTCAACACCCTTGAGTTTGATAGCAGTCGCATGTACCATCAAAAGACGTAGTGTACAAGCGATGATTAAGGTAGGAGTTAATGTCATTGTAGTTAGATGTAGATAGAAAAGAAATGTATTTTTCTTTTTTTAGTCACGCATAATCCCCGGAGATGGCTTGCATCATGGAGGTGGAGAAGACATGTGACCGGGAAATGGCATGCAACGCCCTAGAGAGGGATGATCGATGCCCAGGTGGAGTCGACGATGCCCACGTGGGATTAGAGGTGCTTGAAAAGCTTTAGCGATGCCCTAGAAGTGGCATATCGATGCTCAGGTGAGGCTGGCAACATCCAGGTGGGCCTGGCAACACTTGAGAAGGGCAGGCGACGCCCTGATGGTGCTGGTGCTGGCATGATAGGGCTTGGCAATGGAGCTTTGCACCACTTGAAGTTGTTGGTGATGCCCTAGAGGGGTCTTATGGGTGAGAAAAGCCATGCGTAGGGCATGAAGGTCAAGTAAGGCCCACGTAGAGAACCAACATGGTGGCGAGCCCCACACGCGGCCGGAGAAGGTGGATTGCACGGTCAAAGACAACGTTGGAGGTGGCAGTAGGCGATTGGGTATGAGCCCCAGTCTAGGATCACTGCTCTGATGCCATGTGGAGAAAAAATTGAAAATGAATTTCTTGTCTAATTCAATGGGTCTAGGTTTTTTATATAGTATGAAACCCTAAAGAACTAAAGGGAGAATTACATAAATACCCTAGAAAGGGTTACATGACTCAACAAATAGATAAAAAAATGGTGAAATCCATGTTGAAAAACCTGACTATTTTTTACGTTGATTGTCGATTATCTAATGCAACCCCCAGAAGGAGGGATTTGAACTGTGGTCTTTTGGGTGGAAGGCACATTGCACTACCACCAGACCAATGAACTAAACAAATAGATAAAGAGAAATAATCAAACTACATAATAACTATAACACCTATACTTTGATGTTAATGTTATATTGTGTATGTTATTTTTTATTGTTGCTAGGAAACATATGAGTGTGTTGAAATCCGCTTCTGCGAAGGTGACGCTACATATCTTATGTCCATCCTCCTATATTTTTATTCCTTACATAGATATATCTTCTTTAAAATTCCTTTCCAAGAGATCCCACTTCATGAGATATCCCTGTAAGAGAAAGACTTCCCTATCAGGTTCCCATCTCAAGAGGCTTCCAGGACCATACCTATTAGTTGATCCAACTATGCTATTCAATGGGTAACCAAAAAGAATAACTCTAGCCGACTAGTTAGCCAACGATTGAAAAATAATCTTTATTATTTTTTATTTTATTTTCCCCTCTTTCTATTAATGCAAAGTAAAAGCGAGATGTTTATAGTTTGATTGTAATTTAAATGGCACTTGTATCTTACAAATTAAAGACCATACATGTAAGAATCTATGAGATTATATGTATTAGATATAAGTTTTATGTTTAAAATACCAACTTTTATAACATTAGAGGTGTCCACATAAAATAGGCATTGTTTTCTGATTTTTTATAGAGGAAAGACCCATTTGCAAGATCCTTATATAATAGAGTCTACTATCAAGTCCTCATATAAGAGAGAGCTATTTTCCTACCATTGATTAGAGAACTCTTGCTACTAGGACGCACTCGCTTTAATATTGCTTGGGATCATCTTAAACGTCTATTTTCCATCAACTAATTTCATGAAGATCAGTAATCCAATTTGTCTAACTTCGGTTGACTGTTACCACCAATCATCCACTACAAACATTGATCTCTCCTCGATGCTATCTCTTATGTGAAGGTCTCCTCCCAATACTGACTACTTCAAGTGGGTCTCCACCAACTCCTCTGAAGATGTTACAAGTAAACATGCATTGATAGTCATCTTTTGTGACAACCTGCAACTTTTACAACTCCAGCTTTATGGGGGTATTATAGTATGTAATAAATGGTCAATTGAATTCCTCCAAGATCTAATTACACTTCTCTAATATTTAGCCCCGAATCACAAAGTGGTAGACCTTGAGTGTGTTCGTAGGTGTTAGAAAATAGGAAGCGGAAGCGAAAACATGGATAAAGATAAACAATAAAGAAGAACAATGGGATTTACGTGGAACCTTACTCCGTGAGGAGCGGGATGAAACCACGGGAGAAGGCCTCAAAGGGCCGTGTTTGTCTATTGACTTTCTCAATGGATACAGGAGGTCTGGGGCTCCTTATATAGCCTCTCCAGAGCCTCCAAGTCCCACCATTGGACAATGTCGGACTAAACAACTGGGTGGGGTAAATGGATCTTCTCCAGGATCCATTTACCCTGCTACAACTCATGACGCATACAATGAATACTCCATCAGTAGGGTTATACAAGAAACCCTACACCTCTTGTATTACTTGAGAAGGATAAAATGGAGATCTAAGTCACATGACCCCTTCTCTCGTAGAGTAGGAAAACACCATAACAATCTCAAACCACGTATATATATAGGAGAAACTTCAAATGAGACAGGGACTCACCAATATTGTGGTGAGCCCTCAATCCCGTCCTTCTATTGTTGATCTCACGGCTGGATTTATTGACGCATTAATTAAATTAATTTAATGAATAGAAACCTATTTTGGTCATTTCGTCACATTATAAATATAGAATGTGACAACTATTTCACCTAATCCGGCGCCTCCCTCCCCCGTGGGGACCTTCATCCTTCATTCTCGCCCTAAATCAAAGGGGGCGGCAGCGGCACGAGTTGCTGCGACGGATCTCACGCGGCTGGCGACGTGGATTAGTGGTTGCTCCAGGCAGAGGAGATCGTTGCAGGCACGTTCTGAATTGACGGAGTTGCTCCTCTCCATGCGGAGGAGTGGTGATGGTGCGGTGGCTCTTTGCGTGGCCGGCTGTGCTGGGCACGATGGGCGGCGGCGTCGCTCCAAGAGGATGAGGAGATCGGCGGATGAGCGGGCTCCTGCGACGGAGGAGCGATGGCGGGAGTCGTGTTGTGGTGGATGCTCCTCCGAGCAGCGATGGCGTTGGGCGACGAGCTCCACGTGGCGACACGCTCTGGGCGGAGAAGGTCAGCATACAGCGGCCCGCGCGAGGGCGACGACGGTCGATCGGAGGAGGCGGCTCGTGCGAGGACCATTGAGCGGAGGAGGCGGCCGTGCAAGAGGGGCGTGGGAGACGAGGCACTGATTTACATTGTGGTTTAATTATTTTACATATATGACTTTAATATTTACAATTTGATTCACTTTTTTTACAAATCTCATTTTTTGTTTTCTTATTTTGCAGAGCTCTGCGTGAATTTTACAAAGGTGCGATATATTGTTACAAAGACTCACGGAATTTTTACAAAACGAATACACATTTACAAAATAGACTGAAGTTTACTGTTAGAATTATTATATTACTTTTGTAACCTTTCGGGTTCCGTAACCCTTGACCTTTTGGTTTCCGTAACCCTTGACCCTTCGGGTTTTGTAACCTTTAACCCTTCGGGTTCCGTAACCCCTCAGGGGTATTTATGTATTTTTCCTCTTGTACTCTGTACGGTTTTCTCTCTATATAAGAGACCCTAGCCCTATGGAATAGATATCTCATTCTGTCTCTCTTCTCCACATGGTATCAGAGCAACGGTCCAAGACCGGGAATCTAACCTAAAATCCCCACAGCCACCTTCAAGCCTCGTAAAAGCATGCGCGGGCCCTCTTCCCTGAATTAGGGCCCCGCACAAGGCCCTCTAATCGCCTTCAGTGCAGCAGCCCTCCCGCTACAGCTATCCTGCGCTTTCAGGACCTCCTACGAAGGTCGTTAGCCCCACAGCAACCCTCCAAAGAGTCCAGATATGCTGTCCATTGGGGGTTTTCAGCCCTTCTTCAAGGGCAAACATGAGTTTTAGGGCATTTTTTAGCTCTTATATGCATCCTTAGTTGATCACAGGATCGTCTTTCTATTTTAAGACCACCAAGGTGCCTTCTTCTACCGAGACAAAGCCCTTGGCCACGAATATTATGGCACAAGGCACTACCATCAAACTCAAGGGCACAGAAAATTACGTGCTCTAGTCTCGATCTGATATGGTGTTCATTGGTGGTCAGAGGAAACTCTACATTTTGACTAAAGATCCTTTAGATGAAAAGGACAAAGAGTACGACAACTGGCAGACTGACAACTATTTGGTTATCAACTGGATGACCAACAGTGTTGAGGCTCATATTGCCTCAAATCTTCTTTACAAAAATACGGCCAAGGAAATGTGGGAGGATCTCGAGCAAACATACTCCCAGAAGAAGACGAAGTCACGCCTTGCAAATATTTACAGGCGAATCTGGTCGGAATCTCAGGGTGTTGCCACCCTCATCGAGTACTACAGGCATCTATCCAGTCTGTATGAGGAGCTTGCAATATTCCAACCCTCATGTTGCACCAAACAATTACAAGAGCGTTCTGACTGGCAGGTATACCGCTTCCTTGAAGGCCTGCATTCTAGGTACCATGCAGCGAAGGAGCAATTTCTTATATCAGACACACTGCCAACTGTTGACGCATATTTAGTTATTGTGTCTCTTTGCTATTTTATTTTTTTGTTATCCTCTTTATGTAATTTACCCATAGGCTACTCTCCTATATAAGAGAGCCTAGGGCTATGGAATAAACAACTCATTCACGTTTCCCAACATGGTATCAGAGCGACGGTCCTAGACCGGAGTTCTCGAAACCTAACCCTAACCCTAACCCCACCCGTCGGCCTCTCTTGTCGGCGCCGCTCTCATCTCCGATCCGATCACCGGTCTTCGCCGGTCGCCTGCGGAGCCTCTCCGATCTGCGCATCTCGCACCTGCGATCAGCGCATCGAGCGCATATAGCGCGCAACGTGCGCATCTAGCGCGCAACCTGCGGCGCTTCATCTCCGATCTCGCGCGCATCTAGCGCGCAACCTGCATCTCTAGCGCACAGTGCGTCTCCACCGACTGTGCGCCTGCGCACATCCAGCCGCTGCACGCTCTCCTGTGCACTGTGCACTGCGCGCTTCATCCAGTTGCGCGCGCGCGTGCTTCCTGCACGTGCCTGCGTGCTCCAAGCCCTAAAAATCTAGGGCACAGATCTTGATATACATGGGGTTAGTTGCCTGACGTCTACACACGCAACTAATCCCGTCTATGTCATTGTAGACGAAGATTGTTATCTCTCGGTCACTCCAGTTTTCCATCTCCAGTATGTCAGAAAGCAAGGCTGATATCCCATCTATGGGCGCATTTCGTGGTCCAGCGCCCATTGTCAAGATGGATGGTAGGAACTATGAACTGCGGGCAATGCAGTTCATGAGTATGATGAAGTCTACGGGTAAGAAGCATATTCTTACCGAGCCCGAGCCTGCAGAGAAGACTGGAGTTCATGCCTCATGGGAGGCCGATGATGCATATGCCAAGGTGTGGCTATCTGGCACATTGGCTATTGAGATCGCCAATGACATTCTACATCAACCCACATCCAAAGACATGTGGGATATCCTGGCAGCGACATATTCTCAGGCAAAGAATGAGACGAAGATCCTGCAACTACAACATGATATCTTCACAATAAAGCAGAACGGCCGCCCGTTACATTCTCTCTATACATCATTGAGAGGAATGTTTGAGAAGCTTTATACCTTCATGCCTCTTACCGCCACGCCAGAACAGCAGAAGACATACAGGAATGCGACGATGGTGGGTGTATTTCTCGCTGCACTTGATCCAGAGTATGAGGCAGCACGTTCACAGATTTTGGCGGACTCGACCATTCCTCCCATGGAGGAAGCTTTTCACAGATTGAGCAGGATCATAGTACTTTCAGCAGCTGCAAGTCAGAATCCCTCAGCTATGGCGGCCAACAGAGGCCGTGGTTTTCATCACCAGGGCCGTGGACGTACTCCCCGTGGAAGGGGTGGCCGCACTAGGCCAACATGCTCATATTGTCACCGAGTCGGACATACTGATGATACATGCTACTCAAAGCATGGATTTCCTGCATCCGCACGAGCAGCTGAGCAGATAGAGCCCCCGTCTGCTGCTACACTGGATCAACGATTTGATGATCTAGTTGCCCGTCTCAGGGGCATTATTCCACCATCTGGTCCAGCACCGACTGCAGAGAACCATACTGATGCTGCTGCTTCCGCCTCGGCCTCTACGAGTACTTCAGGTAGTCCACTTGCACTCCACAGTAGTAGATCTGATACACTGCCATGGATCATGGACTCCGGCGCTACACATCATCTATGTGGCGACCAGAGCCTACTTACAGGATACACCCAGATTCCTCCAGGACGGACAGTAGTCATTGCCAATGGCACGCATTCTCCTATCACGGGTCAGGGGGAGATCAGATTGACGTCTTCTATGCGGCTCAAGAATGTTTTGCATGCACCGCATTTTTCTATGAATCTGTTGTCGATTAGTCAGATTACGAAGGATCTTCATTGTCGAGCCATTTTTTATTCATCTTCATTGATTTTTCAGGACATCCGTACGGGCAACGTGATTGGTCATGGCTATGAGCAAGGAGGTCGTTATCGTCTGAACCAGACCCCGTTTGCCGGAATCACAGCTTCTCTTCACTTTCTAAATGAGATTCAGAATGTCTTTTCCACAACTGTCAAAATTATGAGAAGTGACAATGCCTTAGAGTTATGCACCAACAGTTTAGCCAACTACTACTCCTCTAAAGGAATTGTTCACCAAACATCCTGCGCTCATACGTCTCAACAAAATGGGGTTGCAGAAAGAAAACACCGTCACCTTCTTGATGTCACAAGGTCACTTCTCATTCAGAGTCATGTTCCGTATTCCTACTGGGGTGATGCAGTCCTCACTGCATGTTATCTTATAAATCGTATGCCCTCGTCTGTCTTGAATGAACAGGTTCCTTTCTCACTTATTTATCCGGACAAGGATCTGTTCATTCTTACTCCTCGTGTGTTTGGGTCAGTCGCATTTGTCCATCAGTTGTTGCCTGGTTCTGACAAGCTCTCTCCTAGGGCTGTCAAGTGTGTCTTTGTGGGGTACTCCAGAACTCAAAAGGGGTACAAGTGTTTTGACCCTGTGCGTCGGCGGTATATGATCAGTGCAGATGTTACATTCTTTGAATCCATTATGTATTTTTCAGAATCCGGGAACATGCAGCTACCACCATTATCTCCTGATACCGTATTCATGGCACCACCAACATCACAGCCGTCACCACCAACATCACAGCCGTCACCACCATTACCACCACCACCACCACCACCACCGCCGCCACCAATAGTATCCCCGTTACCATTCCATTACACCCGGCGGCCGAATCAAGCTCATGGTCCTGACCAGTCAACTAGCTCGCCTATGGTATGTAATGAAAATATTAATGTTGATGGATCTCACGACATTTCTCAGCAGGATGCATTACAGGAGCATGGTGATACCACAGAGGATCTGGATGTTCCAATCGCTCTATGCAAGCCGAAGAGAAGTTGCGCCAAGTATCCAGTATCAGCAGCGGTTTCGTTTGAGAGGCTATCTGGACCATTCAGGACGTTTGCATTGGCACTTTCAGCTACAGATATTCCACGGAACCACCATGAGGCTTTGCAGGATTCTCGATGGCGGCTAGCAATGGAGGAAGAGATGGCAGCACTTCAGTCTAGAGGAACATGGAGCTTGGTTACTATACCACCAGATGTCAACCCGGTGAGTTGCAAGTGGGTATTTACAGTGAAACATAATGCAGATGGCTCCATTGACAGGTACAAGGCACGCCTAGTTGCAAGGGGATTCACACAGACATATGGAGTAGATTACCTTGACACGTTCTCCCCGGTGGCTCGTCACTCCACTCTGCGGATCCTCTTATCAGTTGCAGTTACTAGAGACTGGCCACTCTATCAACTGGATGTGAAGAATGCCTTTCTGTATGGCAACCTGCAGGAGGAAGTGTACATGCAACAGCCACCAGGTTTTGCTGTTGAGGGGGAGTGTTCCAAGGTTTGCAGATTACATAAGGCTATCTATGGCCTTAAGCAGAGCCCCAGAGCATGGTTCCAGAAGCTGTCAGACCTCTTTGAGAAACAAGGATATAAACGCTCAAATGCTGATCATTCTTTGTTTGTACAGAAGACGGCAAGAGGTATTGTTGTAATCATAGTTTATGTTGACGATATCTTGATTATAGGTGATGATGACCAGGGCATTAAGCAGGCAAAGGAAAGGCTGGGGACCGAGTTTGTCACCAAGGGAGTTTGCCAGAAATCCGTATGGATTAGTCATGTCACAGAGGAAGTATGTCACAGATCTATTAAATGAGACAGGTATGCTAGGGTGTCGACCTGCTATGACACCAATGGACCCTAGCATGAAGCTGTATGATGATGACACAGAGGAGGTTGACAGGAGAAGATACAGAGAACTGGTAGGCAAATTGTTATATGTCATGATCACTAGGCCAGATATATTATTTGCAGTGAGCCGTGTGAGCCAGTTCATGGAGCAGCCACGCCAGGTGCATATGGATGCAATACACATGATACTTAGATATCTCAAATCTTCTCCAGGTAAAGGTCTGCTATTCAAGAAAGGAAAGGGGATTTCTGTCTCAGCATGCGCAGATGCAGACTATGCAGGATGTCCTAAGGATAGGAAGTCCACCTCAGGGTATGCTGTCTATGTTGGAGATGCCTTAGTCTCATGGAGGAGCAAGAAGCAAACTGTGGTAGCTAGATCCAGTACTGAATCCGAATATAGGGCTATGGCCCAGGCTACTACAGAGATGATGTGGGTGAAAGCGGTGCTGACAGATTTATGCTTAGATATACCACTTCCTATGAACTTGGAGTGTGATAATCAGGCTGCTTTATTCATTACAAACAATCCTGCATTCCATGAACGGACCAAGCATATTGAGGTGGATTGCCACTTCATACGTGATATGATTCAGAAAGGATTCATTACCACATCCCATGTTACTTCAGAGAACCAGACTGCAGATATATTCACCAAGGCATTGTTACGTGGCCCATTTCAGAAGTGTGCCTCCAAGCTGAGCATGATTGACATCTATGCTCCATCTTGAGGGGGAGTGTTGACGCATATTTAGTTATTGTGTCTCTTTGCTATTTTATTTTCTTGTTATCCTCTTTATGTAATTTACCCATAGGCTACTCTCCTATATAAGAGAGCCTAGGGCTATGGAATAAACAACTCATTCACGTTTCCCAACACCAACAATGAAGGCCATCTTTGGCCGACTTGAGGAGCTCGAGACATCCGTTGCCTGACCTCCTGTCTTACCTTCAACGGAGAACTTTGCACACATCGTCTCATCTGGGCGAGGAGGCAGATACGGCTTGCGAGGAGGATGCGGTCGCGATCCAAGTTGTGGTCGTGGACGGGAATCTGGACGAGGTCGTGACTTTGGTCGTGGTCGTGGGCGAGACTCTACTGCCCAAGGTTCAGGAAAGCGGTATGCGTATGCGTTCGGACTGGTCACCGAATATTGATTAAGCGGTATGCGGGGGCATATGCGGGGTATATGCGGTTCTAAGCGGTTTTCTAAGTTTTAATTTAAAAATAAAAAAATATCTATGAATAACATTACAACTGAAGTTATGTATCTAAGTGGAGTTAAAGAAGATCTAAGAAAAACGGTTCATGTTAGATGGGATACTTTTAATTGTCTCATATTTAATCACAAAAAAACATTTACCATAAAAACTTCACATTATATGATTGGTAATAACAAAACTTCAATACACATACATGCACTACATGAGCGAAACCTCAATCGGCATATCTAAAAAATATTCAACGATACATTGCATATACTCGTGAAAATAATACATGAGAAAAACATAAAATATTGCATATATATAATGGTATAGTGCATTGCAATTGTATAGAAATGCATGTCATATTCTAACAATTGAATGAAGAGGCAGAGTTACAGAATTAAGGACCTGGATGAGAAGATTAAAAAGTTGGAGCTTCTGGAGCAGTATGCGGGGCATATGCGGGATACGCGGGGCATATGCGGGGCATATGCGGGCCGCATATGCGGGGAAGGCGCATAATACACTGACTCAAGTAATCGGTGCGGTATGCACGCCGCACGGGCATATGCGGCCGCATATGCGGCCCGTGCAGCCGATTTAGTGAACACTGCTACTGCCCCATGCACTCACTATGGTAGGTGGAACCACTCGACTGAACGATGCTGGCAGAAGTTTGGCGTACCTTCTTATCACGCCAATAATGCTTATGAGGATGCCTATGATGTGGAAGAAGCATCGCCTACCTCCAGTGGCAAGATTGTTCATCTTAGTGATGCAGATTACTCCCGCCTAATGCAGATCCTTCAGACTCCAGGGCCTACCACCACTAGTAACACTACAACTGCTGCTCTGGCCACTCCTTCATGTACAATAGCCAACTCTGTTATCACTCCTACTCCAGCTTGGATTATTGATTCTGGCGCCTCTACTCATCTCACTGGAGAAGGTAGTTTGCTCACCTCTTCCATACCATCTACCTTTGTGAAGTCAGTTCGAGTCGCTAATGGGACTCAATCACAGATTACTACTGTCGGAACTATGGAATTCTCTTCCAAGCTCCGACTTTCTGGGGTTCACTGTGTTCCTGATTTTCCTCTTAGCTTGTTGTCAGTTCACAAGCTTTGTGTTGAGCTTCATTGTCGTGTGATATTTGATGAGTCTTGTTGTTATTTTCAGGACATTCGGACGAGGCAGATTTTTGGAGGGGGTCGTGAGAAGAACGACCTATATTACCTTGGCATACCCTCATACTCCAATTTTGTTGGTGTTGCATCTATCTCCGAAGATCCACTCCTATGGCATATGCGCCTTGGACATCCCTCTGCCAAGGCCATCTCCATGATGTTTCCTGAACTCTCTGCTCTGAAGCCCTTTCAGTGCGAGGCATATGAGTTCGGGAAACACCATCGAACTTCGTTTCCTATTCGTACCGAGTCTCGTGGTACTGCTGTTTTTCATCTTGTTCACTGTGATGTTTGGGGACCTTGTCCGATCCGCACATTAAGTGGCCATCGCTACTTTATAGTTTTTATTGATGATTATAGTCGATCTTCTTGGGTCTATCTAATAAAGGAGCGTTCGGAGATTAATCAAATTGTCAGAAATTTCTTTCAATATGTTAAAACTTACTTTTGTCGGATATAAGTTCGAGATTGACCCAAGATAGATCTGAATGGAGGCGAAGAATCAATGTAGCCGACCCTACTTAATTGTGGGAAAAGGCTTTGTTGTTGTTGTTGTTGTATGTTAAAACTTACTTTTCTAGCATTGTTAAGATCATTCGTACCGACAATGCTCTTGAGTTAACCCAACATGACTTGACCTCTTTCTTTGCATCCCAGGGAACTGTTCACCAAAATCATGTCCATATACCTCACAACAGAATGGTATAGCTGAAAGGAAACTCCGACACTTGCTAAATGTTGCCAGATCTCTTCTTAGTCAAATGAGTGTTCCTAAACAATACTGGGGAGATGCTATCCTTACTGCAGTGTATCTCATCAGCCGTGTTCCTTTATCAGTTCTCAAAGGGGCAACTCCATTTTCCTTACTTTATCCTACCGAGTCTCTAATTCCTATACCTCTGCGAATTTTTGGTTGTATTGCCTTTGTCCATAACTTTCATGCAGCTGACAAATTATCCTCTCGTGCCATCAAATGTGTCTTTCTTGGGTACTCACGTACCCAAAAAGGCTATCGCTGCTATGATCCTGTTGGACGTCGATACTATGTATCTGCTGATGTCACCTTCTTTGAGCAAACAAGTTATTTCACACAGACTGTATGTAACATTCCTTTGGACCTCCCTCCTCCACCAATCGTCTATACTCGCCAGCGTACCTCTATACCTTCTACACCAGTGTTTGTACCTTTGCCTGTCCCTTTTATGCAGGATGATATGACCACTTCGAGTGCTCCCACCACTAATGTTCCGGATGTACCTGGGGAGCTTCCTATAGCTCTACGCAAGCAAAAAAGGAAATGTGCGTATCACCCCATGTCACATTTTACTTCTATAGATGGTTTATCTAGCTGTGACAAGAGATTTGCAGATGCTCTTAATGCTATTACCATTCCAAAAGATCATTTCAGTGCAATGCGAGATCAAGGTTGGCGACAGGCAATGGATGAGGAGATGGATGCACTTACCTCCCGGGGTACGTGGGATCTTGTGCCGTGCCCCCCGGGAGTTCGCCCTGTGGCTTGTCGATGGGTTTTCACGACGAAACAGTCGCCTGATGGTTCTATTGACAAGTTGAAAGCCAGACTTGTTGCCAAAGGTTTCACACAAACCTTCAGAGTTGATTATTTTGAGACTTTCTCGCCTGTTGCCAGAATGGGGTCGATACGTACCATTCTCTCTGTTGTTGCCAACAAGGCTTGGCCCATTTATCAACTTGATGAGAAGAACGCCTTTCTTTATGGTGATCTTGAGGAGGAGGCCTACATGATGCAACCGTTGGGGCATGTAGTCGAGGGGGAGCATGTATGTCGACTACGCAAGGCCATTTATGGCCTGAAGCAGAGCCCAAGGGCATGGTTTGACAGGCTCACTACGGAGATCAACATACTTGGTTTTCAGAGGACAACATCTGACTACTCTGTCTTTGTTAGACGACGGTCTACTGGCACAATCATCCTTGCTATCTATGTTAATGATATGGTTATCACAGGAGATGATGTAGATGGTATTCAGGAGACCAAGGCCTTCCTCCAGACGGTCTTTGTCACAAAAGATCTCGGCCAACTTCGTTATTTTCTTGGCATCGAAGTAATACGCACTACAGAGGGGCTTCATCTTTCACAGAGAAAGTATTGCCTCGATATTCTGACTGAGGCAGGACTTCTTGGATGCAAGCCATCTGGCATCCCTGCAGAAGTGAGAAAATATTCAGCATCTACTGATCCATCATTTGAGGATGCAACACGATACAGAATCTTAGTGGGAAAATTATTCTATCTCATTGTTACTAGGCCAGACATATCATATGTTGTGAGCAGAGCCAGTCAATATATGGAGAAGCCTCTTTACAGTCACTGGCAGGATGTTCTTTTGATCCTTCGATATTTAAAGGAATCTCCCGGACGTGGACTTTTCTATGGGGTGAATGGACACACTAATATCTCTGCCTATACAGATTCTGACTATGCTAGCTCTCCTGAGGACCGCCGATCCACTACAGGATATACGCCATGTTTGTTGGGGATAACCTTGTCACTTGGCGAAGCAAGAAGCAGACAGTGGTATCCAGATCTAGTGCGAAAGCAGAATACAGGGCAATGGCTCAGGCCACATGTGAGATCACATGGCTTGTTTCTTTCCTAACAGAACTTGGCATGTCAGCCGCCACTCATGTGCCCTTATACTGCGACAACAAGTCTGCCACATACATCGCAACCAATCCAGTTTTCCATGAGCGGAGAAAACACATTGAAGTTGATTTTCATTTTATTCGTGATGCGGTACGAGAAGGACGAATCAGCACTCCACACATCTCTACTGAACTTCAACTTGCAGACATCCTCACAAAGGCTCTTCCAAGGAAGCGTCAAATGTACTTAGTATCCAAGTTGGGCATGATCGACAGATATGCTCCAACTTGAGGGGGAGTGTTAGAATTATGATATTACTTTTGAAACCTTTCAAGTTCCGTAACCCTTGACCTTTCAAGTTCTGTAACCCTTGACCCTTCGGGTTCCGTAACCTTTAACCCTTCGGGTTCCGTAACCCCTCAGGGGTATTTATGTATTTTTCCTCTTGTACTCTCTAGGGTTTTCTCTCTATATAAGAGACCCTAGCCATATGGAATAGATATCACATTCTGTCTCTCTTCTCCACATTTACAATGAAGAAATTACTCTTAAAGAATTCGCTGGAGTTACAAAATAAATGTACCCATTTCCAAAACAAAAATAACCATTTACAAAATGAAAATATAGTAGAAAAACAAAATTGTTAATGAAATTACGAGGAAAATATATTTTACAAAAACTCATTGTACATTACAAAGCTATGGTTGATTCCAGAATGTTTGGAATAAAATTAGTAATTAATCAATAAATGCATTAGTGAAAATACCAAATCGAGAAAAAACTTAGAATGGCAATTTGAAACCAATAAATGAAACTCGAATTTAATTAAATTGAGATGACGCAAATACCCTTTTGGATGAGCTTTTTGATGCAACCGTCAGATTGAGATCTGACGAATCTGAGCGATGGCTCACCACAATATTGGTGAGACCCCGTCTCATTTGAAAGGGTCCCTATATATAATAATATATATATATATGTTCTTGTTTGTGATGCAGCAAATATTCTTTTATAGATTTCCATAAGGTATATTTTAGTCAAACTTAAACCTTTTTATATATAGCATATGATGGGTTTTTTTGCTTTAAAAAGCAAATGAAGAAGGTGCGGGCATCTTCACTAGGGATTAGCATTTTCTTAGTTCAAGGAGTTGAGTGGCAAGTTGGCATGTTTGACCTTTATATCTAACTTGAGAAGAGTGGTATTGGGTGAATTAGGATAAAAAGGATCGAGGGTGTGCATCCATATACATTGGTGGCTATGTAATGTATACACATCCGACTCTTTGTTGTTAAGGGTATGGTGCTCACGGCGATCTTTGTCATAGTTGTGGAGATTTTTCCATGTATATGTTGTCTCAAGTTTATACTCTTATGTGACCGTTTTCTATTATTCTTGACCAAATTAAGAAAGATTGAGTTAAAATAAACATTAGCAACTGAATTCTTTTCACTTAAGCATTTCTCATCCTTTTTGAAATCTTCAAATATGAAAAAGAATACAACGACATTTATCTACCTTAAGAACTGAAGTTGCCATCAGTATACGCCGGATAATTGCTATTGAAGATAGGATGGCAATGATCATTACTATTGTCATGAGAACTGCAATAGCACGGATGTGACTTTGCTCCTAAAAAGGAAAATTTTAAGTTCAAAACGCGGACAAGACAAATATAATCAATTATACTAATTAGTATTCTCACCCGCACATAGACTCTGTAGTATGGATCAGTCTCACCAATCACAGGGGATATGGCATCATCTCCAATCCATCCAGCTAAATAACATATACTTTAGTTAGTGTACCTTTAATACTTGATGAAGAACCACAATGCATAAAATGACGCAAGTCATGTCTGTGTAAAATCAAATGAGAGTGGGTAACAACATAGGAAATATTCAATTTCATCTTACCTTTGGCATAGAACAGCATGGTAACGGAGACAATGAGTGCATCAAAAAGAATAATTGTTATCCAAGTCATGCCAGCTACGAAATATCGAATCGTAAGTAACCAAATCACAGATAGAAACAGAGGCAACATAGCTCCACAAACAATTACAACAGGCCATGCCTTCCCGATATCAGCTACATATCTCTGCAGATGAAGAACAGATTGAACAGAAACGCTCTTATAGAAAGAGAGACTAAACAAATGGAAGGTTGTCAAAGTACTGCTTCTAGATGGCTTCAATATTATAGAATATTTTACTGATTACAACCAAAAATGTCAATATACCGAAAAGAAACACAATATTCTGATCATTCTAGCCAAATATTGTTAACAAGAGTCGGACTTTCAGGGGGGGAGGGGGCATATAGAAAGCAACAGATGTTTTTAACTTAAGATTGAAAAACTTAAACATGACTGAAAAGCTATATCTACAATTTATATGTTACAAACTCGAGAAAATTTCTACTCACGTACAACTCTGTTTTTCAAAAAACTTTACCACAGATCTGTTTCTATATGTATTCATGGAAACTATATTAACAACAAGTGTATACAATGGCCAAAGTTTTTTCCAGAGAATAACCTCGCTTCTAAAAAATAAATACTCAATAGGATGAATAAGAAAATGGTGGTTTAGTAATTGTATTGGAACCGTCAAAAAAATCAATATGCAACCTTTATTTAATCTCTTAGTCAATCCCAGCAAGGAAGTACATGAATAAAAAGACAATACTATATGACAATGATGATGGTTGGTCACCTCTCACGATCATCAGAGAAGAAAATCCACTATGAAGGAGATCAAGTACAACTTCCTATGAAACATCGCTCTCTTCTTTTCTTTTCATCTCTTCCCTTTCTTTTGTTGTCCCTCTTTTGGTTGTGGAGACAATGCCCATACTGCATCTATATACCGTCCACATACAAATTTATAGTTTTATTTCCATAAGAACTAAATATAATACTACTAAATTGTAATTAGGATTAGGAGTTGTAGAAGAACAATCACACAAAGCGATGGTAGTTTACGTGGAAACCCTCCTCACCGGAAGGGAAAACCCACGGGAGGAGAACATTCCATGTTGCTCACACCAACTAAGGCTTTTTCTATGTTCTTTTTCAATATGCAATATCCTCACTCATGATCCATTTACCCATAGGACAAGCAATTCAACACTCCTTAAGTTGAGCATATAGACTGCACATGCCCAACTTGCCTACATTCCACTCAAAACTACTCATGAGAAGCCCTTTTATGAAGACATCAACCCCTTGATCTTTAGTTTTACATAGCAGAGGATACGCTTTATTGACTTAATGTAAATATCAATAAGTGCATGCACGGATTGACCTACCACATTTAGAGCATAAGCAATGTTAGAGTAAGATAAATCAACCTCACCACAAGTCTCTGTTACCGAATACTGAAGTCTTTGTCAAGTTGTTTTCCATCTTTGATACTCAACTTGTGACTCCCTTCAATAGGTGAAGGAACATGCTTATATCTCAACTTTCTAGTTTCCTTTAACATATACAAAGCATATTTCTTTTGACTAAGAATCAGACCTTCATTCGACCTTTCCAATTCAAGATCAATGCTTTGGATTTCCAAGAACCTGCAACAAGCCCTCTTTTTAGACGAGTTGTCTACCTCCCTATCGTCGCCTGCAATAATCATGCCATCAACATAAATATGAAAGAGGGCAATTTTATTTGCCCATCCTGACAAATAAAGTGTGATCCATGGTAGGAAATATCGCGACATATCAGTGATATATCATCGATATATCGGTATCGCTGAGATAGGATATCGATACCATCCTTCCTTTTGTTTTCCCGGATATCGGAGAAATGAAAGCAATATATCGTTGATATATCGTGTGTCGGAGATATATCGTCGATACAGAGAATCTTCCAGGTTAGATTCCACCAAAATCGACCCCATTTAGACCAATATCGCTCGATTTCGCCCATAGCCTGCTGGAAAATCTTCTCCAAAGCTTGTTCCTTCCTTATTTGAGGTAAGCTCTGGATCTACTCCAAAATTGATGTTGAAATAGTAAAATTTCATAGGGGTTTTGTTCCTATTTGTTAGGCAATGCATATTCTTAATTTTTTGTAAGATTTGAAGTATTTAGTGAGATATGGGGGAACTAATTTGGGGTTTTTGAGTTATGTTGTGAAATTAAGTTAAGTTTAGAATGAATAAACTCGGATATCATGTTCTAGACATAGAAAACTATATTTTAGGGTGATTTATGTAAATTAAAAATTGGTAATTATTTAATTTTGTGAATTAAAAAATATATCTATAATTTATTTTCGTGTTTTATGTCCCATGTTTGGTTTATCAATAAAATTTTCCATCTCAACTCTAAATCTATGATGTTTTTTGAGAAACCGAAACATCAAAATATGGATAGTGTGTTGACAGCATGCTGAATATTAAATATCTAAGACCTTACGCATATTAAGCATGTCATAATTAATAAGTATAATAAATTCAAAAGCTAAAGCTAAAAATAATTAGCAAATAATTCATTTTTGTCCTCATATGTCTCACGAATGTTAGTTGTGTAATTTCTTTGCAGATTTCAGGAATCAGTAATCAATAATCAATATCATGGGTTTACTCAGGTTTGGGATGTGATTCTGGTGATCAGTTGGATAGTGGAAAGATCAGTTGGAGGTATACCACCACTCCATATGGCAACAAATCGAAAGCACCGTGCAACGTCTGTGGGAAGAATTGGAGAGGAGGGGGATTATGAGATTGAAGCACCATCTTTCTGGCAACAACAAGAATGTTGCCAAGTGCACGTGTTGTCCTAAAGATGTGAGGGACTTGGTGAAGGCTAACTTGGAGAGGAAGAAGGACAAAGATGTGAAGAGGTCCAGAAGGGATGAACAAATTTAAAGAATTCATGTTCGAGAAAGAGTTCAATGTCCTCTCCGATTCAGATGACGATGACTTTGTCTACCACGCTGATATTCAGATCGTAATAGAGAGGAGGGCATAGAGGGCAAGAAAGAATATATGAGGAGCGAGTTCGAGAGGAGAGAATTCAGTGGTGCACGTAGCGGCCTTTATGGTGACAGTGGTAGTAGGAGTGGTTCTGGAGGTGCACAAGCACCACCACCCACCAAAAAACACAAGGCGAAGGCACTGGAACCCCTCTTGACGAGGAG
Source organism: Ottelia alismoides (assembly GCA_037367405.1). Lineage (NCBI taxonomy): Eukaryota > Viridiplantae > Streptophyta > Magnoliopsida > Alismatales > Hydrocharitaceae > Ottelia > Ottelia alismoides. Next base: position 269,978 of record JAZKJV010004525.1, on the reverse strand, counting down.
CGGGTCCATGCATATGCCAAGCAAGGAAACGAGACAGAAGACAGTTAAGGGGATATTCACCAATGCATGGGAGAGAGTGTTGGACATGCGAGCCCACGGCGAGCCATTATACAATAAATGTTATTGCAATTCACTCCTTAGTCTGAAACAAAGAGTACATAATTTGCATAATAGGTCCCTGACGATTCCGGAGATGCTGCTTTTAAGAAGTTTTTATTGTGTTGTGCGTTGTAGGCGGCACTCGGAAACGATCAAGAAAATACCACAAATGATTTATTTAATTTTTAATATCGTGGTCTTATGTTTATTTTACTTGGACAAGTCCCAAGGTCGATCACAAGGAGGCAAAGGAACAACCTAGAATTAAGTCTATCAAAGTTCGTGTTCGGTTTTCGAGGCGGTTTCTTTTTTTTTGGAATTTTCAATGCAATAAAGGATGCAAAATGCAAATTTGGCCTTATTTTAGGGACTAAAATGCAAATTACGTTCAAATGATGTCCGAAAAATACGAAACTTGGCCACAATGTAAACTATAATGAAATGGATGCACTGTAATTTTTTTGGAATTTTTGGATGCAATATGAATTTTTTATGGATTTTTAAATGCAAACAAAATGATTTTTAATATTTAATTCTAATAAATAGTAAACCTACTTATTTTCAAGGATCAAAATTATCTGAGATCTATCACTAGGTGATGGATCTCAGAAAAATCCTAAACCTCGAAAATGTGGGGTTTAATACTTATTAGAAATTAAATACTAAAATATGCAAAATGATTTTTACAGGACAAAATATGCATGCAAATACAAATCTCTTTGGGCACAATGTTAAGAATAATTAACTCTACAATGTGTGATTTTTCTGGGATTTTTAGAGCAACGGTTAACCAATTATGAATTTCAGAGCAGAAAATGGGTAAAATATGCCAATTTTCACAAAACAAATATTTATTAATTAACCATCAATCACAAAATTACCCACAAGATGTCAAACAGTAGAGAATTAATTAACGAACATCATGCTATTTTTAGATTAATAAAATAATGTAGAGAGAAGGTTCAACACTAAGGGGGAACACAGGGGTCTGATTGCAATATAAATAAATAAATAAAAGCAGAGGGGGGGACTTTTGTGTAATTACCAATAATCTCCGGGGTGTATCTGCAAAATTTCCAGACGCCACGTGCACTGCACGTGCCTCTGGCTGGCGGGGATGTCTGCGCAAAAAGGGGGACTTCCAGGGAGATCCTTGCAAATTGCCCAACGGGTCACGTGCTGCGCACGTGACCCCAGGGCTGACTTGCGGCTCAAGCAGTTCCCCGCGCACGTGCCTCGCACGTGCCGGGGCCTCGGGCTTCGAGCCCGGCGGTCGGCGAAGAGGAGGTGCGGTGGGCCAAGCGCCTGGCGGTGGTCGAGGCGGTGGCTGGCCGTTGGCGGTGCGGAGGAGATGGCCGAAGCGCGAGCTCCGGTGGCCGCTGGAGGTTGTGGAGGCGTCGGAGTCGACTGTGGTTGACGAGGTGCTCCTGATGTGGATGAAAGCGGAGGAGCTTGATGCTTCTACGGTGGAGTTGCGAAGAAGACGTCGGGGAAGACGGCGTCGAGGCGGCGGAGTTCGATGCGTGGGCGGAAGTTGGTGACGTTGATGCTGCTGGAGGTTGAAGCTGTTGCGAAGGCGTAGCAGGCGGCGGTGGCGTAGGTGCACTGAGGATGGTGGTGTTCGGCGAAGAAGAAGTCGAGGTGGACGGCGTTGTTGTCGAGGCGGAGACGGTGTCGTTGGCTCTACGCAAGAGGCGGAGCAGAGCAGATGCTCGGAGGAGGAGCTCGGCTGCGGCGGCGTCGGGGAAGCCAACCGGATCTCGTCGACGAGGGTTGCGGCCTGGTGCTGTCACCACCGGCCTCAACTGTGCAAATCGGCGGATGGGTTGGAGGAGGGCCGGCGGAGGTTGTTAAATAGGGCTGGGGAGTCGGCCGGAGATGGAAGGGGATCAGCGGGATTGAGGGAGATCGGGGGAGGCGGCGCGAGATGATGGGGAGAAGCGGATCGGAGATGGGTGCGATCAGCCGCGATTTGCGGCGAAATCTGAGGGCGGCGGAGATACGCGGCGATGGCGGCGGAGCTCCCGAAGGGGAAAGGAGCCGAGGGGGACGACGCACAGGCGTCGTCCGATCGGCTTTGATCGGATGGCGTCTGTTGCGCCACGTGGCAAGTGGAGGCGGAGAGAGGGCGCACGTGCGGAGCACGTGCCCTGGAGGCACGTGCGACGCACGTGCGTCCTTATTTATTTTATTAATTTTTTTTAATAAAACGAATTATAAATAAAGCCAAAAATGACTGACACGTGGCGGCACCAGGTGCTGCCACGTGTCAGCACCACAAAATTCGAAATTAAAATACTTTATAAAATCGATAAAAAATAGCAATTGACCTCGGATCGAAAAAGTTCCTTCACGAAAAATGCTCGTCTCGACGAGATCTACAACTTTCATGAAGACATCAACATCAAAATCGGTCAAATGTAAAAAGTGAATTTTTGGGGTATCCTATGTACATAGAATACCTTGATTTTTGGGTTTTATAATTTTTTTGTTATTTTTAAACACAATAAAAATCTGGAAAAATATGGAAAAATCAAAGATAAATAAAAGACACTTAATTCTAATTTTTTTGGATTTTTATTGATTAAGAAAATATATACATAAAATACAAGGTCAAAACCGCGAAAATATACAATGTACAAAAGAGGCCCAAAACCCAACTTTCACATATGAGCTCCGATTCACTTGAACTTGGTCTTGTTTTAAAGGTAATTGAATGCACATTAGTTCAAAAGTGAGTAGGATTAAATGGACACTGGATGGAGAAGATATGTGGCTTTTAGTCCGAAAATCCTGAAATTAGGGTTTGGGTTTTTGGTCCACTTATTTGGGTTAGTTAATTTTTTTGTATTTTTCCTTTATTCTTGTTAGTGATATGTACACAGTGGAAGTGATTTTGAGTCATTCGAAGTTAGCATGAATGTGTTAAAAATCCGGGAAGTTAGGCTTATTTACAGGTCATTTTGGCTTGGATTTTTGGCTTCTTATTTTATGCAGATTTTTGTGCTAAAATGCCGTTCTTATGGAAACATGCATGAATGCTAATTATGCCGAATAGAGGCTAGAATGCTGTTGATTTTTAGGGATTTGAGCTTAATAAATGAGATTTAGAGTGATGAATACGAGATTCATCAGTCCCTTAGTACAATTAGGGTTATGTACCATGGCCATCTTAATGATCATACAGCTGTTGATTCAATTATTGAACCATAGAGGCTAGTGCTTAGATGAATATCTAATGAGTTAGATTGAGGACTCATCAGGCACCGACAAATGATTATTAAGAGATGATCTCCAGCCTGAGTAGGAGATGGCAATCCTATCTCATTTAGGTTGATATCTGACCGACCTCTTGATGCAGGTCCTCTGCATAGGAATAGAGATTCGGAGGTGTCGGATGAGTTAGGTCAAAGAGTTGACTTAACGAGATCGAGATAACCAAAGTCCTATATCGTATGCTGTCACGATACAGGCACACATCCTCTGACCGGAGACAGATGTGTTACTATATGTCTGAGTATGTACATTTGGCAGACCAATAGGTTGATGGCTTAATCAAGGTCTATACACCGGCGCGCTGGTGTGCATATAAGGGCATATGAGTAATATGATCTCTCAAAGGGATCATACAGGTTCACTACTGAACCGGAAGACATGAGCTCACTCATGAGATATTGGGAAGAATCAAATTCCGTGCGCACGGTCGTCTCGCTTTGGAAGCTTGACTGAATTTGTTGTTTTGATATATACTTTTGGAAAGTATATGATCAAGACCTAGGTATGATATATGCTTTTTGGAAAGTATATGATCAATACCGACTACCAATGATCGAATGAGAAACTTACTGATAAAACCATGAAGTAGACAGTATAAAGTTGATCCAATACTTCGGGTTTAATCTGGGTCTTCCAGTATGCAGGATGTACAGGTGTTAGGAATACCTGAGGGTGATGCGATCATAAACGGTTGTATAACCATGACGCTTCCATTCCTAGGGAGTGATGAAACGGGTCTGGATTTTAGTGACTCCTCTTAGTAGAGAAATAATCTGATCTTAGTCCAAAGGTTGGACATTAATCTGAATGTGATTCAGATTCAATGAGAAGATTAGATTTGCGGTCTTGATTTAATCAAGCATCTATGGGAGGCCCGAGATCTGGATTTGAGATGTGATCTCAATATCCATGTCACTATACGTGGAACAATACAATCGCCCTGTCCTTATCTCCAAGTATTCGCGGAGAAAGCGCATTATCCTTGAAAGAGTTCATGGATAATTCTATTGTTGATATATGTATCCGAGCATTGAGAAAATGGATAATTAAATGTGATTTAATTATCATTAATAATATGAATTTGATTCATATTATAAGAAGAGTTATCTTAGATAATTAAATGTGATTTGATTATCAAAGATGTAGAATAATGTGATTCATATTATTTGAGTACATGAGAATAAGTTATCCAATATAATTAAATATGATTTAATTATTATGGATAAGAATAATGTGGATAGTAATATCCAATTATTCATAATATATTATAAATGTGATTTATAATGTATTAGAGAGAGTTAAATATAATTTATATTAGTAGATTAATTATTAATGTGTATTGGATACACATTGTCTAATTAATTGAAAATGTAAATTACAATTTGTTTTGGGTTGTGAATATGATTCACAATATTCCAATGTCAAGATTGCAATATTCCCAAATTTAATTGAGAATTATTTTGGTGAATAAAAATCCCAACAAATAGTTGTTGGAAAATAAGTAGAGAGAAAATCAAGGAGATAAGCAATCTCATGGGAATCCATGAGATTGCCCTCTAAAGGGGAAGGTTGATCTCCTTTGTATTTTCTCTCCTTATTTGATTGATTTAATTTGGTATTAATATTTATTTGATTTATCAAATATATTTTATCAAAATTAAATCACAACTTGTTGGTTTTTACCAACAATAATCTTGACCATTGGATTGACATAAATCAATCTCATCCATTGATTTTATATGTCACATGGATTGAGATCCATGGATCCCAAAACCCTATAAATAGAGAGGCATACCATGCTTTCTATTTTACACACAATGCTTGAGAAGCATCTCTCTCTCTTTCTCTCTAGAGGTCAGCCCTCTCTATCCCTCTCATGGCCGTCCACCATGGATGCCATGGAGAGGTTCTCCATCGCTGCGGCATCGTCGTTATGATGCCCGTTCTTCTGCTCGTGGATCTCCGTCTCCTTCGGTGCGCCTCGCTCGTGAAGAAGACGTCGGATCTCGTGTGTCGAGATCAGGAGATCCGCCGCTTGGATCATCAACAACATGGATTGCGAGAAGCACGCGATTCATCCCCGCGCTCGCAAGCGTCTCCTCCGTCGGATCGGACTTGAGACAGGAGGTCTCTTCGTTTAGAGACTTGATCGCAACCACGCTTCAAGAGGTAATCCTATTACTTGTTTGTGGTTTAGACGAAACGATTCGAGAAGTGTTCTTGGATCATTTGGTTTCGTCGTATAAAATTTTTTAAATTCCGCTGCATCGAGCAACTAGTGCGACTAGCCGCTCTTCGTCGTATTCGATACGACGCTCACGCTTCCGTGATGCGCTTGAGGATCTAACCATATCCTTCAAGTGGTATCAGAGCCTTAGGTCGACGGTTTCAAATAGTGGTTCGTTAACCAAGGACGATTTGGGTTCGTTGAGGTCGCGAAAGTTTTTTATCGCATTTGATTTCGCAGATCTGTTTAGTGTAATTTTTCGGCCAAGTTTAAATTGTTTAAACACAAAAATAGCACTTGGATTTTGTTCCCCATTAAAATAAGGAAACCATAGGATCTGAGTTTGCGTAAATCGGATTTTGTATGCTCGAGATATGGTCGTTTTAATGAACATGTATGCACTGTTGCGGGAACTGTGAATCTGAACGTGATTAAAATGTTAATTACTGTTTAGACTTGCCTCGAAATGCGTGAAACATCACTTAGATTCTGTCCTAAATCAAATTAGCAAACTTTAGAAATTGACTTTGCTTAATTTGGATTTAATATGATTGAGATATGCCAATTTTAGTAAGTAGGGGTCACTGCTGAAATTGCTTTCCTAATCTACAACCAAGTGATTGTCAATTAGTGAAATTAATTGTTAATTTCGTGAAATAATCTTGAAAAATATTTGTGAAATATTGAAACATGATTATTTGCGTAATTGACTTGGCCCCAACTAATTAGTTGATTAGATTTGATCTAAACCTTAATTGGAATTACAATCATCAAACTTCTTGTTTGAATAGGACTTGGGAATTTGCCTAGCAAATTTCCTTAAAATCAAAATTGTTTTGATTACTATATGGTATAATTTCGGTTGAAGAACCGATGATCATCTCAAGTACAAAATAATCAATTTGGCATTATCCTTTCCCGAGGTGGATATGATGTCTAGTCGGGGATCGCTGGTCAGCGGGTTGCAACGTATGTGGTCCGCCCCACTCCCGTCGGTACTGGCCATGACAGCGGGTAGGGCCGGGATAATGTCCGAGGGATTATGATGTATTTTTCTAATTATTAAAATTCGAATTAATACGTACTTTGAGAATAATATCATATATGTATATTCAAGCATAAAATTAAGTTTGATTGATTAAATTGGATTGATAATTAATTTAATATGATTAAGTTAATTATATCCAATTGAGAATACTCTAATATGATTAGAGTTAATAATTCCCTTGGAAGAATTAATTATATGAATGTGATTTATAGAAATTAATTTAATTTGAATAAGATATGGAGGATTACATAAGTGACATCAATGATCTCCCGTCAAGGCGAAGAGTTTCGTCGCCAGATATTATATGTAGGAGACGCCTGTCCGAAGTGACAGCTCCTGCATATGATCCATTTGGATCGGGCTCGTCGCTTCTCGAAAGAGTAAGGACGTATGCGTAGTGACCCCAATATCGGGTCCTCATATTATTGGAGCGATATTGGATTGCGCATAGCGAGTTGTATTCCTGTTGACGGTTGGTTCAATTAATGACGGGTCAACATCACCTTAGGGGTGGTGGGCCCGGGTATTAAAGACCGAATTGGGAGATGCAAGTTGGACTTGCAAGGCGGAATGTGTTCCCGCTTCTTTTTATCCGAGTTGTAGGTTCTCATATTATTGGGATGCAACAAAGATAAGGAAGGAGATCCCAGATTTTGCTTGAGATATGATGGTAAGTATATCTCTTACATTGAAAGTGATTAAGGGAATGAACTTTCATTGTTGACATGGCAAGACAACTTTGATATAAAATTCCTAATTCAAAGTAAAACATGTATATATATAAATATATACACTCATGCAAATTTCTTATTTCAGATAATCCTTCATTAAACCCACTCAATATTATACTCAATAATAACCAGTAAAATATCGTGGATTGGACCCTATAATCCAGATATTATACTTGCAATTGGACACACAATGTATGTGTTTGCAATGTGCAAGTTTCCTCATAACAATGAGAAGTGATAATTAAATAGACAATAGGACTAAAACCCTAGGGTTTGTATGTCTCTATAAGTCTTGATCTTATCGAATGTACTTTTAAAGTAACATGTCGATGATGATCGTAATTATCAAATTAATCCTTATAAAATCAATAAAGATATTCTGGCATACATATGTGCTCTCGACATTTAATCATGAATGATGTGGTTCTCTACATCATGCAGAATGGTAGCTCTATAAGAGATGATGTATTCAAATTATTTGAATACCTACCTGAACCTATGTTTTAAGAGTTTAGATGGATGTAGATGATGAGTGTCATCATTCTACTATCTATACTCTAGTCATTCATGAAGCTTCATAATATTCATATTGTATGAATTGGGTGAAGCTTGTATAAATGTTGAAATACTCTTATATTGAAATTTTTGATTTTAACATAAGAGATCCTTATTCTTAAGCAATGGTTGTTTATAGATAAAGGGAGCGCAGTGGAAGCATGGGTTGGACTCAAGCAAGAAGTATAATCAAATAGTTGACTGTACTTCTGTGACTTCCATATGACATCCAAAGAGTTGGATGAATGTCAATGCTGCAATAAGTTGATGTGTTGATAGTATGACTATCAAGTCTGTCTAGAATCCTCAGAAAAGGACTCGGATGGAGCATCAGTATAATCTACATATAATCATTGAAATTGACTTACTTATTTGATAAGGTAAAGTCTAATAATTGTATCTCAATCTTCTAATAACACTTGCAATTGGTTGCATATGTATTAGAATATTAGAAATTTGATCTTGAGGTTTATTGATCATCCATGTTGAAAGTGATGCAAGTGTTGCAACAGTTTCCATGAGATCAATAGACTTCATATTTTCAGTGGGAGCCCTTAGTCTTAGAGAATGTCTCTATGACCTAGATATTAGAATACACTCATTGTTTATTTCTAATTGTTGGATATAAACATGAATTCTGTAATAAATCTATCATAAAGAGTTATGATGGAAATATTTCAGATAGTAATCTAAAATCTAGTGGACTCTATTAAATTAGAAAATTATTGAATGGTTCATTAAGATTTCTAATACTGAAAATTAAACCTTTAAAAGATTAATAGGAGGATAAAAATCATTTGACAATGATATGGAATCAAATTTTGGACATATGTCTGTTGATGAAATCAATGGACTGGTAAGACATGAAACTTTAGATTGTCTAAAGATTCAAATATCACATACTTGTGAATATTGTATTCAAAGTAAAATGTCTAATACATCCTTCCTTGGGAAAGGTGTAAGATGCCTAGGTATTAAGGATCTCATACATATTGATGTATGCAGATCATCTATATCATAGTAAACATTATGGATATGTGATATCTGTTAATGATTATGTATGATATGAGATCTCTTCTCTTCACCTAAGAAACCTTTGAAATGTTCAAAGATTTCGCAATTTTGGTTTAGAACCAAAGTTTGAAGGAAGATGAAATGAATTTGATCTAACCAAGGTAGCCCGTACCTATTAGATGAATTCAAGAAATACCTTATGGAGATATGAATATCATTCCTATCTCAATCCTCCTAATGAACCTTAACTCAAAGGAGTTGTAGGGAGATACAATTGATCATGTGTGACATGATTTAATCAATGATTAATCCTAGCATAATTATCTCTTAAATTTCCAAGATATATATGTAGTAGAGACTGCATTATATACTTAATAAGGTTCCATGCAAGTAAGCTGGAAATTAGCACTAGAGAGTGCTACTTCATTAGGAAAATAAAGGATAGTATTGGATACCTACTTTATGACCTTGAGATTCTTAAAAAATCTCATCTTTGAGAATATGATTCTTATAGGATGACTCTCTTGAGAATCAAGATGAAAATGAAGTAAAGGAACTCATTTAATCTTGAAAAGATAATGAGGCTCCTGAAATCGGAAACTAAAATAGATAATTAAAGATGAAACATTAATACCTCTTCAAATAAGTTTGAGGATGGATTCCATGTGTCAGTTAAATCTGACGATGATCGGATTTTATGTGATGAAGCTCCTGAGGATCATGACATGGAAAGATGGATGTTAGCAATAAAAGTCTAATGTAGACTTCATATACAAGTGTCGTATATGGACCCTCGAGGATCCACCTATATGGGTCAGACCCATTAAGGTGTAAATGGATCTTTAAGAGAAAGAGGGAACCTGATGAGAAGCCATAGACCTTCACAGCACGGTTCGTAGCCATGAGCTACACACCGAAGAGAAGGCATCGCTTGCGATAAGACTTGCTCTCCAGTGACCTTGCTTTAACCCATCAGAATATTGCTAACTATAGCTACACAACTTGTCTATGACATCTTCATGGTGTGATTCAAGATTGCATTCCTCTATGAATGCCTCTCTGAGGATATTCATATGAAGTAGCCCCAGGGCTTCATGGTTGAGGAAAGCAAGGTGTGCTAGCTGAAGAACTCCATCTTTGGACTCCAATAAGTTTCTTGTAGTTGGAACATAAGATTTGATGAAATTATAAATGTTGTGATTTCAGATAAAATCTTGATGAACCATGTGAAGCTTAGTGGGAGTGCCACTGTGTTCATCATGCTAAATGTAGATATTATTCTAATCATTTAAAATGACATAAGAATAAATAATAAGTGTTTAATAATTTGGTTGTTCCATACCTTGAGATACGATCTCGAGGATACCTCTTAGATCTTAGTTCTGAAGTAGCTCAGAAACAAAGAGAAGAGGATATTGGGACCGTCACATTAGTAATACACCTTGGACTTATTCTATTTTCTGGAAAATTCCAAGAGAGGCTTCCTTCCTGTCGCGACCCCGTTTCCCGGGTAGTCGGATCCTCCCATATCCGGATCTGGTTACTCAGCAATAATTTATTCAGCAATCACAACGTACATTCAGAAATATACTGCAAATAAAAATACTCGGAAGAAAGTATTTCAACACTTTTCCATTCACAAAATATAGTTCAGATGATACACTGTCCCACTATAACCATTTACATGTACATCAGCTTGAAAGGAAAATACACAAAATATTACTAACTACCTTAAAGAGTAAAGCTACTGTGGCTGGCTGGATGTCTAGTATGTAAGCCGGATGAATTTTAAAGTCCTTGCGATTGCTCACCGATACCTGTTGGGTTTTCCATAAATCATAGGATAAAAATTAGCGAATGCTAAGTAACGAAGAAGAGAAAAGCAAACAAATTGTGTAATTTTTCAAAACTTGATATCACAAAAATTTCATTCCTTTTCATTAACTTAAGTCCTATTCCTTTCTATTCCACATCAGGGATTAGTCCAGGGGAACCCCACCATTCTTGGACTCCGAAGCTGTGGATGCTTCAGGATTGGAGATTGTGTTGATCTTGGTAAGCTTATGCCGCCGCACGTCGCCTCAACCAATCCTCCAATACTACCCTGACAATTTCCTTTTCTTTTATTAAACAGGGTCTCAACCCTCAGCCTGAAAAAAACAAAAGAGCACACCGTCCTCGAGGACTCGGTTGCTTAAAACCTCAGGCTAACATTTAATCATATAACCTAGCGGCTTTAAATACATGTTATCGTGACTCAGCCGCTATTGAACCACCCGTGCCTCCACATGGCACGACCACATCTTCCGTCGTTCCTCCCGAATATATTGGCTCCCGGTACCACGCGTTGCAAAACATTCAATTTGTGCGCACTTATCATAACAGGGCAACCGTGTACCACCTAGGTAGGGAAGTGCCAATACGGGTTCCTTCCGACAACCTACAGGTTGCATGCCCGACCTGTAGTACTACTCCCAATCATCCTTATCGTGACACAAGATCCTTTTCGGGATTCAACTCAAATCACACCAATTCACATGATGTAATTCTTTTGTTACGTCTTTGATTTGCCTAAACCGCAATACTTAGTATCGACTCACATATATATTATTCATAACCATATATATACTCCTATTTATGCCTATTTTAACTCCCAAACCCTAACTTTCAGAGACAACGCATCAATTTGATGTGTAAATCTTATTTTAGTGGGAATCACAAAGCAATTCTTCAGACTTTTTCAAAAATAGCCAAAATTAGGGTTCTTCGTAGCAAAGAACACAAAATCAAGAATTTCAATGATTTCGTATGAAAACCCAACAGCAAAAGGAAGGATTTCGTTACCTAATCAAGCTCTTTCTCGTGTATGCAAGGCTTTACCGAGTTTCGTTTTTAGAAAGGCTAATTTAAGGCTCCTGAAAAGATCGAATTTCATTTTTCGTATCAAAACGCTAAGAACATGTTAAGAACGCGAATAACGAACGAAGAACGCGAAGAACGCGAAGAACACGAAGAACGTCAAGAACATATTTTCTCTTAGAATTTCGGCATAGTTTTCCCTTATATCGGGATATATTTCTCGGAAAATTTCGGCAGAGATTCCCCTTATATCGGGATATATTTCTCGGAAAATTTCAGCAGAGTTTCCCCTTATATCGGGACATATAAAAATGAAAAGAGTTTCCTCTATAAAATCAATCGAGAGGAAAATAACAATGAAACTGAAAGAATATACTCAACAACAAGAGATGAAGAACCGGTAGACACCACACATCTTAGGTGAGTGAACGTGTGATGAATCACAGGGTCACTGACGTGCACAGCCGCCCGCACCTAAGTAGGTATTACACAGATTTCTCCATCAAAATAACTATAAAAGAATAATACGAAGAATAGAAACATAAACGATGGAGAATCGGTAGACACCACGCGTCTTAGATGAGTGAACGTGTGACGAATCACAGGGTCACTGACGTGCATAGCCGCCCGCACCTAAGTAGGGTGTTACACAGATTTCTCCTCGAACCACAACAGGAAAACGAATCGGAAAGAAATATGAATCAAAAACAAAACTTGGAAGAACAAGAGTATGAATTGAAAGCCTAGCTTACGAAGCAACTAAGAGAGGATCATACCTTTCTTCTCCTCGTTCTCCCGGCAGCGCTTCGCTAGCGCTCCTCCCTCGCCTCCCACTCCTCCTCCCAACCTCTCGACCCTAGCCCTTGGGGTGGTGGTGGTAGTGGGAGTTGTAGAGAATGAATGGGTAGGGGGGGTCTATTTATAGGCCCCAGAAAACCACTAACCATGGTTAGAAAACCATGGTTTAGACCTTAACCATGGTTTAGCGGCCCATGGTTTTGGCCCATGGTTTTAGCCAAAACTTATCCCAAACTTGGAGCCTAAGTTAGAACATTCTAGAGGATTCTAGATTCGCTAATGACGCTTAATTAACACTAATCGTGATTAACTTTCACTAATCGCGATTTAACTTTCGCGGCTTACGCTTATCTTTTGTTAACTGTTGATTAGTGTTTACTAATGATCATTAGCGGCTTTCAATCGTCATTAATTTATTTAATCATGTTTAATTAGTCTTAATGACAGTCATTATGGATTAATGACATCTTAGCCTTCCTTACTTCTCTTTCTTCCGAAATTCATAACAAATCGAAACGAAGTCCGATTCACACGAAACAAATTCTGTTGGTTTCCTCTTTACGAGCCGGATCTTATTATATAGGATCCGAGATATGCCCAGTTCAAGGCTTTACAATTATAACAACCGTAAAGGAAGTCTCGTCCTCGAGACTAGAAATGCAGGCATAACAACCTTAAAGAGGATTGAAATCATAACAACCTTAAAGAGAATGAACGTCATGTCATGAACATATACATAATACATAATTTTATTATTCAAACAAGTACGGATATTTCTCTCTCATTTCTACCTCAGGTTCCCATGTGGCTTCTTCAAACTCTTGGTTTCGCCACAATATTTTAACTAGAGGCACCTCTTTGTTTCTCAACTTCTTGATATCCCTTTCAAGTATTTGCACAGGTATCTCTTGGTATGTCAAGCTTGGCTCAACATGTAAATCATCATAACTTATCTTATGATCTAGATCCCTAATGTACTTTCTCAGATTTGATACATGAAATACATCATGTATTGCCGAAAGATGTGGAGGAAGTGCAAGTCTATAGGCAACTTTTCCAATCCGTTGAATAATTTCAAAGGGACCCACGAACCTGGGTGCTAACTTCCCACGCAAGCCAAACCTCTGAACACCCTTCATAGGTGATACTTTGAGAAATACAAAGTCGCCTACCTTAAATTCAATGTCTCTTCTCCGGGTATCACTATAACTTTTCTGGCGACTCTGAGCAGTTAATAGTCTTTTTCTAGCAAGTTCTACAGCTTCCCGTGTCTCCTGAAGTCTATCTGAATCATAAAGGTTCTTTATTCCGACTTCTTGCCAACACAAAGGAGTAGTACACTTTCGTCCATATAGTGCTTCAAATGGTGCCATGCCAATACTTGTATGGTAACTATTATTGTAGGTGAATTCTACAAGAGGCAAATGTTTAATCCACGATCCCTTCCATTCTAAGGTACATGCTCGTAGCATATCCTCTAGTGTTTGAATCGTACGTTCTGACTGCCCATCTGTTTGTGGATGATATGTTGTACTCAAGCATAGTTGTGTACCTAGGGCTTTCATGAAGTTCTTCCAATAGTGTGAGGTGAATCATGAATCTCGATCAGAAACTACTTCCTTTGGGATACCATGGAGGCGAATCACATGTGTAATATATAACTCAGCCAGCTGGTCTGGAGTGAAAGATAAGCTTATCGGAATGAAGTGTGCTACCTTTGTCAGACGATCTATTATAACCCAGATACTATCTTTACTACCAGTCGTCTGAGGTAAGCCAGTAACGAAATCCATGGAAATGCTTTCCCATTTCCATTCAGGTATAGGGAGGGGTTGCAATAATCCTGGTGGCTTTTGGTGTGAAGCCTTTACCTGCTGGCAAGTGAAACATGAATTCACAAACTCAGCAACATCTTTCTTCATTCCCGGCCACCAAAAATATGAATGAAGATCCTTATACATCTTCGTAATTCCTGGATGAATAGATAATCTAGAACAATGAGCTTCTCGTAAGATATTTTTCCTTAGCTCAGGTGTGTTTGGTACACAAACTCTGTGATGATTATACAGTAAACCATCTTGTATCTGGAATCCCTCTATCTCATTCTTCTCAAGTTGTTGTTTTAAGTCTTTGAGGACTGGATCATCCTCCTGTCCTTTCTTTATTTTATCCCATATTTCTGGTTTGTATCGATGAGGAATAGTTATAGTATTAGCACTACTATCAAATGGTTTCCATTCACTTAACGTTGATAGTAAACCCCAGAAGTGGACAGCACTCACTATCCCGGGAGAGTAAGTTCTTCTGCTAAGGGCATCTACTACGACGTTCCCCTTACCAGGGTGGTAGGAGATAGTGTAATCATAGTCTTTCAGCAACTCTAGCCACCGTCTCTGTCTCATATTGAGTTCCTTCTGATCAAATAGATATTTCAAGCTTTTATGATCGGTGAAGATTTCAAAAGTAATACCATACAGGTAGTGTCTCCAAATCTTTAAAGCGAACACTACGGCAGCTAATTCAAGGTCATGTGTTGGGTAGTTCTTCTCATGTGTCCTGAGCTGTCGTGATGCATACGCAACTACCTTACCATGTTGCATAAGAACCGCCCCAAGTCCTTCTTTTGATGCGTCGGTGTACACTGTAAACCCTTCACTCCCGTAGGGTAGAGTAAGGATTGGTGCAGATGTTAGGCATTCTTTCAGTGTCTGAAAACTAGCTTCACATGTATCAGACCATAAGAATGGGACCTCCTTTTGAGTTAGTCTAGTCATTGGCAATGCTATCCGTGAAAAGTCCTTCACGAATCTTCTATAATATCCAGCTAAACCCAGAAAAGATCGTATTTCTGTGACAGTCTTCGGGCGTTCCCAACTCATCACTGCACTAACCTTTGTAGGATCAACTGATATACCTTCCCCAGAAATAACATGGCCTAAGAAAGATACTTCAGATAGCCAGAAGTCACATTTTCTATATTTAGCATACAGTTTGTTCTTCCTTAGAGTTTCAAGTGCCTTCCTGAGATGATGTTCATGCAGATACTTATCCTTTGAGTAAATAAGCACATCATCAATAAAGACTACTACAAAATGATCTAAGAACTCCTTGAATACTCTATTCATGAGATCCATGAAGGCTGCTGGGGCATTTGTTAGTCCAAAAGGCATAACTAAGAATTCATAATGCTCGTATCTAGTTCGAAAAGTTGTTTTCGGAATATCTGTGTCTTTAATTTTCAACTGATGGTATCCAGATCTTAAATCAATCTTGGAATACACAGTTGAACCTTGTAACTGATCAAAGAGATCATCTATTCTTGGCAGAGGATACTTGTTCTTTATTGTCCTCTTGTTTAGTTGTCTATAGTCAATGCACAACCGCATCGAGCCATCCTTTTTCCTAACAAATAAGACAGGTGCACCCCATGGTGAAGTACTAGGACAAATGAATCCTTTATCTAACAGTTCTTGCAATTGTACCTTTAACTCTCGTAACTCAGCTGGTGCCATCCTGTATGGAGGGATAGAGATAGGCTGAGTATCATGTATGAGAGAGATTTCAAATTCAATCTCTCGCTCAGGTGGTAATCCAGGTAGTTCCTCTGGAAATACATCAGTAAACTCGCACACTATAGGCACATCTTCTATCATTCTTTCTGACCCTGATGTAGTGGATACATAAGCTAAATAACCTTGGCACCCTTGCTCTAACAACTGTTGTGCCTTCAATGTAGAGATATATTTGATATTATCATTGGATGTCTTTCCAATGAACTGGAACTCTATCGAGTTAGGAAAATGGAATGTTACTGCCTTCTGGAAACAGTCAAGACATGCATGATGCCTTTCTAGCCAATCCATTCCTAGTATAAGATCAAAGTCCTCCATTTCGATTAGTAGTAGTGAAACAGGTAACTGATGTCCCGCTATCACTACTATGCAATTATCCAACATTTCTCGGATTATAAACACTTGTCCCCCTGGTCCCTTGATCAGATAGGACTGTTGTACTTCTACTGGTTTCTTACCCAAAGTGGGTACTAACCGTCGAGCAATAAATGAATGTGAAGCACCAGAATCAAATAAGGCATGTACTGAAAAGCCATGAATAATAACGGTACCTCGTACGACTGTGCCAGAATTGTAGGCTTGTTCTTCAGTAATTGCATTGAGCTGGCCATTAGGAATAGGCAAGCTAGAACCCGCAACACTTTGTGGTGGTTGTTGTGTAGGAGACGTTCCTTGTGAGCCTCGACCTCTACCATGTCTTCCTCCATGTGTTGCTCCATTGCTCGAGGTGGATGCTAAACTATTAATTGGAGTTGATTTAAACCATGAACCTCTCAACTTCGGACAATCTTTCTTGATGTGGCCTTCCTGATGACAGTAAAAACACACACGTGCTCCTGTTTCAGCTGAAGATCCAGCCACAGAGGTGCTAGCTCCTGCTGCTGAGTCGCGAGGATATAGTGGAGGTCTAGAGAAACCCCTTCTTCCTGATAATTCCTGACCCAAGGTCTGTGGTGAGCTTATATTGGAACCGGCTGGATGATAGCGACGATCTCTACGATTATAATGTGCCTTGCTTTTGGACGGTCCACCATTAAAGTGGAAACTTCTTCTTTGGCGATTTTCATCCCTCTCCATCTCAATACGAGAGGCGATGTCCATTGCTTCATCTACGGTTGTGGCTCTAAAACCAGCAAGCTTTTCTCGTAGATCTCCCTGATGACCACTAACAAATTTGGTAAGACACTCTTGTGGTGAAGCTTCTAGAGCTGGTGAGTACCGTAGTAGCTCAGTAAAGTGGATATGATAATCTCGTACAGTCTTAGAACCCTGATTCAGAGAAGCCAACTCTCTCCTCTTTAATTCTTCCCAATGAGAGGGACAAAAGTGAGCTCGGAACCTCTCTTCGAAGATATCCCATGGAACAGGATCTGCTAACTTCTTGGAAATTGCTCTCCACCATCGTCTTGTATAGTCTGCTAAGGAGTAATCAGCAAAGTGCACCCAAGTATCTGCTGGTGCGTGTATTATTCTCAGCATCCTACTGACGTCATCAAGCCATAATTCAGCCTCAACAGATGTCTCTACACCTTTGAATCGAGGAATTTTTCCCTTTCGGTAATTATCTAGTAATGTTTGGTGTCTAAGAAGGGCCTTCTCCATTGCTCCTTCAACCGGGGTAGGAGCAGACTTAGTTGAAGGATGGTAACTAGATTCTTCCTCAGAAAGATGGACAGAACCTTCAATCCTAGCATTCGCAGGCTTAGATGCCTCGGGTCTCTCAGCCTGTGCATTGAGCCTCTCCTCCAATGCTTGTTGCCTTTGCCCCATGTCTTGGAGCATTGCCATCATAGCCGCTAATTGTCTAGACATGTCTTGGTCTGCCATGATCCTGGGATGAGTCAAGGTCAAAGGTCAGATCCTATATGTCTTAGCATGATGTACATAAGGGACAATGACTTGTGAATGGTACTGCAGTCATTTATTAAGATCAAAGGATCTTAATACAACCTTAATTTCTGAATACCGCTCATAGTTATTAATTACTAAATAAATTACTAGAGTAACCTCGCTCTAATACCAATCTGTCGCGACCCCGTTTCCCGGGTAGTCGGATCCTCCCATATCCGGATCTGGTTACTCAGCAATAATTTATTCAGCAATCACAACTAACATTCAGAAATATACTGCAAATAAAAATACTCGGAAGAAAGTATTTCAACACTTTTCCATTCACAAAATATAGTTCAGATGATACACTGTACCACTATAACCATTTACATGTACATCAGCTTGAAAGGAAAATACACAAAATATTACTAACTACCTTAAAGAGTAAAGCTACTGTGGCTGGCTGGATGTCTAGTATGTAAGCCGGATGAATTTTAAAGTCCTTGCGATTGCTCACCGATACCTGTTGGGTTTTCCATAAATCATAGGATAAAAATTAGCGAATGCTAAGTAACGAAGAAGAGAAAAGCAAACAAATTGTGTAATTTTTCAAAACTTGATATCACAAAAATTTCATTCCTTTTCATTAACTTAAGTCCTATTCCTTTCTATTCCACATCAGGGATTAGTCCAGGGGAACCCCACCATTCTTGGACTCCGAAGCTGTGGATGCTTCAGGATTGGAGATTGTGTTGATCTTGGTAAGCTTATACCGCCGCACGTCGCCTCAACCAATCCTCCAATACTACCCTGACAATTTCCTTTTCTTTTATTAAACAGGGTCTCAACCCTCAGCCTGAAAAAAACAAAAGAGCACACCGTCCTCGAGGACTCGGTTGCTTAAAACCTCAGGCTAACATTTAATCATATAACCTAGTGATGAATCTGTGATTCATCACATCAAAAGTCAAAAATAGAGCCTTGTTCCCGAGAAAATAGAGGCATATTTCCTTTTATCTTGCATAAATAACACTCATGCATGCATCCATAATTCATGCATTTTAGCAGCTCATCTGCATTTAAATAAGATCCAAAAATCCCCTGTAAAATACCACTCCACCAAGATAACTTCTTCTCTATAATACATATGTATTCCTTAATAATATAGGGAAGAATGCCAAAAATCACCCTTGTAAAATAGCCAAAATATCCTGAAAACCCTTGTACATTAAAACACACATAAAGCCCTCATACAATCTCCTAATTAGGTCTCCTCACTTTTAGATTACTACATATTAAAAGACCTTCAAAATGAGACTAATTTCATTGAAATTGGAGCTTGTATGAGAAAATTGGGTTTTTGGGTCATTTTGTATACTACACATGTATATTTATGTATCCTTGTATTTATGTATCATATTTGACCTTATCTCCGTCTTTGGTCAACATGAAACTTGTAGATCTCATCAAGATCTACAACTTTCATGTTTTGAGTTTTTCCAAATTCGGCTTCCTCTTCTCTCTACACGTGTTTCTTCCTCCAGCCATTCACAGCAGGCCACGTGGCGCCCTCTGGTTGCGCCACGCGGCCCGCTGCCCCTCGCCTCATCCGCCCGCGCCTTCCACCGTTGGATCTCCCTTCAGATCCAACGGCCCAGGGCTTTCCACGTACCTGTCCATCTTCCAGCCATCAGATCCGCCCCACACTTCATCTCCACCGTCCCTTAGCGCCGCGCTCTCAGCCTTCCACGTGGACGCATCTGCGCCGCCTGATCAGGTCCCCGATCCTCTCATCGCAGCCGCCCTCTTCCAGCGAGTCTCGACCCTCAGATCAACTCCACCCTCTCATCTGAACCATCCGCTCGCGCCTCGCCACAACGTGCCACGTGGCTCCCTCATAACCCCTCATCTTGGCACCCCAGATCTAATCATACCCGTTCACCACGCTCTGATCTCCACCGTTGGATCACAAGATCCAACGGTGGAGACCTCGTCTCCTACCTCCAGGCGCCCCTCTCCCCCACGTCCCTTGCCTTACGGGAGGGGCGCCCCCTTTCCTTTTCTGGGCACACGTCAGCCATCTCCTCCGGCCGCTGACCTCCCCACGACGTCCCCCACTCGTCCCTCTCCCTCGCCAGCTCCCTCGAGCACCACCATCTCCACCATACTCGCCCCACGACGACCACCAACCTCGCCACTCACCCAGCCAGACCACCTCCTTCTCCTTATAAATATCCAGCCACCGGCACCGTTCACCCCCATCCGCCACTCTAGAGAGGTTCCTCGAGCTCCAAGCTACCTATTGGTGACAGCAATTGGTGGAGTTGTCGAGCGAAGACAGAGATCCAACTCCGGCGAGATCCACGGCCGCCACCGCCGTGCTGCAGCCTCCCTCGAGCAGCTGCCCGAGCTCGGGACCCTACCGATCCCTTGAGCGACGATCTGGAGCTCAAAGTTGAGCCCCATTCCCCAGGTAACCCCCTCCATTCGTACTCCGATCTTCTTCTTCTTTTTCTTGCTTTTTCTCCGTTTTTTATTCGCCGTCACCAGCCATCTTCGCGCGTCTGAATCACCTCGACGAGCTTCGCGTCGAAGCTCCGATCCTCGCGGTATCTTCCGCACACTCCGATGACACGTTTCACTTTCCTCCGACCAACAGCTCCGCCGTTTGGCCGGAGCTTACTCGCCAGACCATCACACTCCATTTCAGGCCTCGCCGATCACTCCACTCCCCTCCACGGACACCTGCACGCCTCGGCTATACATCTAACCCCTTGCAGATCCTAAATTCTTCATTGGCCGGAGCCTCGCCGGAGCTCCCTTCGAGCTTCATCGACGCAGAGCTCCAGCAC
Source organism: Ottelia alismoides (assembly GCA_037367405.1). Classification (NCBI taxonomy): domain Eukaryota; kingdom Viridiplantae; phylum Streptophyta; class Magnoliopsida; order Alismatales; family Hydrocharitaceae; genus Ottelia; species Ottelia alismoides. The sequence goes on along the minus strand of JAZKJV010004525.1, from coordinate 249,117 downwards.
ATCTCCAAGGATCTTGAGGCCACCTGAGGCTTCGCCGTGCACTCCCGCTTCTTCCGAGCTACGTGGGAGCTGACGAAGCTCTTCATCGACGCCTGGCGACCGAGGCGGAGCAAGCCCAGCCCCACCGGAGCTCCGCCTTCTCCTCCGCAGGTGGCGGAGGACCGTTCGAGACGACGCAGCAGCAACCGTTCGATCATCCGATCGAACGGTCCTCGCCCTGCCACGAGTCCACTCACCGCCCCCGTCCGCGACCGTTGATCACGCCTCGGATCAGACGGCTCTCCAGCCGCCACGCAATTTCATCGACATCCCTTGGATCCATCTTGATCCAAGGGCCTTCAGGCTACCACGTAGACGAGTCCGAGCCTCGGCCTCCAAGCCTAGGCTCGGGTGACCCGAAGCTGCACCGAGGCTAGTCCGAACCTCCAGAAGACCCGACCCTCGCTCCGAGCCTCCGACGCCCTCCGAACCTAGGTCGCCCACGTGAGGAGCACGTGCGGCCTGGGTTATTTGCACAGACGCCCCTGAAGCTTATGGAAACTACAAAAAGGTCCCTGTGAAGCAGACCCCACGTGAGGAGCACATGTTCCGTGGAGAAATTGCATACAAGTCCTGCATGTTATCGGTAATTGCATTTTAGTCCCTGTCAGCATATTTATTTATTGAAGTTTCAATTTCTAGTATTGCATTTACACCCTTGTGTTTGCACGTGTCCCTAGAGTGTATTTTTCATCATTTTCAGATTCTAAAAATTGCATGTTGTTGGAAATTTTGTCCTCCATCTGTTAGTACACGTGTCTGATTTTTGTGGGCTTATTTGAATTATTAATGAATTAATTGGTTCATTGTTGACATATTTTGCCCAGTGATGCCTTTTGATTTTTAATTAATTATCTGTGCCTTCAAAAATTATGAAAAAATCACAGTAGCCTAAGGACATCATTTCTAACACACCATAAAAATTTCATAACATTTGCACGCATATCGAGTCCTAAATAAATAGTTTAGTGATTTTCTGAATTAATTTTAATTAATTCATTTCACAGTAAAATTAAGTCCTGTTAATTTTCCTAGGTCCCTTATCATTAGACCCACCTAGGATAATTTTAGTTCTTGAAAAAATTTTGATTTGATATTTATTAAAAATTAAATACTGAAAATCACTCTGTCTGTTCATTAAATTCACAGAAAATTTATTTTGGGTCGAAAAATTCCAAAAAAATTAGTGTAGGTCATTTTCATCATAAATAATCATCTGGCCAATTTTTATTATTTTTGGACTTCATTTGATACATCAATCAAATTAAACGCTAAATTGGCTCACCTTGTCCGCATATGTCTGCATAAAAATTAAAAAGACCAAAAAAATTGATTCTCGAACATCAACACTTGAAAAATTGATGTAATTTACCTAAGGAGACAGTTGCCTCCCTGAGATCGACCTTGGACTCCACCAAGTAAAAAAAAATATCATCACTTAACATTAATCACTAAGTGGTTTTTGATTAACCTCTCGTATCCGACTGCAACGAACACTTAACATTAGTTTGGACATTAATTTGATCGAATTAACATAGGGTGCGGGACGGTTATCACCTAGCGGCTTTAAATACATGTTATCGTGACTCAGCCGCTATTGAACCACCCGTGCCTCCAAATGGCACGACCACATCTTCCGTCGTTCCTCCCGAATATATTGGCTCCCGGTACCACGCGTTGCAAAACATTCAATTTGTGCGCACTTATCATAACAGGGCAACCGTGTACCACCTAGGTAGGGAAGTGCCAATACGGGTTCCTTCCGACAACCTACAGGTTGCATGCCCGACCTGTAGTACTACTCCCAGTCATCCTTATCGTGACACAAGATCCTTTTCGGGATTCAACTCAAATCACACCAATTCACATGATGTAATTCTTTTGTTACGTCTTTGATTTGCCTAAACCGCAATACTTAGTATCGACTCACATATATATTATTTATAACCATATATATACTCCTATTTATGCCTATTTTAACTCCCAAACCCTAACTTTCAGATCCAACGCATCAATTTGATGTGTAAATCTTATTTTAGTGGGAATCACAAAGCAATTCTTCAGACTTTTTCAAAAATAGCCAAAATTAGGGTTCTTCGTAGCAAAGAACACTAAATCAAGAATTTCAATAATTTTGTATGAAAACCCAACAGCAAAAGGAAGGATTTCGTTACCTAATCAAGCTCTTTCTCGTGTATGCAAGGCTTTACCGAGTTTCGTTTTTAGAAAGGCTAATTTAAGGCTCCTGAAAAGATCGAATTTCATTTTTCGTATCAAAACGCTAAGAAAATGTTAAGAACGCGAAGAACGAACGAAGAACGCGAAGAACGCGAAGAACACGAAGAACGTCAAGAACATATTTTCTCTTAGAATTTCGGCATAGTTTTCCCTTATATCGGGATATATTTCTCGGAAAATTTCGGCAGAGATTCCCCTTATATCGGGATATATTTCTCGGAAAATTTCAGCAGAGTTTCCCCTTATATCGGGACATATAAAAACGAAAAGAGTTTCCTCTATAAAATCAATCGAGAGGAAAATAACAATGAAACTGAAAGAATATACTCAACAACAAGAGATGAAGAACCGGTAGACACCACACATCTTAGGTGAGTGAACGTGTGACGAATCACAGGGTCACTGACGTGCACAGCCGCCCGTACCTAAGTAGGGTATTACACAGATTTCTCCATCAAAATAACTATAAAAGCATAATACGAAGAATAGAAACATAAACGATGGAGAATCGGTAGACACCACGCGTCTTAGATGAGTGAACGTGTGACGAATCACAGGGTCACTGACGTGCATAGCCGCCCGCACCTAAGTAGGGTGTTACACAGATTTCTCCTCGAACCACAACAGGAAAACGAATCGGAAAGAAATATGAATCAAAAACAAAACTTGGAAGAACAAGAGTATGAATTGAAAGCCTAGCTTACGAAGCAACTAAGAGAGGATCATACCTTTCTTCTCCTCGTTCTCCCGGCAGCGCTTCGCTAGCGCTCCTCCCTCGCCTCCCACTCCTCCTCCCAACCTCTCGACCCTAGCCCTTGGGGTGGTGGTGGTAGTGGAAGTTGTAGAGAATGAATGGGTAGGAGGGGATCTATTTATAGGCCCCAGAAAACCACTATCCATGGTTAGAAAACCATGGTTTAGACCTTAACCATGGTTTAGCGGCCCATGGTTTTGGCCCATGGTTTTAGCCAAAACTTATCCCAAACTTGGAGCCTAAGTTAGAACATTCTAGAGGATTCTAGATTCGCTAATGACGCTTAATTAACACTAATCGTGATTAACTTTCACTAATCGCGATTTAACTTTCGCGGCTTACGCTTATCTTTTGTTAACTGTTGATTAGTGTTTACTAATGATCATTAGCGGCTTTCAATCGTCATTAATTTATTTAATCATGTTTAATTAGTCTTAATGACAGTCATTATGTATTAATGACATCTTAGCCTTCCTTACTTCTCTTTCTTCCGAAATTCATAACAAATCGAAACGAAGTCCGATTCACACGAAACAAATTCTGTTGGTTTCCTCTTTACGAGCCGGATCTTATTATATAGGATCCGAGATATGCCCAGTTCAAGGCTTTACACTTCCCTTAAGATGTGGTAGTGACCTGTCTAAAGGAATAGCACCTCAAAGAGTTGAGGAAGTGAATGCTAGAAGTGCTTGCACTAGTGCATCAGTTATGAGAAGCTGGGTATATGCTAGATGTGTACACGAGCCAGATGTCTGCCATGCAGTGGGAGTAATAAACTGTTACTGATCCTGCTATGGAGATAAAACATTTGATTGCAGTAATAACAATATCTTCAAAGATGATAAAACTTAGAGATAGTGATCTCAAAGTCTTATCTTCAAAAGTTTAAGATCTTGTAGATAGTGATCTATAAGGGTCTTGATTGTAGATACCTTAGGAGATAGAGATCTCCAGGAATGAAGGTATTCTAATAAGGATTATGGGAATACTGGTTATGATAATTAATAAGATGTAGTGTCAAGGACACTATAACCAACAAAATTGAGTATCGGTTGTATGAGATGCAACATTCGCATTGGATGCGAGCACTGTTACTAGGAGATATGCAAGTGCCGTAAAAGGACTTGGTGCAGTCTCTTGGGAACAGAGTGACTAATCAGCTTACCTAGCTATTTCTAAATAGCCTATGATTGTCACATGAGTGTGGGTTTAAATTAGGGGTGCACATGGATCGGATTGAATCGGATTTTGGCTTAATCCATGTCCAATCCACACATAACGGATTTTTGATTTTTCCAGTCCAATCCAATCCATTAAACATGCAAATCCAATCCAATCCAATCCACCGGATTACGGATTGGACCGGATTGGTTCGGATTTTTAATGCTCGCCTAATCTATGATTAAGTTTGTAGCATAGTCGAACTCGACGTTCGAATCATGGTTCTAAATTTGAGATTATGGATAAATGTAAAGAAAAGAATAGTTAATTTTTGGAAAGCATTTTGACTTAATTTTTTTGAAAAGCGAAAACATATATGCTTGTTATGAATTTATTACAGCCGATCATTGTATAACTAAATAAAAATAACATACTTGTGATCCGTAGAAATCATAAAAGAATCATATTGACTTTGAATAAAATTGCAAGTTTGTATATATCAAATAGGAACTACAACTAGATAACTGCGCATGAGTAAGGAAGACCTGGCTGCGCATGCGCACGTCTAGGATAAGGACAACATCCGGCGGAGATATGTGTGCATCTGAGGGTGGAGATGTGTGTGACGCAGGTGAGTGTTTTGTTTGTAATGGGTCCCGAGTGGGTTTAGGTTTATGTATTATTATTTTTAGAAGTTTGTTTCGTTTGAATAATTGGAAGGGCCTAAAGGACATTGCGGGTAGGTATTACTTTTTTCTAAACCAACTAGTAGGGTGAGATAAGGGGTTTTCCAGCAAGTTGTGTGTAGTAAAACTTGAATTGGAATAGGTTTAAGTTATAAAGAGACTAGCTTGGATATTTACACATAGCTTTCAAATAAAATGTAATATATAATATGCTTTATTGAGAATAAATAAAGTAGTATATATTATTATTTATTAACGGATTAACGGATTGGATCGGATTGGATTTTGACAATAATCCGATCCAATCCATAAATGAACGGATTTGTAAAATTCCAATCCGATCCGATCCATTAAACTTATAAATCCAAACCGATCCAATCCAATGACAACGGATTGGATCGGATTACGGATTTTATCCGATCCATGTGCACCCCTAGTTTAAATGATTATCCCATTAATGGCTCTTTGGGCTAGTGGGAGATTGTTGGACATGCGAGCCCACGGCGAGCCATTATACAATAAATATTATTGCAATTCACTCCTTAGTCTGAAATAAAGAGTACATAATTTGCATAATAGGTCACTTAGTACAATTAGGGTTATGTACCATGGCCATCTTAATGATCATACAGCTGTTGATTCAATTATTGAACCATAAAGGCTGGTGCTTAGATGAATATCTAATGAGTTAGATTGAGGACTCATCAAGCACCGACAAATGATTATTAAGAGATGATCTCCAGCCTGAGTAGGAGATGGCAATCCTATCTCATTTAGGTTGATATCTGACCGACCTCTTGATGCAGGTCCTCTGCATAGGAATAGAGATTCGGAGGTGTCGGATGAGTTAGGTCAAAGAGTTGACTTAACGAGATCGAGATAACCAAAGTCCTATATCGTATGCTGTCACGATACAGGCACACATCCTCTGACCGGAGACAGATGTGTTACTATATGTCTGAGTATGTACATTTGGCAGACCAATAGGTTGATGGCTTAATCAAGGTCTATACACCGGCGCGCTGTTGTGCATATAAGGGCATATGAGTAATACGATCTCTCAAAGGGATCATACAGGTTCACTACTGAACCGGAAGACATGAGCTCACTCATGAGATATTGGGAAGAATCAAATTCCGTGCGCACGATCGTCTCGCTTTGGAAGCTTGACTGAATTTGTTGGTTTGATATATACTTTTGGAAAGTATATGATCAAGACCTAGGTATGATATATGCTTTTTGGAAAGTATATGATCAATACCGACTACCAATGATCGAATGAGAAACCTACTGATAAAACCATGAAGTAGACATTATAAAGTTGATCCAATACTTCGGGTTTAATCTGGGTCTTCCAGTATGCAGGATGTACAGGTGTTAGGAATACCTGAGGGTGATGCGATCATAAACAGTTGTATAACCATGACGCTTCCATTCCTAGGGAGTGATGAAACGGGTCTGGATTTTAGTGACTCCTCTTAGTAGAGAAATAATCTGATCTTAGTCCAAAGGTTGGACATTAATCTGAATGTGATTCAGATTCAATGAGAAGATTAGATTTGCGGTCTTGATTTAATCAAGCATCTATGGGAGGCCCGAGATCTGGATTTGAGATGTAATCTCAATATCCATGTCACTATACGTGGAACAATACAATCGCCCTGTCCTTATCTCCAAGTATTCGCGGAGAAAGCGCATTATCCTTGAAAGAGTTCATGGATAATTCTATTGTTGATATATGTATCCGAGCATTGAGAAAATGGATAATTAAATGTGATTTAATTATCATTAATAATATGAATTTGATTCATATTATAAGAAGAGTTATCTTAGATAATTAAATGTGATTTGATTATCAAAGATGTAGAATAATGTGATTCATATTATTTGAGTACATGAGAATAAGTTATCCAATATAATTAAATATGATTTAATTATTATGGATAAGAATAATGTGGATAGTAATATCCAATTATTCATAATATATTATAAATGTGATTTATAATGTATTAGAGAGAGTTAAATATAATTTATATTAGTAGATTAATTATTAATGTGTATTGGATACACATTGTCTAATTAATTGAAAATGTAAATTACATTTTGTTTTGGGTTGTGAATATGATTCACAATATTCCAATGTCAAGATTGCAATATTCCCAAATTTAATTGAGAATTATTTTGGTGAATAAAAATCCCAACAAATAGTTGTTGGAAAATAAGTAAAGAGAAAATCAAGGAGATAAGCAATCTCATGGGAATCCATGAGATTGCCCTCTAAAGGGGAAGGTTGATCTCCTTTGTATTTTCTCTCCTTATTTAATTGATTTAATTTGGTATTAATATTTATTTGATTTATCAAATATATTTTATCAAAATTAAATCACAACTTGTTGGTTTTTACCAACAATAATCTTGACCATTGGATTGACATAAATCAATCTCATCCATTAATTTTATATGTCACATGGATTGAGATCCATGGATCCCAAAACCCTATAAATAGAGAGGCATACCATGCTCTCTATTTTACACACAATGCTTGAGAAGCATCTCTCTCTCTCTTTCTCTCTAGAGGTCAGCCCTCTCTCTCCCTCTCATGGCCGTCCACCATGGATGCCATGGAGAGGTTCTCCATCGCCGCGGCATCGTCGTTATGCTGCCCGTTCTTCTGCTCGTAGATCTCCGTCTCCTTCGGTGCGCCTCGCTCGTGAAGAAGACGTCGGATCTCGTGTGTCGAGATCAGGAGATCCGCCGCTTGGATCATCAACATGGATTGCGAGAAGCACGCGATTCATCCCCGCGCTCGCAAGCGTCTCCTCCGTCGGATCGGACTTGAGACAGGAGGTCTCTTCGTTTAGAGACTTGATCGCAACCACGCTTCAAGAGGTAATCCTATTACTTGTTTGTGGTTTAGACGAAACGATTCGAGAAGTGTTCTTGGATCATTTGGTTTCGTCGTATAAAATTTTTTAAATTCCGCTGCATCGAGCAACTAGTGCGACTAGTCGCTCTTCGTCGTATTCGATACGACGCTCACGCTTCCGTGATGCGCTTGAGGATCTAACCATATCCTTCAGAGAGTGGGCAAGGCCATCAGCAAGCTCTTTTTTTCGGAAAGCATTCAGACAAACGTTGCTAGCGGGCTTTTTTTGCAGCGTGCCATTGATGAGATCACCGCAGCGGGAACAGGAGTAAAGGCCCCCACATCCAAGGAGATAATGACCAAGTATCTTAGGATAGACAAGGAGGAGATGAATGAGTACATCTCCGAGCTGAGGAGGAGATGGCCAGAGTACGAGGTGATGCTCAAGTGCGATGGATGGAATAGCTACACAAGGAAGCAGATCATTAACTTCATCGTTTACTATGATGGAAAGACCAGTTTTTTAAAATCTGTTGATGCATCTGAACATATGAAGGACCACAAGTACCCTGCTGAAGTTGATGAAGGACGTAATCAAGGGTGTTGGGAAAGAGAACATTGTCCAGATTGTCACGGATAATGGCAGGAACTTCAAGAAAGCATGTGAAATAATAATGAAGTCTAGCAGCTACGGCATTTTTTGGACACCGTGTGTTGCACATTGTATTGATTTAATTCTAAAGGACTTCAGCAAAAGGAAGCTCATCTCAAAGGTGGCAGAGCAAGCATGGACGATTACCACATTCATTTACAACCATTCCAACGTGTTGGCTTTGATAAGACGGATGTGCAATGGTGAGCTGGTGAGGTCTGGTATCACACACTTAGCAACCAATTTTATAGTGTTGCAAAGCCTCAAACAACACAAGGGGTTGAAGACCATATGTTGCTAAGGTAAATGGTTTGAGATATATGAATCTCATACTTAAGCATGGTTCTAAATCTCGCGGCGGTTTTGATGGGCTGGATATATCAAAAGTGTTGATTTCAGAGATTTCGCCCGAAATCTCGCGAGATGCCGGCAAAATTTCAAGCCATCTCTCCATCTTGTCCAAAATAGAGAATCTTTAATTAAAAGGTGCCAACTTTGACGAGATAGATCGAAACGTAGGTCGAAATTTGCCTATTTCGACAGACAATCGACTGCTTTGCTTCTCTAAGGTTCTCCAAGGTTTTGTTTCACTATTTTCTTCAGGTAAGCCAAAATTTATAAAATCTTCATCAATTTCTTCAAAATTTTTAAGGTTTTGTTCTTAAGATGTTGTTCTCGCTTGGTGTGGTGTTTTTTGAGATATTTTTAATATGTAGATTGATTTTGGAAGACTAAAATTAAGAGTTTTGTGTTTTAATGCACAATAATGATGACTTATGAATGTATTTACTCGGATCTCGTATATAATATGTAGTAAAGCGTACTTTGGACATAATTTGTGAGATATATGGAAGAGAGAATAGGGGTTTTCGTGTTTTGATGTGGAATCATGATGAGTTTCAAGGATAAACTCATATCTTAAGTTTTAAACGTAGAAAACATGTTTCGGATTTTTTTGGTAAATGAAATTTTAAAATTGAGTAATTTCGAAAAACAAACCTTAGATCAATGCGTTATTTTACATGTTTTGTGTCTCTTCGGTGATTTTTCTAGAAAATGATCCCTAATTGTTAGATATAAGACTCTAATGTATAGTTGTAAGGTGTTTTTGTGAAAATCTGAATATTAAGAGTACACTTTCAATTTCAAACACTGAGATTTTACAAGTTTGTGTATATTAGGTATTAGAAAATTTAAAATATATTAATTCCAAAAATTAAAACATAAAATAATTAGCTAATTCTTAATTGTTCGCATCGTATGGCTCATGAATGATAGTTCTTCAATTTTCTTGTAGGTTTCGGTGATCATCATAACGACATATTCCAGATCAGGATCTGACAGTTCTGAGGATCAAAGGGGAGATTTCAGTGGGGACATTAGTTGGAGGTATACCTCTGCACCTGATGGCATAAAGCCAAACCACAATGCAATTTCTGTGAAAAGAAGTTGGGAGGAGGGGGATCACGAGGATGAAGCATCTTGTTGGCAATAACAAATTGTTGCCAAGTGCACGTGTGGTCCCAAAGATGTGAGGGACAAGGTGAAGGCCAACTTGAACGGGAAGAAGGATAGGGATACAAGGAGGGTAAGGAGGGATGAACAATTCAAAGAGTTCATGTTTGATAAATAATTCAACGTCCTCTCTTACTCATACGACGATGACTTTGTCTACCCCATTGACATTCAGACTACAGCGGAGAGGAGGGCATATAGGAGGGCAAAAAAAGAATCAATGAGGAGCAAGCTCGAGAAGAGAGAACTTGGTGGTGCACGAGGCAGCAAGCAACTTATATGATGCAAATGGTAGTGGAAGTAGTTCTGGAGGTGCACCAGTACCACCACCGACACCCACCAAAAAACACAAGGGGAAGGGAATTGGGCCGTTCTTGACGAGGAGTGGATCCATGCAATACAAACCAATCAAAGATCCGAGGCAAAAGACGGTGAAGGGCATGTTTAGCAATGCACGGGAGAGGGTGAGAAAGGACATCAGCAAACTCTTCTTCGGGGAGAGCATTCCTGCCAACGTTGCTAGCGGGTCATTTCTCCAATATGTCACTGATGAGATTGTTGTAACAGGAACGGGAATAAAGGTGTCACGACCCCAATTCCGGACCGTCGGATCCTCTCATATCCGGATCAGGTTACTCAACAATAATTTATTCAGCAACCACAACTAACATTCAGAAACATACTGCAATTAAAAATACAGGAAAGGAAGTATTTCAACACTTTTTACATTCACAAAATAAAGTTCACATGATACATTGTCACACTATAACCATTTACATATACATCAGCTGGAAGGAAACACTCAAAAAGATTACTAACTACCTTACAGAGTAAAATCAAAAAGCAATTTTTTAAATAGTCTAAAAACTAGCTAAACTTAGGATTCTTTGTAACAAACAACATAAAATCAGGAATTTCAATAATCTCGTATGAAAACCCAACAGCAAAAGGAGGGATTTCGTTACCTAATCGAGCTATCTCTCTCTCGTATGCAGTGCTTTATCGTGATTCTTTTTCAGAAGGATGATTTACAGCTCCTGAAACAATCGAATTTCATTTTCGTATCAAAAACACTAAGAACGTGCCAAGAACGCGAAGAACGAACGAAGAACGCGAAGAACACACGAAGAACACGAAGAACGCGAAGAACATATTTTTTCTTGAAATTTCAGCAAAGCTTCTAACTCAGCCATGGCCGGTCCCAAGCCCGGGTAAATGAGGAGGGTTGCGTTAGGTAGCCGACAGCCAGCGTAAAACAGTCGGAGACAGCTTCCTCGATAATATATTTTTTAAAAAAATATATTATTTAGGAAGTTGCCTCATGACAGTCGGATCTTTTCAACATGGATTTCAGCAAACATACAGATTTCGTTGGGACGTTCCCTACTTGTGACGCGTTGCATCGCCTGAATGTAGTTCAAAATTTGCTTTTTCAAAATTTGCTACATCGCAGTCTGGATGTAGTTCAAAATTTGCAAGGGTTCTCGTATGAGGAAGGTATGCGAGTAATTAAGCTAGTTTCGCTGCATCATCGACCGGATGCATTCCAAAATTTACAAGGGTTCTCGCATAATGGACGCATGCGAGTAAAAAAGTTAGTCCAAGAGAGATTGCAACGAAGTTGCGGATTGGTAGTTGGAATATTGGCACTTTGACTGGAAAATTGATGGAGATAGTGGATACGATGGAAAGAAGGAAGATTCATATACTATGTCTTCATGAGACTAAATAGGTTGGAGAGAAAGCAAGAGAGATCGAGAAGTCAGGCTATAAACTTTGGTATTCAGGTAAAGATAAGGGTAGAAACGGTGTTGGAGTGGTTGTTCATAAGGATTTGAAGGATTGTGTGGTTGAGGTGCAAAGACTCGGGGATCGGATTATTTTGCTAAAATTGGTGCTTGAAGAAGAAATTATGAATATAAACTCAGTTTATGCACCGCAAATTGGTTTAGATGAAAGGACTAAACAAGCTTTTTGGGAGGATCTATATAAGATTTTACAAGGAATCCCACAAAGAGAGATGATTTGCATATGTGGAGATCTTAATGGACATGTGGGAAAAGATGCTTCAGGGTATGTTAGTGTTCATGGATGACATGGTTTTGGGGATAGAAATGAAGAGGGAAAAGTCATCCTGGATTTTGTAACGGCATATGATCTTTTCATAGCAAACACTCTCTTCAAGACGAGGGAGGACCATTTAATTACTTATAAGAATGGGCCAACTAGAACATATATAGATTACTTTACGATGAGGAGAAGAGATCGGATATGTTGTAAAGACTGCAAAGTAATCCCAGGAGAGAGTTTGACAACCCAACATCGCTTGTTAGTCTTGGATGTACAAATAAAAGGGCTGGTAAAGAAAAGGAGGGTTTCTAAAATCACTAGAACTAGATGGTGGAATCTTCCACTGAAGCAAGTGAGCTTCAGGGAGAAGGTTTTAGAAGACTTATCTTGGGATTGTAGCGGTAGTGCAAACGAGATGTGGGAGGCAGTAGCATCTTGTATCCGAAAGGTAGCCAAAGAGATGCTAGGTGAGTCAAAGGGAGGAGCTCCAGGTCAAAAGGAGGCTTGGTGGTGGAGTGAAGGGGTGCAAGAGAAGCTAAAAATAAAAAGAGCTTGCTTTAAAGCTATGTCTACGTATAAAACAGAGGAAACTGTCACAAACTACAAAATAGCAAAGAAGGAAGCAAAGAAGGCCGTAAGCGAAGCTAAGTCAAAAGCTTATGAAGTTTTGTATAAAAATCTTGACTCTAAGGAGGGACAGAAGGATATATTCAGGTTGTCCAAAGCAAGGGAAAGAAAGACCAAAGACCTTTCTCAAGTAAGATGCAATAAGGACGAGGAAGGTCATGTGCTTGTTACTCAGAAGGATATAGAGACTAGATGAGAGCAGTACTAACATAAACTTTTCATTGGAGAAGGAAATAGACAGATCACTTTGGGTGATCTAGCTAGTAGTGAAAGTTACATGAACCGTGCAAGCTATAGACGGATACAAAGAAAGGAAGTAGAGGATGCTTTGAAGGTTATGAGACCCGGAAAAGGTGTAGGACCGGATGACATCCCTATAGAAGTATGGGAAGTTTTAGGTGAGCGCGGTTTGACTTGGCTTACGAATTTATTCAATGTTATTTGGCGAAGCAAGAAAATGCCTGAAGATTGGAGGAGTATCGTGGTGCCTCTTTATAATAATAAAGGAGACATTCAAAATTGTTCAAATTATAGAGGTATCAAGCTGATGAGTCACACTACGAAAATTTGGGAACATGTGATCGAGAGAAGGTTGAAGCAAGTTTCCAACGTCAAAGAAAACCAATTCGGTTCATGTCAGGTCGCTCAACTATTGAAGGCATCCATTTGCTGAGGAGAACAATGGAGATTTATTAAGCTAAAAGGAAGAACCTCCATATGATCTTTGTTGATTGGAGAAGGCTTATGATTATGTCCCACGAGAGATGTTGTGGAGAGTTTTGGAGAAGAGACAAGTGCCTGTCCTATACATTAACCTCATAAAGGACATGTATGATAGGGCTTTATCTTGTGTAAGGACCCCGTCTGGGAAGACTGCCTATTTTGACATCAACATTGGTTTACATCAAGGTTCAGCTTTGAGTCCATTTCTTTTTACTTTGATTATGGACGAGTTGACAAGTCACATTCAGGATGAGTCAACTTGGTGTATGTTATTTGCTGATGATATTGTGTTGATTGACGAGACTAGAGATGGAGTAAATGAGAAGCTTGAGGTCTGGAGACATGAGTTGGAAATTAAAGGATTTCGTATAAGTAGGGCTAAGACAGAATATATGGAGTGCACCTTTGATGGTAGCAATGGTGAAGGAATTGAGGTGAAGATTGGTGATGATAACATTCAGAAGAGAGATTCTTTTAGATATCTGGGATCTATTTTGCAACATGATGGGGAAATTGATGGAAATGTTACTAATAGAATAAATGCATGCTGGCTAAAGTGGAGAGGAGCCTCTACCGTTCTCTGTGATAAGAAAATTCCTTTAAAAATTAAAGGAAAGTTTTACAAAGCAGCCGTGAGACCTGCTATGCTCTATGGATCTGAATGTTGGCCTGTGAACCATAGACATGTGCAGAGAATGGCTGTAGCAGAAATGAAAATGCTAAGGTGGATGTGTGGACACACACGTAAAGATCGGATTCGGAATGAAGCAATCAGAAAGAAAGTTTGTGTTGCTCCGATCGAAGATAAGATGCGAGAAAACCGCTTAAGATGGTTAGGTCATATGTAAAGAAGATCAGTTGATGCACCAGTTAGGAGATGCGAGTGTTGGGATTTTGAACCGGCTAAGAGAGTGCGGGGACGGCCCAAGAAGTGTTGGAAAGAGACCATACAAAGGGATCGTAGTTTTTTGGATATAAGCCCGTGATTGACCCAAGATAGATCTAAATGGACGCGAAGAATCCATCCACGTAGCCAACCCTGCTTAATTGTGGGAAAAGGCTTTGTTGTTGTTGTTGTGTTCAGCAAAGCTTCCCCTTATACGGAGTGATATTTCTAGGAAAATTTCGACAGAGTTTCCCCTTATTGGACATATTTCTATAAAAATTTCGGCAGAATTTCCCCCGATATATCAGGATATATTCTATAAAAATTTTGGTAGAATTTCCCCTTATACTGGGACATATTTCAAAATAAAAACGAAAAGAATTTCCTCTATAAAATCAATCGAGAGGAAAACAACAGCGAAACTGAAAGAATATAATCAAACTGCAAGCGATGGAGAATCAGCAGACACCACACGTCTTAGGTGAGTGAATGTATGACGAATCACAGGGTTAACTTACGTACATAGCCGCCCGCACCTATGTAGGGTATTATACAGATTTCTTCTCGAACCACAACAGAAAACAAATTGAAAAGGAGGATGAATCGAAAACCAAACTGGAAAAAGAACATGAATCGAAATGAAGCCAACTAAAAGAGGATAGTACCTTCTTCCTCCTCGTTCTCCCGACAGCGCTTCGCCCGCCTCCCTCTCCTCCTCCGAACCTCTCGACCCTAACCCATGGGATAGTGATGGTAGTGAAAATTGTAGAGAATGAATGGGTAGGGGGCTATTTATAGGCTCTAGAAAACCGCTAACTATGGTTAGTAAACTATGGTTTAGCCCTTAACCACGGTTAGCGGCCCATGGTTTTGGCCCATGGTTTTAGCCAAAGCTTATCCGAAACTTAGGGCTTAAGTTAGAAATTTCCATAATATTCTAGATTTGCTAATGATGCTTAATTATCTTTCTTTTGAAAATCATAACAATTTGAAACAAAGTCCGATTTACAAGAAATAAACTCCGTTAGTTTCCTTTTGAAGAACAGGATCTTATGATACAGGATCCGAGAGATGCTAAGTTCAAGGCTTTACAAAAGGCTCCCACATCCTACGAGATAATGAACAAATATCTTGTAATAGAGACGGAGGAGATGAATAAGTACATCACCGAGCTGAACATGAGATGGCCAGAGTATGGGGTGACGTTAATGTGCGATGGGCGGACGAGCTACACGAGGAAGCATATCATCAACTTCTTTATCTACTGTGATGGAAATACAATTTTTTTGGAATATGTTGATGCATCTGAACATGTGAAGGACCACAAGTACCTGCTGAAATTGATGAAGGACATCATCAAAGATGCTGGAAAAGAGAACATTGTCCATATTGTCACGAATAATGGCAGCAACATCAAGAAAGCAGGTGAAACAATAATGAAATCTAGTAGCTACGACATTTTTTGGACACTGTGTGTTGCACACTGTATTGATTTAATTCTAAAGGACTTCAGCAAGAGGAAGCTCGTCTCAAGGGTGGTGGAGCAAGTACGAACGATTACCACATTCATTTACAACCAATCCAAAGTGTTGGTGTTGATGAGGCGGATGTTCAATGGTGAGCCGGTGAGGCATGGCATCACATGCTTTGCAACCAATTTTATAGCATTGCGAAACCTGAAACAACACAAGACAGGGTTGAAAACCATGTGTTGCTAAGGTGAATGGTTCAAGATACCTGAAGCTCGGGCTGAAGGAGGATGGAAAGTGGAGACATTGATCAATGATCTCCACTTGTGGGATGACGTGACTCGAGTCACGAAGAACATGGATCCGATTGTTTCTGCATTGCGGATCGTAGACGGTGATAAAAAGCCCATTATGGCAGTGATCTACGAGGCAATGCGCTGCATGAGAGAGAAGGCCAGACAAACAGTTGGAAAAGGATTCAAAGCATGGTTGGACATCATAAACGACCGATGGTCCAAGATGCTCTCACAACCCCTTCAGAAGGCTGGCATGTATTATGTAATAACCTAATTTCTTTTTCATTTTTATAACACTTTAGAATCTGAGAATTGTGCTTGTATATGCCCAGCTTATTACTTTAATCCTAAGTACCAGTATAAGAATAGTCTTGGTACAAATGCCGACCTTCTAGCAGTTGTACAAATTGTGTCGGAGAAGCTTGTCAAGGACGAGAAGACACAAACATTGTGTATGAACTAGGTAATCTTTATTGTGGAGATAGATTGTGACTCAGAAAATATTCTTTAAGAGTATTATGTAACAATTTATGACTTCAACCTATGTGCATGTGAAGTACTTCAGGGATGCTTTAGGTGCCTTTGGTCGAATTACTGCGGTAAATGGACGGGGCAGTACTCTTCCTGGTAAGGACGAAGACAAAAAGTACATTGAATGTGTAGTGATGTATTATTATTATTGATTATCTCTGCTTGAATCTTTCACGGTTGCATGGTGGTTACTGTACGGGATGGAGGCTCCCCACCTATGAAAAGTGGCAGTGAAAGTGTTTCTCAAACCGCATCTGTTAGTGGATGTGAGAGGAATTGGAGCACATTCAACTTGATCCATTTGAAGAGACGGAACATGTTGGGAGAACCATGGTTTAAAAAATTGGACAGAACCGACCGGTCGGACCGGTTGGACCGGAACCGGCCCCGAGCAGGTTGGTTCGTCCGATTCTTTGTAATTAATTTCAAAAAATAAAAAATAAAACCCGGGTTGACTGAGATGGTCGAACAGGGTTGATCCGGATTGACCCAATTTTGATGGTTTGGTAATTTTCAAAAAAATAAAGGTTTAAATAATGAAATAATGGGGTTTTTATCATGTATGCCCTTCTTACTTATGTGATATAAGGTATGTCCCTCTCTTTTTTGGAATATGCGTTATGTCAATACTTTCTTAGAGTAATTTTCTTGAAACAACTATAAATAAATGATTACAATATTACATTCATATATAATTCTAGAAAAGGTGACTAACTTTGTAGAATTTTACTTGAAATATGTAATCGTGTTATTCTATTTAAAGATTTGAATTTTTTAACGATTATTTCATTGATATATAAATACATACTTACATATATGTATCTGGTTTTATTGATTCAAAAAACCAGTTCGACCAGTCTGACCAGTAAATTAAGCCCGGTCATGTTTTTTCGAGTCGATAAAAATGATGACGTCATGCTGATGTCATCAACGGTCCGACCAGTTTGGATCGACGGTTCGACCCAATTGGACCAAACCGAAGACTGACCGTTTCAATGACAGGTTCGGTTTTTAAAAACTTGGGGAGAACAGAGGCTCCATGATCTTGTCTATGTGCACTACAATTTGAGGTTGAAGATGAAACATGCAAGGGAAGGCCATGACAAAGAGGAATACACCAACCCTATTGATCTTGCGTACATTTTCAAGATGCATGATGACAATGCTGATGAAAATGTTCTCCAGAGGTGGTTGGATTCCAATGGCACTCATGTTCTAGATCAAAGATCAAATGAGAATATAAAGCAGCAAATGGGGGCAGATGTAGGCGACTATCTTGCTAGATCCGGGCAGATTACGGACCCTCTTGAAAGGTTGGAGGTTGAGGTTGCTGCAGCTGCTGACGCAATTCTCTCTACTAGTTCCAAATCCAAGGATGATAGTAGAGACGATGATAACGATGATGTTGGCGGCCGTGATGGATCTGGTGATATTGGGGAAACATATTCAGGGGGGTCAACAAGGGGTAGTCGTGGTCCACAAGATACAAGATTCGAGGAAGGGTTCCATGCACAACGTGAATATACGGAGCGACATAGGAACACACATGGAGCAGTTTGCTCCGAGTCTGAGTCCTGGACGGCTGGACCTATGGATTACAACGCATACGGTCGTGGTCATCGTCCAACCGACATCTACATGGACAATTTGATATCATCTGTAGGTTCCTTGAGCTACATGGACATTGACAACCCATATCATGCAGGAAAACCAAGTCCCATGGGCGGATATGGATCATCACACAATGAGAGATCATTTGCCGTCTTCTCAGAATTCTTTCATGCTCCTCCTCATGGACCTCCTCCTCCTCCTCAAGCGTATGCACCTCCATCATATTCATATGGTTACAGTAGGTATGGGGTGTATAGTAGTTACAGCGATGAGAACTACCAAGGTAGCCAATCTGAGCAGAGCCAGGGCAGCTTCTTTGGCGGTGACAATTATGGCTTCTTCCCTGAGTACACGTCACTGCCTCCTTCTCCGCGGAGATCTCTTCCTACTCCGTCGTTATCCCGAGGATCTCAAGCCAATACTTCGTAGCCTCGTCATACCACTCGTGATACCGGATCTAGTGATGCTTAGCATCGTCTCGAGATACTCATAAGCATCGATGACCACCAAAACATGCAGCATGTGATGGATTACAAGGCTATGTACTCGTGTATGACATGGGAGAATTACTGCGAGTACATTGAATCTGTGATGCATTATGAGAGACAACAAGAAGGGAGGGCGATTCAGATCCATCGCGGAACTCTTGGTTCTGAACTGAACACATCACCAGGTAATAAATTCTAATCTTTTATGTTAATGTGCATGTTCTTATTTAGTCTACGTGAGTATGTCTTTTCACTTGTTGTAAGATTGTTACTCTGTTATTAAGTATTACGTATTAACAACGATATGTTCGATATGGTGTGTGGCATATCGTCATAATCATATATGATCGTTATACATGCTATAAGCCTATAAGTGTATATCTATTGTTTCATTGTTTGAAGTACTCAGATTAACTCCATTTGCAATATCTAACATATTGTACAATATAACAGATGTGATCGATATGGCCGATATGATTGATATGTACAATATAAGGGGAATAGATGGGAAATATGTGTGACATAATTGTGTATTATAAGTTATTTATTGTTTTAATAACTTAGAATATCTTAATTTACAAAAAAATAAAAAAACGGCTTTTTGAGTCATTTTACAAGGTTGCCGAAACGAAATCGAAGTCGAGATTTCGAACCTTGAACTGAAGGAGGACGGAAAGTTGAGACATTGATCAATGATCTCCAAAGTTGGGAATGACGTGACTCGGTCACGAAGATAAGGGATCTGGTTTTTCTGTATTGTGGATCGCAGATGGCAACAAGAAGCCCACCAAGGGAGTGATCTACAAGGCAATGCGTTGTATGAGAGAGAAGGTCAGAGAAGCAGTTGGAAGAGGATTCAAAACATGATTTGACATCATAAACGAACGTTGGTCCAAGATGCTCTCACATTCTCTTCACATGGCTGGTGTGTATTATGTAATAAATGTATTTTTTCATTTTTGGTAGCACTTTAGATGGCTTAAAATCTAAGAATTGTCCATATTTGTGTCCAGCTTATTACTTCAATCCCAAGTACCAGCACAAGAACAATCTCGGTACAAATGCTAACCTTCTAGCATCGGTACAAATTATGGTGGAGAAGCTCCTCAAGGATGAGAAGACATAGACCTTGTGCATGAATGAGATAATTTTGACTCTATAATCTAGATTCTATAGTGAGAGTAACAAAATATTCATCTAAAGCATTATGTAACAATTATGACTTCAAACAATATGTAGGTCAACTACTTCAGGGATGTCTTGGGTTCCTTCGGTAGAATTACCGCGGTTAATGGACGAGGAAGTACTCTTCATGGTAAGGACGAAGATGAATAAGTCTATTGATTGTGGTTTGATGCATTACTATTATTGATTTATCTCCTTTTAGACTTTCCGCAGCAGAACGGTGGTTACTGTAAGGGATGGAAGCTCCCAACCTACAGAAAGTGATAGTGAAAGTATTGTCCCAAACCACATTTGTTGGTTGTTGTGAAGAAACTGAACTACATTCAACTTGATCCATTCGAAGAGACATAACATGTTGGGAGAACAGAGACTACATGGTCTTGTCTTCGTGCGCTACAACTTGAGGCTAAAGATGAAACCTGCAAGGGAAGGGCAGGACAAAGACGACTATATAGACCCTATCTATCTTGCATACATTTTCAAGATGCACGATGACGATGCTGATGAAGATGTTCTCAGAGGTGGATGGATTTCAATGGTGTTCCAGTGCTTGATCAACCGGGAGGCGGGCTAAATCAGAATATAAGCCAGCAAATGGGAGCAGATGTTGGTGACTATGGTCAAACTTGGACGAATCACAGACCTCTTGGAGGGTTGGAGCTTGATGCAATTGTTAACGACATTCTTTATATTGGTTAGAAATTCAAATCCAAATCAAAGGATGACAGTAGAAGTGACGATGATGATGTTGTTGTTGTTAATGGCGGTCGTGGTAGCTATGGTGATGGGGAGATATATTCAGGGGGGTCAGGATCAGCAGGGGGTGGTCGTGGACCATATGATGATATAAGAATCGAGGCAGGGCGAGAATACGTGGAGCAGTATGGAAACACACAAGGATAGTTTGTCCCAAGTCCGAGTCCAGTACATATGGATTATAATGCTTATGGGCGTAGCTATCGTCCTACAGACAGCTACATGGATGATTTGATATCATCTATAGGTTTGTTGAGCTACATGGACATTGACAGTCTATACTGTGGAGGAACATCAAGTCCCCTTAGTGGATATGGATCATCACAAGATGAGAGATCATTTGGCATCTTCCCTGAATATTTTTATGCTCCTCCTCCTGGACCTCCTCCTCAGGCATACACACATCCATCATATGGATATGGTTACAGTGGGTATAGAGGATATTGCAGCTACAACGGTAAGAACTGCCAAGGTAGCCAACCTGAACAGAGACAGGGCAGCTCCTTTGGTGGCGATAGTTTTGGTTTCTTCACTGAGTACGCGCTCGTAACTCCTCCAGATCCTCCAACTCCATCATCATCATCTCGAGGATCTCAAGCCAGTACCTTGTCGTGCCCCTCGTGATACCAGATCCAATGCTGCTTATCCTCGTCTCGGGATACTCATAGGGATCGATGATCATCAATACATGCAATATGTCATGGATTATAAGGCTATGTACTCGTACATGACATGGTAAAACTACTGCGAGTTCATTGAATCAAAGATCCGTTATGAGAGACAACAGGGTAGAGACGTCGATTCAGATCCTCCTTGGAACTCTTGGTTCTAGCCTTCTAGGTGATCTCTTTCACAATATTGCATTAATTTAAATTTTTAATTTATTTTTGTGAATAGATAAATCTTTATACCAAAGAAACATTGTCTCATTAATCATTATATGTATTTTTTTAATCAAATGACTCATCTCAATGCCATTCACTATGTGCTTGATATGACCGATATGTGTGATATAAGGATCATAGAAGATCTATATGTTATCTAAGTGCATATTTGTAAATTATTAAATGTTATAAGAACTTGAAAGAAATCCATTTCCAATATCTATAAGTCAGGAATCAACATTAACAACGATATGACTTATATGTGCGACATATAGGGTATAAATGACTGATATATGCGATATAAGGATGTATTTGTATGTTAGAGGATGTTTTAATATCTTGGATGATATTAATTTCAGAAAAACGTCAAAAATTGGCTTTTTAAAGCCATTTCTGACATTTCTATCGATATCGTCGATATATCGAGGATATATACTGATATATCCTTTTCTGAGTGGACCGATACGATATCGATATCAATATTTCCTACCTTGGTGTGATCAACACTGCCATGGTGATAACCCAAACTGATTACCACCACTCTAAGCCTCCCAAACCAAGCTCTAAGAGATTGTAGCAATCAATATAAAGCTTTCTTCAATTTATAGCATTTTCATGTCTTCTCGTGGCCATGTGGCATATATATGTAAACATATTCTCAGAGATCTCTAATAAAGAAGGCATTTTTAACATCCACTCGATGAAGTTTCCATTCCTTGAAAATGTAAGAGAGAATGATTCACATTGTAATGATTTTTGTTGCATGAACAGAAGTCTCCGCGTAGTCAATAGTATACTTTTGACTGAAATCACTTGCGACAAGTCTAGACTTATATTTTTCTAGTTGTCTATTTGGCTTGTATTTTATGGTGTAGACTCACTTCAACACAACTATCGGCTGTTGTCGAGGACGTTGCTTCTCATGTCGTGCAGGTGAGGAGGACAAACGGGCTGGAGTATGAGTTGAACTGAATCTCCTCGTCGGAGAGCATGTGCTATGTACTACCCTGTCAGAGTCACTGCAACTGGAAATGAGTCTCCACTTGGAGAACTCTAGCTCGCCAGGAAGGCGGGACGGCAGCTGACCGTGCCTGCAAATTTATTTGTTTTTG
Source organism: Ottelia alismoides (assembly GCA_037367405.1). Classification (NCBI taxonomy): domain Eukaryota; kingdom Viridiplantae; phylum Streptophyta; class Magnoliopsida; order Alismatales; family Hydrocharitaceae; genus Ottelia; species Ottelia alismoides. Next base: position 226,568 of record JAZKJV010004525.1, on the reverse strand, counting down.
TTTTTTTATATATTTTTCCAAATTTTTTTAACAGGGAATCAAAATGTGGGAGGAAGTGGTTACATTTAGGAAGGATAATGATGATAGTGAATGAAGATGGAGATAAATTGGTGGTAGTGATGGTGTAGTAATGGTGTGATGATGAAAACGCAATGAAGATGAACAAGACAAACAAGTGATGTTAGAAAAAAATTACAAAGAGAAGAGAGAGATTACTTACCTGTGGTGGTTCGCTTGAAGGTGGGGCTGCGATGCGCGGCTCCCGTCGTGGCCTCAATCAGCTTGGCAAAAAGCTGAGAAACTAAGCTGCAACTTGTAGAGATGCACAGCGACTTGAGGACGAGCCCTCGTGGATCTCGCCTTTGAGACTGTTGTTGCTCGACCGGAGGGTGCTGAAGCTGTCACCAACAGCACTCGGGGGCTGGTTGTCTCTCCCCCTCAATTGAAGAACTGGCGGAGGAAGAAAAATGAAGAGGACGAGGAGAATAAAAGGAGGAAGATGAGGGGAAGTTGGAAAACAATTGGGGTGGAAGTTGGAGTGGTGGAAGATGAAGGAAGAATGGAAGTTGGTGGCTTGGGAGGGAAACTGGAGTAGAGATGAAGTAAAAGGAGGAAAATAAAGTAAAATAAGTAGGCTACTAAAAATAATGAACAGAAAAGAAAATAAAATTTAAAAAATATATACATTTTTTATTAAAAATGAAAATAAATAAATATGTATATATTTATTTAATAAAATAAAATAAAATAAGAAAATAATAAAAAAATGGGGTGACGCTCCTAGAAAATTCAAAAATTAAATGTAATTAAAAATAAAAAAGAAATAACAAAAGGGGTCAAATCAAAAAGTGGTCAACACGAAAGTTGCTCGTCTCGACGAGATCTACAACTTTCGTGAAGGGTCGAAACCAAAATAAACCATATGTACAAATTATATTTTTGGGTGGTATCCTATAGGTTTAAAATACAGTATTTTTAACTTTTGCACATTTTTTGTCATTTTTAAATAAGAGAAAAATCAAAAAATTAGAGAAAAAATGAAAGGAATACTTACAACTTAATCTAATTTTTTTGTATTTTTAATAAATAAGAAAATAAAAAGATAAAATAAATGGTATTTTGGTCAATATGTACAATATACAATAGGGGCCCAAAACCCAAGTTCACATACGATTTTTTTACTAAATTAGTCTTATTTTGAATGCCTTAGAATGTATATTGCTTTAAAAGTTAGTAGACCTAAATCGGACATTGCATGAGGGATAAGCGCATTTTCTTCCGTCTATCTGAGAATTAGGTTTTGGATTTGTTTATCAATATTTCAAGTTAGTAATTTTTTATAATTTTCTTTTATTCTTGTTAGTAATATGTACACAATAAAGTTGATTTTATTGGATTTGGAGTTAGTATAAAATACATACAAATAAGTGAATTTGGCTAATATACAGGTGAATATGTACACGGTATTTCAGGCTTCTTATTTATGCAAATATGAATGCTAAAATGCGAACATTATTTCTAAATGCATGAATGTGAATAATGCATAATAAATTGAAATATGCAGCTAATTGCTCGGGAACGAAGCTCTATTTTCAACTTTTAGAGTGATGAATCACATATTCATCAATTCCATCTTGGAATTCCACCTTTTTTACTCTAAAACAATATCATCATACATGCAAATACACTTTTATTAATATGCAAGAATGGGATATATTGAGTACAAAAATACACATTATATCGTATATATCATTGTTGCCCATGTTGGTTGTTAACTGTTGAGAGGTAATGGGAAGGAAATGATGAAATTCAGACAAGAATTTAGTCACATCAAGGAGGTGTATTTAGCACATTAGATTTACATTACATTGCATACTATATATAAATAAATTATCGAGCTATATCGGATATCAAACTAGTATGCATACTTTCCTTGATCAGCTCTAGAGTTGTTTCATATCAATGGCCTTCACCCTTATTCAAATTGTTGGTCTCCTAGACTAAAATAAAATTATAAAGCACAAATAAAATCCGGAACAAATCAACCTTTAAAATTAAAAAAAATCTGTGCAAGCTTCTTCCCTTACAAAACGATCAATGAAATCAAGCATGTAAGTAATATCGATGATACAACATCGATATCAGGGAAAATGTACTGAAATCCTCCAATTTCTAACGATATGGGGTGATATACTTATATCTCACCGATATTTCATGTGATATCGACCAAATCCGGTAGATCGTATACAAGTGAATTTCGATACCCCCCATTCTCGTATCCTATATATCGATAATATATCACGATATTTAAAACCTTGGGAGTGGCTAGAAAATCTCAACAAAACAACTTTTAAGTTTAAAGAATAAAAATTACCTTCCAAGTTTCTTTCCTCGTCAAACAAGTAGTGTCGTCAAGTAATATAGTTGACATCGATGATAGAGCATCGATGTCGACACTTTATCGATGATATAACTCGAAATGATGGAAATTTTGTGCTAAGTACTTAAATTTTCATCAATATCGATGATACTATATGAAATATTGCTAACATCTCGTTTGATATCATGATTATCATCTATATCTATATCTAGGGTAATATCAGTATCTCACTTGCCGATATCGGTATACCGACGATATATCAAGGATATATCGGGATATCTCAATCAATGCTACATACATATATACAAACACATCGTCTAGTTTATGTTCGATTGCATGGTGAATGGTACAAAAATAAGTGATGATATATATATAGGGGACCTTTCAAATGAGGTGGGGCTTTTCTGAAATTGTAAAAGCCACTGCGAATTTAGTAAAAACTTTGTAACAGTTTTGTAAAATATAAACTGCACATTGTAAAAAAATGAATTTTATAAAATATAACATCTAAATTCAAATCAATATTTCCATCCATTATAATAATATTTTCATAATTTTATTTCACTATACATGTTGTGTTAATATTTATTATTATATATATGAAACAAGAAATTGTAAAATATATTAGAAAGATGCCTAAATTGAGGGTGGCTTACCATATATATGGTGAGACCCCGCCACATTTGAAGTTTCTCCTATATATATATATATATATATATATATCGATTATGTCTTGAAATATAACTGGATCGTGCCCTGCATCTACTCAAGGGGCAAACAAATAAATGGATCATGGGCTCCAAATCTTCATCAAAAGCTGGAAAAGATCCCAACCATCCGAGTACCTGGCTAAATCAGGATAAAGTTGGAAAGTTGTTACTTCGTATGCACCCTGAGTAGCCCGAGTATAATTGTCAGGTATCAGGCTCCCTTTTTAGGGTAATTTGATTTATGTTTCCACTAGAACATCAAATGGATGTCTCTTCTAAGATTATATATACCCCAATATAACACTATTGTAATAATCCTTCAAAAAAAATAAATATATCCGCCCCCCTCTGTCCGTGGTTTTCCCTTATGTATTATGAGGATTTTACATGTAAAATCTGCCTCGTGGTAGTTTCTTCTTAGTTTATTCTTTGCAAGGGCATCCTCCTCGAAAGTTGTCCTTATATATATATAAGTTAAGATTCATTGAATTAAATCCGTGGTTCTGTGTAGGTTTGTGTTTTTCTATATCACCAAAGCAGTGGCATATATCTCATGCAAGGTTGGCCACCATGCATCCTTGTTGGGAAAAAGAATAAATCGTTGTTTATTCCATAAACCCTAGGCTCTCTTATATAGAGGAGAGACCTATGGGTAAATTACATAAGATAGACAAGAGAACATAAAAATAAGAAGCAGTACAGAAACATAAATATAACTCTACACTCCTTCTCAAGATGGAGCATAGATGTCAATCATGCTCAGCTTGGATGAACATTTCTGAAAGGGCTCTCTGAGCAAAGCCTTAGTGGAGATATCTGGAATTTGATCCCCAGAGCTAACAGAAGAGGTAAAGATAAAAACTTTCTGAATCATATCCCTTGTATAGTGCAATCCATTTCAAAATGCTTGGTTCTCTCATGAAATGTAGGATTGTTTGCAATGAACAAGGCTACATGGTTATCGCATTGTAGCTGCATAGGCATAGGTACATCTATATGTAAATCTGCTACTACTGTTCGGATCCATATCACTTATGTACTAGCTTGTGCCATAGACCTATATTCAGCCTAGGCACTGGACCTAGCAACCACAGTTTGCTTCTTACTCTTCCAGGAGACGAGAGAGCTACCAACAAAAATCGCAAAGCCCGAAGTGGACTTTCTATCCTTTGGACATCCTGCATAGTCGGCATCAGCAAACGCAGAAACCATAAGTTTTGCCCCATTTGTGAATAATAATCCTGCGACTTGAGAAGACTTTAGGTACTTCAATAATATGTATAGGATCCATGTGTACATGCCGGGGTTGTTCCATGAATTGACTCACTTGGCTAACTGCAAATGAGATATCCGACCCGATTATAGTAGCATAAAGAAGCTTCCCCGCTATTTCTCTGTATCTTCTCTTGTCAACCTCCTCTGTATCATCATCATATAACCTCATACTAGGGTCTATAGGAGTGGTAGCAGGTCGACATCCCATCATTCCCGTCTTAACTAACATATATGTCACATACTTCTGTTGGGTCATTACAAGACCCTGCTGATTTCTGGCAAATTCTAACCCCAAGAAATATCGTAAGGTGCCAAGATCCTTGGTAACAAAATATCGGCCCAAAAATTCCTTAGCCTTTTTTATCCCCTGCATGTCATCACCGGTAACTAGTATGTCGTCAACATATAATAACCATCGTACCTCTAGGAGTTTTATGTACAAACAATGAATGATCCGCATTTGACCTTTGAAATCTCCGCTTCTCAATTAAATCCGAAAGCTTCTGTAACCATGCCCTTGGACTCTGTTTAAGGTCATATATTGTCTTATGAAGTCTGCAAACCTGCGGATACTCCCCCTCAGCAGCAAACCTAGGAGGTTGCTGAATGTAGACTTCTTCATGTAGGTCTCCATACAAAAAGGCATTTTTAACATCAAGCTGAAAGAGAGGCCAGTCACGTACCACAACAACAGAAAGGAGGCACGTAGAGTCGAATGACGGGCCACTGGGGAGAATGTGTCTAGATAATCCACTCCATATGTCTGAGTAAACCCACGAGCAAACAATCTAGCTTTATACAAATCCAGACTCCCATTTGCATGGTGTTTAACAGTAAACACCCACTTGCAACTGACAATAGATGCTCCACAAGGAGCAGAAATCAAGCTCCAGGTACCACGCGACTGTAAGACAGCGATCTCTTCTTCCATAGCTAGTCGCAACCGACTATCCTTCAAAGCTTCCTGACAGTGTTGTAAAAGTCCCCCGACTGGACCGACTAGTAGGTCCGACTAGTCTAGTCAGTAGGGTGGCCGACCGAGTATTGACTAATTCCGACTAGGCACACTAGTTGACCAATTTTTGCTTCAAGATACCATATTTTATATGTTTTTGTTTTTTTATATTCAAACTTATTATAATATGCTTAGTGTTTTATTTAAATTCAATTGTTTTTGTATTTTATTATGATAATATAAAAATGTACAAAATCTATGTAAATATATGAATAAAAATGAATTATATATTTAAAATAATCATAAAATTCAAAGCCGATTAAAGTCCGACTAAATCCGATTAGTCGTCCGACTGCCGATTAATCCTTAGTCAGTGACCCGACCGACCGAGTACCGACTACCGACTTTTACAACCTTGCTTCCTGATAATTACATAGAATTTCCACGGCAGACAATGCAACAGCAAATTTCCTGAATTCCTTAGTCAAGCGAGCAAACGAGATCATGAATTCTAAAGGATATGAGGCACGGCTATGCTTCGGCTTCCAAAGCACAATAGGTAAATCCAGATTATCAACATGTATGTTCATCCCCTATAAAGAACCATGCTTATGTAAATCGTCAGACCCATCGTTAGGAGCTATGTATTCAGAACATACATGGTGCGTGCTAGATGATGAGCGGTGATAGTGAGCAGAAGCATGCCGGCATGTATGGTAATGCGGCAACGGTGAGACAGGAACAATGAGAGCTGAGGGTATATGAGGATATGAAGGTGGTGGTGGTGGTGGTGATAAGGGTGGTGAAGTAGGTGGTGGAGGTGGTGACTATAGTCTGCAACTTAGGGAAAAGAGACTGGTGGTGGCATGTAGATTTCATTATCATAGTCTGAGAGAGTCAATTGATCACCTGTAGGAGAAAAGTACATCACCGACTTAAGGTGACATCAGCACTAACATAATACTTCCTGCGCAGTGGATCATAGCATATATACCCTTTTGTGTCTGTTAAAAAATAGAGAATGCGGAAGTGATTGATAAACAGAGCACAAGAACATAAAGATAAACATGGAACACCATGATTTTACGTGGAATCCTACTCCGTGAAGAGCGGGATGAAACCACGGAAGAAGCCCTCAAAGAGCATATCTTGCATTACTTTTTCTCAATAGATACAGGAGGTCGGGGCTCCTTATATAGCCTCTCCAGAGCCTCCAAGTCCCACCACTGGACAATGTGAGACTAAACATATGGATGAGGTAAATGGATCCTGGAGGTATCCATTTACCCATCTACAACTCAATAGGCGCACAACCAAACACTCCAACAATCCCCCTCAAGCTGGGGCATGCAATGCTCAGCTTGGACAAACAGAAATAAACTCGACTCACGCTACAGGACACTACGGACAAAATCTACCTAACGCGCACAACTGCTGCTGTCGAGGACGTTGCTTCTCATGCCGTGCAGGTGAGGAGGACGAATGAGCTAGAGTGTGAGTCTGTTGAATCTCCTCGTAGAACATGTGCTCTGAACTGCACCTGTCAGAGTCACTGCAACTGAAATGAGTCTCCACTTGGAGAACTTTGGCCCGCCACAAAAATGTGTACAACTGCTCCATCCCTGAAAAGGGTCGAACTGAAAAAGGCCGTGGATGTGAAATTCTCTTCGGAATCCACGGTCGCTGGAGAATGGAGTTTGAAAAGTCTCCTCTTCGGAGAATTGGGTCTCTCCCATCTGGCTCAGAGAATGGTGCGTTGCTCTGGTGTACCTATGATACCACATGAAAACCCTTGCCAACATGGCATAGGGAATGGTTCTCTACTCTGGAGATGGCTCACATGAAAACTCTGGCTTACAAAACAAGAAAAAATGGGGACCTATGAACTGATGGCATACATGTGCTCATCTGAAAAATGATCGCATACATGTGCGTGTCTGAAACTGAGTCTCTCTCTGGAGAACTCGAAAATGGGTCACTCAAACATGGAGTGCCTCGATCTTGGACTCTGACCAATATGTCGAGTCTGAACAACTACGCATCACACCTGTGAACTCGGAATCTGAACGTCGAATCTGAATCTTCCGCATGGAGAATCTTCATCTGAAAACTGTAGAGTCTGAACAACTGGTTGGCCTGGAATCTGACATCTGGATCATGGAACAGACCTGGGACTCTACATATATACTCCCCCTTTCTCCCATACTTGTCAGAAAATGACATCGACAAAGTTGGGAGAAGACAAGATAAATAAGGGGAAAATGAACTTGCGGCTTATTGTCATTTTTTTAAATAGCCGCCATTTTTTTAACATAAGTCGTTCCATCATTTTTTCGGCTTTTCATCCCTTTTTTTAAAATATTTTCCGCATGGCTTTTCTTTGTGTGTGCCTCTTTCTTTTTTCCTCTCCTTTTTTTAATCAGGCCCAAACATATCTAGGCCACTCACTTTTATTTACATATACGACAAGGCATCGAGCCCCCTGAAACATTTAGCCCAAATTGGGCTCCAAAGCATAGAACCCTATTTAGGGTTCCCATGCATTCACATCACAAGCACCCCCACGGGGGAACCCGCCACCCGCCGCTAGGGTATCGCTCTGGAGAAGATGCTGGAAGGCATGATACGGGAGGAACGCCTGGAGCCCGCATTGCCGCGAAGGAGCCTGGACATCGCCGGGGCTTGGAGGCGTCGCCGCTGGAATCTCGAGTGTCGCCTGTGCGCATGGGATGAAGGGGGCGGCGATTTGAAAGGAGGTGGAGGACCAAGTCACCGAAACTTCACGTGAAAACCTGATCGTGCGATGAAGCAATTTTTTTTAATCGATGCTGCTTCGCGAGGCGAAATGGAGCGACATCGCCTGGTGGGGGACGAAATGTGCCGCCAGACGCCTTCTGGGATGGAGAGGTGTTGGATGTTGCGCAAGGTCTGGAGGAAGCGCAGGGCGCCGCATGGGCTGTTGGCGGCCTACCGCTCGTGTGAAGACTGCATGGAGTTGGCTGGATAGCCACTCCGTTTCATTCTCGCAAGAGGGTGCACTGCCCAGCATGAGAATCGATTCATCGCATGAGAATCGGCGAGAAGATGATCTCCTGGATTGTGCGGAGATGAACAGGAGAGGAGGCATGAAGGATCTAGCCCAGCAAAAATTAGGGTTTCTTCGGAAACCCTAGAACCTCTCTAACATGAGCCGACCTTCAACAATACATGAATCTGAATAATCTTTAAAAACAATCGAATCTCGAATAAAAACAACGAGCAACAAATCCTCGAGAATCGAACCCCCTCTGATACCATGTTAGATAATATAGAATGCGGAAGCGATTGATAAACAGAGCACAAGAACAGAAAGATAAACATGGAACACCATGATTTTATGTGGAACCCTACTCCGTAAGGAGCGGGATGAAACCACGGGAGAAGCCCTCAAAGGGGCATATCTTGCATTGCTTTTTCCCAATAGATGCAGTAGGTCTGGAGCTCCTTATATAACCTCCACAGAGCCACCGAAATTCCACCGAAATTCTGTTTGGACGATCACGAAATGGTGACCGAAACCGACATTTAGGGCCTTGGCCTCTCCAGAGCCTCCAAGTCCCACCATTGGACAATGTGGGACTAAATATATGGCTGGGGCAAATGGATCCTGGAGGTATCCATTTACCCATCTACAACTCAATAGGCGCACAACCAAACACTCCAACAGTGTCTAAAGGACCCAACAAAGACACTTGACTGCTCTAGGAGAGAGTTTGTCAAAACCTGGAAACAATTGGTGAACAAAGGCGACCGAGCCAAAAACACGATGAGTGAGAGAGAATAATTGTTTCTCAGGAAATGTATGTGAAAAGGGAATTTTCGTACCTAAGACTGACGAGGGAAATCATGTTCCTGATGGTCAGTAACATGACTTAGACCCCAATTATCAATATGAAATAACTCAAAAATGGAGTTACTACTCCAACTCTCACGACTAGGGAAGACAAACCGATGATGCTTTCCCAACTGCCATGTTTCACACTGAAAGGACGAGTGACGAGAAATCTGAGGCAGAACACGACTCATCTTCTGTAGCGGGAGATGACCAAAGCACGAATGCCATGTAAAGAGTGAGACAGGACTAGCATAATAAGAGGAAATGCATGCATAAGGGGTTCGAACCAAGCAATAGAGACTGCCATGCTCATGGCCACAACCAATCACCTTGCCCGTAAGGATGTCATGAAATACAAGAGAAGATGGGTCAAAAATAGCTCTACAATGTAGATCCTTCATAATTTGACTAATAGATAACAAATTCATAGAGAAGTTAGGCACGTGCAACACATTCTGCAGACGCATAGAGGGTGTCAAGCTAATATCCCCCTATCCAATGATCGTGGAATGAGTCACATCTGCCATAACCACAATCCATCCTGGAGGAACAAATATGTGTGTTGCAAGTCAACCTCTGTTTCCACACAATTGATGTGTAGCACCGAAGTCCATAATCCATTCTATAACATCAAATCCATTCTATAACATCAAATCCATTACAGCTAGTAAGCGCATAAGTACTACTTGAGGTACTAGAAGATACCGAAGTAGCCACATCTGAGTGACTTCCCGAGGCCGATGAAGAAGCAATGGATTGGCGGGAGGCATAATGTCGCTCAATCGTGCTACAAATTCATCAAATCTCTGATCTGAAGAGGAAGCAATCGGGGCTCAATCTGCTCAGCTACACGTGCAAAAGCAGAGAAGTCATGCTTGGAATAGCATGTATCCTATGTATGTCCAGGACAATGACAGTAAGTAGAGGGCTGATGAATACGAACTCCTCTGCTACGAGCTCCACGTCCACGAAACTGGGAAATGGGAGGAGCATCCTCGACCTTGGGAGGCAGCCATCGCTGAAGAGGTCTGACCGGTAGCAGTAGATGGTACAATGATCCTACTGAGCCTGCGGAAAGCTTCCTCCATGGGAGGAATAGTGGCGTCTGCTAGAATCTAGGAACGAGCAACCTCATACTCAAGATCAAGGGCTGCCACGAATACACCAACCATGGTGGCATTCCTATACGTCTTATGTTGCTCAGGAGTGGATGTGAGGGGCATGAAGTTGCGGAGCTTCTCGAATATCCCACGCAAGGATGTACAAAACGACTAAAGGGGCCATCCATTCTGCTTGATAGTAAAAATATTGTGCTGGAGTTGCAGAATTTCAGTCTCATTCCTCGCCTGAGAATAAGTGGTTACGAGAATATCCCACATCACCTTGGTGGTGGGCTGATGTAGCACATAATTGGCGATCTCTATCGTCAATGTACCTAAAAGCCAAACCTTGACATATGCGTCATCCGCCCCCCACAAGGCATTAACCCCAGTTTTCTCAGCCGACTCCTCCTCAATAAGATATATTTCTTACCTGCAAACTTCATAAGACTCGTGAACTGCATAGCCCGGAGCTCATAGTTCCTCCCGTTCATCTTAACAATCAACGCTGGACCTCTGAAAGCGCATGCAGCAGGAACATCGACTTTGTTTTCTGACATATTGTCGGATAAAGAAAACTTAGGTGACTAAAAGATGAGTGTCTACACAGACATGAGGATTTGAATGCATATGTAGACTTATGCAATCAAATCCATCAATCAACAACGGAAGTTGATGCACGGACAGAAGGGCCTGGAGCCCGCGACTGGTCGCTGACGACGGCTAGCCGTAGTGATGAGGGAGCTGGCGGCTGGTGAAGAAGCTGACAACGGCTAGATGTACCAGCGACGGCGACGGTCAGTGGAGAGAGAAAGGGCGGCAGCGATGGTGCCCAAACTAGAGAGAGAAAGGGCTACAGTGGCAGCGCCCAAGCTAGAGAGAAAGGGCGGCGGTGACGCCCAAGCTAGAGAGAGAAAGCCCGACGTAGGAGAGGAGGGGAGAGGGTGGCAGGTGTGGTTAGGGTTAGGGTGTGAGAGCTCCGACCTAGGACCGCCGTTGTGATATCATGTTGGGAAAAAGAGTGAATCGTTGTTTATTCCATGAATCCTAGGCTCTCTTATATAGAGGAGAAACTTATGGGTAAATTACATAAGATAGACAAGAGAACAGAGAAATAAGAAAGCAGTACAGAAACATAAATATAACTCTACACTCCTCAATCACCAAACTATATTATGAGGATTTTGGTATTTTACATGTAAAATCTGTCTCATCATAATTGCTTTTTTAGTTTATTCTTTGCCTTATCTTCCTCAAAAGTTGTCCGTGTATATAATTCTTTGAATGGGGATCTTCCTCAAAAGATGTTCTTATATATAATGGAAAAATGGAGTCTACACCCCAGGATGCAGGTAACTTCCTAAACCCCACTCCTTTTTTCATTATTTTTTGAATTTTTTTGAAACGAAACCTTGGAGGAATTAGATCATCATATATAACCATAGTCTCATTCCAAAAGAATGATTAATGATGGCCTAATTCCCCCAAGGTTTCAAAAAAAAATGGCGGAGCCTTCGCCCACTATAAGTAGGGTCGGCTACATGGATTCTTGCTCAAATCCATGTTGAAAGATTCGACTATTTTTTACGTTGGATGTCGACTACCTAACGCGACCCACACAATGGTGGGATTTGAACCCTGGTCATTTGGGTGGTAGGCACACTGCACTACCACTAGACCATTTAAGTAGGTACAGATCCTCCAAGGTTTCATTTCAAAAAAATCAAAAAATAATGAAAAAATGAGCGAGGTGCAGGGAGTTACATGCACCATGGGGTGTAGACTCCCTTTTTCCATTATATATAAGAACAACTTTTGAGGAAGATACCCATGCAAAGAATTATATACAAGGACAACTTTGGAGGAAGATAAACATGCAAAGAATAAACTAAAAAACAATTATTACAAAAAAGATTTTACATGTAAAATACCAAAATCTTCATAATATAGTTTGGTGATTGAGGAGGCAACAATCCTCGTAATACATCATATATAGTGTGATTCCAACAATGAGTTTACCGTTTTTGTTCGCAGGGTAGAGTGGCGCTAGAGAGAGTAGAGGTGGCGACGTCGCTGGAGAGAGGTTCGAGCCGAGCGACGCGACGACATGGAGAGAGAGAGAGAGAGAGCTGAGCGGTGTGACGCGGCGACACGACTGGAGAGGGAGAGAAGACCGGTGGTGCGTGAGAGAATGGCGGGTTAGAGTTAGGGTTTCTCAGGTATGAGAGCTTCGGTCTAGGACCGCCACTCAGATATCATGTTGGAAAAAATAATGAAGTTGTTTATTCTTGGAATCCAAAGGCTCTCTTATATAGAGGAGAGACCTATGGGTAAATTACATAAGACAGATAGAAGAAAAAGAGAAATAAAAAAATAGCGTAAAAACATAAATATATCTCTACATAAAGTTAAGATTCTCCTAATTAAATCCATGGTTCTGTGTAGGTTTGTGTTATTATATGTTACAAAAGCAGTGACATATACCACATGCAAGTTTGATCTGTCATGCCTCCTCAATCACCATACTATAATCCATGATCCCTGTTACTCGCATTACATAACATGATCACTATGAAATATCAATGTTACTACCAAAAGCCAAACGATCGAGCGAACTCATCAAAGGTAGATTAACTTGATCATGATCAACCTGGGTTGTGCATATTGCCATCTGCTCCCATCAGACTAAAGGAGTTGTTGCTTATTGCACACCCCACCATTGACCTAGCTCACTAGCAATAACCATGTACATACAAAATCAGCCAAACAAACGTAAGAACACAAGGAATTACATGGAAAACCCTTCTCAACGGAAGGGGAAACCTACAAGAAAGAATGCCCTGGTGCTAAGTACTCTGAGTTAAAGGGATCATCATCTACAGTCCATAAATCCAATAGAAACAAAATAACCAACAAGCTAAAATTATCACTGTCCGGTAGTTGCATCATCATGCAGTTGCTAAAAACTAAGTAGTCATCTGAGATCAAACAATCAAAAAGTTAGTTAACATTCCCGAAAAAATGATTCAATTTAATTTAATTTTTTTAAGGAAAAGGAGAGCTTAAAGCCAACAACAGCCAGAAGTTAAGAACCACAATGTAAAAAGGTCAAGTGAAAATTATACACTGTATAGAATATTTGTAGTCGGTGTATCTTTTTCTTTATTGTTATTTTCTCTATAGCCTCTTATGTAATTTACCCACGGGTCCTCTCTATATAAGAGAGCCTAGGGTTCTATGGAATCGACAGATTGCTCATTTCCACCAACATGGCATCAGAGCCAAAATCCTAACCCTAAAAGCCCCATCCCGTTGTTACCCCTCTCTCCCTCTCTTTCCAACCCTCCTTCCCGCCGTCGAGACCCTCCAGCGACGCCGCCGGCCTCTCCTCCTCGCCGGCAACCCCCCTCCTCGTCACTGGCAACCCTCCTTCCCGCCTCATAGTCGTCGGTCCCCCCCCCCCCCCCCGCTGGCAACAACTCCCTTCCGTCGGCACTCTCCCTCCCGGCCTTTGACGCCGTCAGCCCTTCAATGCCACCGTAGGGAACCTTCACAGCCGGGTTCCCTTCTCTCCAGAGCCGACAATCCTTCCTCCGTCGGCCACTATCTCTCCATGGATTTGGGTGCATAAAAGTCTGCATATGCACTCAAATCCTATCAAGTTTATGTAGACATTGTTTTCTCGTCTACAATCCCTAGTTTTCATCTCCGGCAATATGTTAGAAAGTAAAGTCGATATGCCCTCCATAGGCGCATTCAAACTTTCAAAGGTCCAGCGCCAATAATCAAGATGGATGGGACGAACTATGAGCTCTGGGCGATGCAGTTCATGAGTCTCATGAAGTCGAACGGTAAGAAGGATATACTTACCGAGGAAGAGTCGGCAGAGAAGATTGGGATCTATGCCTCCTGGGAGACCGATGATTCTTATGCCAAGGTTTGGCTATCAAGAACACTATCGATGGAGATTGCCAATGATGTCCTCCATCAGCCCACCGCCAAGGCGATGTGGGATCATGGGCTGCCACATAATCACAGGTGCGGAACGAGACCAAGATGTTACAGCTCCAGCATGACATTTTCACGATGAAGCAGAATGGGCGGCCGCTTCACTCTTTGTATACGTCCCTACAGAGGATGTTTGAGAAACTATATAGCACTATACCATACACGGCTACTCCTGAGCAGTAGAAGACCTTCCGGAATGCTACCATGGTGGGAGTACTACTAGCAGCACTTGATCCTGAGTATGAGGCAGCACACTCTCAGATACTTGCCGATGCTACTATTCCTCCTATGGAGGAAGTTTACCGGAGGCTCAGCCGCTCAGCCGCATCTCTGTTTCTTCCAGCACATCTACTCCACCCCCTTCGGCGATGGTTGTATCGCGAGGGAAAGGTGGTCAGTTTTCCTTTCGTGGACGTGGACCTCGTGGCTGAGGAGGTCGTTTTTGCCAGTCGTGCACTTTCTGTCATCGCACAGGTCACTCAGAGGATACATGTTATTCTAAGCATGAGTTTCCAGCATCGGTGCGTGTAGCAGAGCATGTTACATCTCCGTCGGCATCTACTCCAGATCACCGATTCGAAGAGCTTGTGGCGCACCTGCGTGATATTATGCCTCAATCATCTACTGATTCTCCAGGTGGATCTTCAGACATTGCCGCTTCAGCATCTGCCAGTACTTCTGCCACTGCCATTACCTCAGGTAGTGCTACTGCTTTTACATCCTGTCATGATCTCTCATATTAGATTATGGATTCTGGTGTCACCCGTCACCTCTGCCGTGACACAGATAGGCTTGAGTCATACAGAGACATTCCACCCGGACGCTCAATGCTCATAGCTGATGGGACTCATTCCCCCATCGTTGGACAGGGGGAGATCACCTTGTCACCGTCTATGCATTTACAGAATGTTCTAGATGCTCCTGAGTTTTCCATGAATCTATTATCCATTAGTCAGATTACGAAGGATTTGCACTGTCGCGCTATATTTGACCCATCGTCTCTCATTTTTCAGGACATAGTAACGGACAGGGTGATTGGTTGTGGCTCTGAGCAGAATGGTCTCTATCGTTTGGTCCGGAATTCATTTACTGGCGTCTCTTCCCATTCAGCCGGATCAGTCTCTCCGTACACATGGCATCTATGCTTTGGTCACCTCCCGCTCCAAAAGATGTGTCATCTCTTGCCTCAGATCTCTCTGAGTTCGTCGTTTCGTTGTGAAGCCTGTCAGTTGAAAAGCATCATCGTTCTAGCTTCCCTAGTCGTCAGTATCGGAGCAGTAGCTTCCCATATGAATTGTTTCATATTGATATTTGGGGTCCGAGTCGTGTTCCTGATCATCAGGGACACATGTTCTATCTGGTTGTAGTTGATGACTTTTCTCGTGTATCGTGGGTATTTCTTTTAAAGAATAAATCTGAAGCAGGGGATGTTATTAAAAATCTTATCATTAAAGTGCAGAATGTTATTTCTTCTTCGATCAAATATGTTCGTACGGATAATGCATTGGAATTCTGCACTCGTTCTCTCTCCCATTTCTTTTCGTCTAAAGGTATTATTCATCAAACCACTTGTGCTTACACATCTCAACAGAATGGAGTGGCAGAGAGAAAACCTATGGGGGGATGCTGCTTATCCAGAGTCTAAAGGTATTATTCATCAAACCATTGTCATCTTCTTGATATCACTCGAACCCTGCTTGTACAGAGTTGTGCGCCAATCACTTTATGGGGGGATGTTGTTCTTACGGCCTGCTACCTTGTCAATCGGATGCCGTCCTCTGTTCTTGGTGAGAAAATTCCTCTTTCCGTTATTTTCCCAGATAAGGAATTGTTTTCACTTAACCCTCGTGTATTTGGTGATGTTGCTTTTGTTCACCACTTGTCTCCTGGACTTGACAAACTCTCTCCTAGAGCCATCAAGTGTGTCTTTTTAGGTTACTCTCGGACTCAGAAGGGTTATCGTTGTTATGACCCTACAATCGGAAAATATTTTATCAGTGCTGATGTTACAGTTTTTGAGCCCGTTATGTACTTTTTCCCTGCAGGTGACAGGTTGGCTTCTTCCACATCTAATGATGACGTATATGTTCCTCCTCCTAGTCTGAGTCCACATGTATCCGTTCCTGTCCCGATTGTCACGTCGATGTCATCTCCACCACCACCACCACAACCACCTATCCCACCATTACCTAAATTCTATACACGTCGGCCAGGTCCTGCTCTGGCATCACGTCAATCATCCATCACGCCTCAAGTATGTTCAAATGCTATTATTAATGATGGGTCAGATAATGTGCATGTGCATGATTCTTCTTTGCAGGACGAGGATGCACCATAGAGTACAGTGGACGATGATCTTGATGTCCCCATTGCTATTCGGAAGCAGAAACGGACTTGTGTGTCTTATCCTCTTGCTTCCCAGGTTTCCTTTCACCGTCTCACAGGTGACTTCCAGAGATTTGTTGCGGCTTTGTCTTCTGTGGAGATACCACGGATGTATCAAGAGGCTATGAAAATTGACTGCTGGAGATTGGCTATGGAAGAAGAAATGCATGCTTTACAGTCTCGTGGTACATGGAGCTTGGTTACCGCTCCATGTGGCGCTTCTATTGTTAGTTGCAAATGGGTGTTCACAGTAAAGTAACATGCAGATGCAGTCTTGACCGGTACAAAGCACGACTTGTTGTGAGAGGTTTTACTCAAACCTATGCCGTGGACTATTTGGATACATTCTCTCCAGTGGCCCGGCACTCTACTCTTCGCATTCTTCTTTCTGTTGCTGTGGTACGTGACTGGTCCATATTTCAGCTTGATGTCAAGAACGCATTCTTGTATGGAGATTTGCAAGAAGAAGTCTACATGCAGCAGCCACCGGGGTTTGCTGCTGATGGGGAGAATCATATGGTGTGTAGACTTCACAAGGCGATATATGGCCTTAAACAGAGCCCAAGGGCGTGGTTCCAGAAGCTTTCCCACCTAATTGCACGACATGGATTCAAAAGCCACTCGTTCATTCAGAAGACTTCTAGAGGTACAATTGTCATCATGGTATATGTTGATGATATTCTGGTTATAGGAGATGATGTTCAGGGAGTAGAGATGGCAAAAGCATTCTTGGGCCGTCAGTTTGTCACAAAGGATCTTGGTACCCTAAGATATTTTCTGGGGTTGGAATTTGCCAAGAATACACAAGGTCTGGTGATGACCCAAAAGAAATATATTACAGATTTGTTGTTTGAAACAGGCATGGTTGGATGTAGACCATCGAGCACTCCTATCATGGAAGGCTGTATCGGCGATATATCTGCGATATATCGGCGATATATCGGTATCGAGAGGTTGGGGGTATCGAAATCAGAGTGTATATCCTTTTACAGGGATATCGACGATATATCGCCGATATATCGGCGATATATCACCTTATCGGCCCATATCAGTCAAAAATGAATGGATTCAGTACAAAAAATACAAGATATCGACCGATATCGCCGATATTTCGTCGATATCCTTATATATGAATGTTATTATTCATGCAAGCTTGATTCCACTACCTATCTAGCTACACCTAGTATTAAAACAATCTATGATTTATATACTTTGTTCCGGGTCGGCGACGCTGCCCCCGCACCCCCGCAAGGGGGGCCAACCTGGGCTCCCCCTAGCCCCCCCAGGCTCGCTGACCGAGCAGCGAGACCCCCGTACTGGTAGGGTATGATGCGACAGGAGGGTGCATACAATGGTTCTTCAACTTGGCGTATATTTACAGGTTATTTCATGTTGTAAAACTTGAATGAAATCCATTTCCAATATCTATAAGTGAATTCTTCAAAAAAATCTATAAGTCACGAATCAACATTAATATCGATATGTTCGAAATGATCGATATATGCAATATAAGCTTTATAGATGATCGATATGTGTGATATAAGAGTATATTTGTAAGTTATTTAGTGATCTAAGAACTTGGATAAACTCTATTTTCAATATATATATATAGAGAGAGAGGTCAACAACTAACAGTACAACCGTATCGATATATGCGATATAAGGTTCATAGATGATAGATATGTGTTATCTAAGAGAGTAATAGTACGTTTGTAAATTATTTAGTGATCAAAGTACTTGGATGAACTCCATTTTCAATATATATAGTATGCCAGCAACTTACAATATCAGCGATATGTTCGATATGACCGATATGTGCACTATAAGGATCATAGTCCCCATAAATGATCTATATGTATTTTCTAGGTGTATATTTGTAGTATTTCATGTTATAAGAACTTGAATGAAATCTATTTCCAATATTTATAAGTCAAGAATCAATATTAATATCGATATGACTGATATGTGTGATACCGATATGTGCGATATATGGTCTATAAATGGACCGAAATGTGTGATATAAGTGTGTATTTGTACGTTATTTGTTGTTTTAATATCTTGGATGACCTTAATTTCTGAAAAAAATGCCAAAAAATTGGCTTTTTTGCGTCATTTTCGACATTTCCACCGATATCGTCGATATATCGTCAATATATCCCGATATATCCATTTCCGGGCGGACCAAAACGATATCGATATCGATACGGCCTTCCATGACTCCTATGCATCCAAGTATGAAATTGTATGACAATGACACTGAAGAGGTGGACAGGAGAAGATATAGAGAGATGATGGGGAAGCTTCATTACATCACCATAACTCGACCCGATTTTGCTTTTGCAGTAAGTCGAGTTAGTCAATTTATGGAGCAGCCAAGACAGGTACATATGGATGCTATATACATGATACTGAGGTATCTAAATCTTCTCCAGGCTCAGGATGGTGGTTTAGAAAGAACACAGATATATCTATTTCAGCTTGTGCTGACGCGGACTATGCAGGGTGTGCTAAGGATCGTAAGTCTACTTCAGGCTTTGTAGTTTTTGTAGGGAGCTCTCTGGTTTCTTGGAAAAGCAAGAAACAAACTGTTGTGGCGAGATCCAGTGATGAATCTGAATATAGGGCCATGGCGCAAGCAAACATGGAGATGATGTGGGTTCGAGTCGTATTAAAAGACTTGCATATAGATGTACCTCTACCCATGCAGCTACAGTGTGATAATCAAGCAGCTTTGTTTATTGCCAACAATCCAGCATTTCACGAAAGAACAAAACATATCGAAGTAGACTGCCACTACACTAGAGATATGATCCAGAAGAGCTTGATTTCTACTTCACATGTTAGTTCAGAGGAGCAGACCGTCGACATTTTTACCAAGCCATTGCTCAGAGGACCTTTTCAGAGATGCTCTTCCAAGCTAAGCATGATTGATATCTATGCTCCATCTTGAGGGGGAGTGTAGATAATATTTGTAGTCGGTGTATCTTTTTCTTTATTGTTATTTTCTCTATAGCCTCTTATATAATTTACCCACGGGTCCTCTCTATATAAGAGAGCCTAGGGTTCTATGGAATCGACAGATTGCTCATTTCCACCAACATAGACAGCATATACGTTCTATATACGAACTTATTAAGAAAATGCAACATGGAAAGAAAACTACTTGAATGAACGTTTTTTTTTCTGGAATAAGAAAATGGACCTTCAAGACAATTGATGGAGAATTGATAGCTCTATGAATGGCTTTGTCTATTATAATGTCTTCATCTATATTCACTCCACCCATTTGCTGCCAATGCCGCAAAGAAACATTTGACGGACGTGCAATGAATTGGCAACTCCAGAACACTGAAAAGAACAATCAACAAAAACTGTAAACTCATTGTTGGCCAAAACGAGACATGGGTTTCAAATATTACATTTACTGTTAAAGATGCATGCAATATGTTCATTATGCACATGATTGAGAGTCAAACTATGTTTTAGGGTTTTTTATTTGGTTGGGAGTGCGCACTATGAGCACATGTGCTTGCTCATGTACGTGTGCACTTTGGGGTACACCATGGGATTATACTGCATCTGCTTCTGATATAATGGCATCTCCTAGAATTAAGTGTGGGATTTTTTGTTGATAAATAAACACCTAGGGCAAGGATTTAGGTAGAAACCCACCACGAGGGTAGTTCCTCATTGGTCACGGCAACAATTGGTATTCGAAAGGAATGTGTTCAAAGGAAATGTGCGGCACAGGAGGAAGTTGACAATGTGGATCGACTTGAGAATTCCAGAACTATGTTTTTAGGAGGCCCAACATAGGAAGTCACATGAGGCAATTGAGGAGAAAGATAAATGGTGATCGTCTGGAGGCAAAGGTCGCGAGCAACCTGGATTCGTGATGGGGATGGCAATACGGCTTTTTCCATGCCATTGCAAGTGGTAGAAGAAGACGAAATGTCATCAGGGAGCTAAGAGTTGGGGACCAGGTTATACGAGGTGGTGCTCATCTTGGAAAAGCCATATCTGACCACTTCCGTCTACTTAGCAGGACAGGTGATGCGTTGCCTTGGAGATGGTAAGGGAGGGGTGCAACATATATGTCTTTGCTGCAGGCACCACATCTTACGAGGGATATATCAATGAGAGGAATTTTGCTGGCGATATATGATCTCATAGGTCCGAATGGATTCACTGTAAGCTTCTACAAAACCTTTTGGCACGTGGTGAGGATGATATTGTAGAGGTAGTTAAAGAATTCTGGTCGGGGGATGCGGGTTTTGAATGCATGAATAAGGCTTTGATTATATTGTTGCCCTAGGGGGACCTAGCAGTTAGCATGGAGGATTTCAGACCTATTTCACTTTCAAATGGAGTCTGATAGTTGCGAAAAAATGGCCCAGACTCAAGAAGGTTTTTCCACATTATCAGCCCAATACAGACGGTGTTTGTACCTGGGAGATTAAAGGTGGACCCTTTGGTCATGGCCATAGAGATTTTGGCAGATTGGAGGATGCAAAGATATTTCTATATTTTGGTCTTGTCTATTTATTCTCTATTTATGCTGTCCACATTATGTAATTTACCTATTGGGACTTTTTTCTATATAACAGAGCCCTAGGGTCTCTTGAATGAGAATAATTTTCCACCAAGATGGTATCAGAATGACGGTCCTAGATCGGAGTTCTCATACAGAAAAAAACCCCAACCTACCTACTTGTACTCGCCACTGGGGCCGCCGCCACCCACTGCCACAGCCGCCCGATGCCACCGCACCACAGCACCACCCGCGCCATTATTGCTTAGAGAAGCCGCAGCGCGGCCCTGGAGAGGCTGATCCGCCTCCTTGCATCTCCTTCTTAGTCTCTATCTCAACTAGGGTTGTGTCGCGACGTCATTGGGTGTTCTGGGGCATCATATTCGTGATCGAGTGCTCGCGTACGGTCTCATTTTGAGGTTTCCATAGCGATTTCAGATTGATAAATCACCCCCTCTTGCCCTAGGACACACATCTTATTGATGGGAATGATTGTAGTTTCAGACTACACTTGCAATCGATTCCTTTGATGTCTATGTACACAAGTTTTTCCTTGATTCATAAATCCCAGACTTTGTATATTGCATCATGTCAGAAAACAAGGTTGATACTTCCTCTACAACGCCTTTCGAGGTCCAGTGATGATAGTCAAGATGGATGGAACGAACTACGAACTATGGGTCATGCAGTTCATGAGTCTGATGTAGTCTACTGGAAAGAAGCATATTCTTACCGATGAGGAGCCGATTGAAAAGATTGGGACAAAAGCCTCATGGGACGCCGATGATGCATATGCACGTGCATGGTTGACTGGTACATTGAAGACAGAGATCGCCAACGATATTTTACAGCATCTCACTGCTAAGGCAATGTGGGATATTCTTACCGCTACGTATTCACAGGCAAGAAATGAGACGATGATCTTGCAATTACAGCATGGCATATTCACTGTCAAGCAGAATTCTTTCCCTTCCTGACCTCGCTCTCCTTACTGCGAATCACAGGTATTCCCCAAAATCTAGATAATCTAGTCTTTTCTTTTTTTTCCCATCCCATGTGCAGAGACTATGTGTGCTTTTCAGATCAGATGGGCAGCCTCTTTCCAACAGAGCCACTATTGCCAATGCTTCCTTTGATTTCTCACTCTGTACACTGGCAACCGACGAACTTCTCTCTCTCGTTCTTAACCCTCGCCTTAGGCTAAGGTCAGACTCTGTAGGCTCCAGAGGTTAGAGCCAGCAACCATGCTCCATAAGGGCAAAGTCCATAAGTCAGTTTGCCTCTCTTCTAGCTTATAGAAGATTTTCTTTGACAGTTGCGGTTGATGAGTGATGTACATCTCTTGAAGACCGGAAAGTCGCATCTCACTTGACTCGGCACGGATGTTACGGCATTCTACAGGTCTTTCTAAGGCACGTTCCCGCCCGCCTAAAGGAAGACCGACCAGGGGGACCAGATAAATTAGAGTATTAGGGTCAAAGAAAAGGTCCCGTCAGGTAGAGACCGCAAGGGACTAAGAACGACCCCTGCACTCTATATATACATCTCTCCGAGGCATGTTCGAGAAGCTTCACAGTTTCATACCTCTTGCAACTACACCCGAGCAGTAGGAGTACGTGAATGACACGGTGATTGGCGTCTTCTTAGCGATATTTGATCCAGAATGAAGCCGCTTAGTCACAATATTTTACAGATGCTACTATTCCTCCTATGAAAGAGGTGTATCATCGTCTCAGCAAGAATATCATTCCTTCACACACTTCATCATAGACCTACTCTGCGATGGTTGCATTCCGCGGTAGAGGAGGTAATTCATGGCATAGAGGTCAAGGGTTTCGTGGTTGAGGAGATGGTCGTGGTCCTCTCTTGCCATGTACCTACAGTCACCGTCCTGGCCACTCTGAGGATACATGCTACTCCAAGCATGATTTTCCAGTCTCTGCTCGTGCTGCTGAGCAGAGGGAGACTCCTGTTGCGACTACATCCAATCAGAGATTTGATGACATAGTCTCTCGTCTGAGAGAAATCATGCCTCATATTGCATCTTTCGGGCCCTCGAGCACTTCAGATGTGGTTGCTTCTGCCTCGATTAGTATCCCATGCTCTGCTTATGCTCTTACCTGTTGTAGTAGGGCTGACATTACCAAATGGATTATGGATTCGGGTGCCTCTCATCATCTGTGTGGATATAGAGATAAATTTGCATCATACAAACAGAAAGCTCATGGCAGATCAGTGATCATAGCAAATGGTACTCATCCTGGCAGATTAGTGATCATAGCAAATGGGACTCATTCTCCCGTCATTGGACAGGAGGAGATCAGTTTGACGCCATCCATGCGTCTTCAGAATGTGCTTCATGCATGGAACTTTACCATGAATTTGTTGTCTATTAATCAGATTACTAATTATTTACATTGACATGTTATTTTTTATCCATCTTCCCTTGTGTTTCAGGACATACTCACAAGCATGGTGATTGGGTGTGGTCGTGAGTAGGGAGGCCTACATCGACCGATTCATACTCCTCATGCTGGAGCTTCATGTAGTTCTGCAGGGTCAGTCTCTCCTTTTGTATGGCATCTCTATTTTGGTCATCTACCCATCCAGAAGATGTGTCATGTGCTTCCTCAAATTTCTCATCGTTCTACTTTCCAATATGAAGCTTGTCAGCTAGGAAAGCACCACCGATCTTCATTCCTGAGTCGTCAGGGTCGTAATAGTAATTCTCTTTTTAAGTTGATTCATCTGGATATTTGAGGTCCAAGTCGTGTTCTCGAACATTAGGGACAGATTCTATTTTATTGTTGTTGATGATTTTTCTAGATTTTTATGGGTTTTTCTGTTAAAGAATAAGTCTGAATCAGGGAACGTAATTCAGTAATTTATCAATGAAATAAAGAATATCTTTTCTGCTACTGTCAAATTTGTCTGCACTGACAATGCGTTGGAGTTTTGTACCTTACATCTTTCACATTTCTTTCAATCGTTTGGCATCTTACATCAGACATCAAGTACCTACATGTCCCAACAGAACGATATTGCATAGCGTAAACACCGTCATTTGCTTGACGTCACACGAACTCTTCTGATTTAGAGTCGTGCTCCTTACTCCTTTTGGGGTGATGTTGTACCCACCGCTTGCTACCTTGTGAATCGAATGCCTTCTACTATCTTGGGTGAGAAAGTTCCTTTCGTGATTGCGTTTCTCGAGAAGATATGTTCTCTCTCACTCCCTGTGCGTTTGGGTTAACAGCATTTGTACACCCGTCGTTACATGGCCTTGACAAGCTTGCCCCTAGAGATGTCAAGTGTGTTTTTGTGGAGTATTCCAAGATATAGAAGGGATACCGGCATTACGATCCTGCTTGTTAGAAGTATTACGCCAATGTTGATGTCACCTTCTTTGAGTCTGTGATGTACTTATCTCCTGCAGGTGACAAGTTCACTCCATCGGATTCTTGAGAGGTTTACATGTCTCCACCTCCTTCCCTGTTACCACCACCTGTTTCAGTACCACCTACAGATCCTCCACCACCACCACCATCTCCTTCTAATCCCATATCCTGGTTCTTCTCACACCTCTACATCTGCAGGCTGTCTACTGCTCATGGGCCTCACCAATCATCCAGCAAGCCTCAGGTATATTCTGATCACAATATTTCTACTAACAACAATGGTGGTTGGTGAGTTGTCTATACAACAAGCTACAATACAGGATGAGCAGGTTCCATCTCAGGAGGCCAGTGAGCATGTAGAGGTGGTTATGGATGATCTAAAGGTATCTATTACACTCAAGAAGCAGAGGCGTGCATGTGTTTCATATCATCTTTCTTCGATTGTTTCTATTTGGCCCGCCTGCCAGCATATTTCAGGAATTTTGTTGTTGGCCTACCTGACGTGGCGATTCCATGGCCCTATCAGGAGGCTATGCAAGAAAGTCAGTGGCGTCTTGTAATGGAGGAGGAAATGGTTGTGTTACAGTCACATGGCACGTGGAGTTTAATTCCAGTTTCCCTGGGGCATCTGTTGTCAGTTGCAAATGGGTATTCACCGTAAAACACCACGCATATGGCACAGTGGATCGTTATAAGGTGAGGTTGGTTGCGTGAAGGTTTACTCAAACGTATGGGGTGGACTATCATGATACGTTCTCCACGGTGGCTCGTGATTCTACATTTCAGGTTCTTTTTGGTGTTGTGGTGCAAGATTGGCCATTATTTCAGCTTGAAGTCAAGAATGCATTTCTTTATTGTGATCTCCAGGATGAAGTCTACATGTAGCAACCACCAAGGTTTGTTGTTGAGGGGGAGTGTCAGCATGTTTGTAGACTTTATAAGGTTATTTATGGCCTTAACTAGCAGAGTCCAAGAGCATGGTTCCAAAAGCTCTCGAACTTGATTGGGCAAAAAGGGTTCACAAGATCGAATGCAGATCACTCGTTGTTTGTTCAGAGAACCCAGGGAGGTACAGTTGTCATTATGGTTTATGTTGATGATATACTCATTACAGGATATGATGTGCAGGGGATTAGCAAGTCTAAGGAGTTCTTTGGACAACAATTTGTTACCCAGGACCTTGGTCCTTTACGATACTTCCTGGGATTAGAGTTCGCCAGGAACCAGCAGGGTCTTGTAATGACTCAAAGGAAGTATGTTGCACACCTTTTAGCAGAAACATGCATGAGCGGGTGTAGACCTGCAACTACTCCCATGGACCCCAGCGCAAGTCTATACGATGATGATACATAGGAAGTGGATAAAAGGAGATACAAAGAGTTGTTTGGGAAACTACATTATGTTACAATCACCAGACCAGATATCTCATTTGTTAGTCATGTTAGCCAGTTCATGGAGCAACCCAGAGAGGTACATATGGATGTCGTTCACATGATTCGAAGGTACTTGAAGTCATCTCCAAGTGCAGGACTATTTTTCAAGAAAGGGACATCCATCAATGTCTCAACTTACACAGATGCAGACTATGCAGGATGCTCTAAGGACAGAAAGTATACTTCGGGGTTAGCAATTTTTGTTGGTAGCTCGTTAGTATCCTAGAAGAGCAAGAAACATACGGTGGTGGCCAGATCTAGTGCAGAATCAGAGTACAAAGCTATGGCATAGGGGACCACTGAGATGATGTGAGCCAGATCAGTCTTGATCGACCTTGCCATTGATGTATCACTTCCCATGTACTTATAATGTGACAATTAGACTGTATTTTTTATTGCTAATAATCATAATTTTCATGAAAGAACAGATCATATGGACTCCATAATAGAGATCTCATTCTCTGAGCCAGTATGGGAGAGACCCAGGTCTCTGACGAGGAGACCAATGTTAAGGAAGGCGCTATGCGGTATTCAATCGAAGGGGTCACTGCATAGAGAGTATGCGGTATGCGGGAGAGTATGTGAGGAGTAGCGGTTTTATGCAGTTTGATATTATTATTATTAAAAAATATAAATAAATATTTAATAATTTATTAATATCCTCAGTCGGGAGAGTATGCAGATTTATACGATTTTATGTGGAGGAG
Source organism: Ottelia alismoides (assembly GCA_037367405.1). NCBI lineage: Eukaryota > Viridiplantae > Streptophyta > Magnoliopsida > Alismatales > Hydrocharitaceae > Ottelia > Ottelia alismoides. The sequence continues at coordinate 199,812 of JAZKJV010004525.1, read as the reverse complement.
TATGCGATTTTATGCGAGGAGTATATGGTTTTATGTTACTATGTGGGTGGGGTTATTTGGGTTTAGGTTTAATAAATAAAATTTCATTGTAAAAGCAACCGAGTAGGCAGCCACATAGGGGGCATACACAGCCGAGTATGTGGGTCAACCCGCATACATAGATGTTTCATCATACTCGGAGCAGCAAGGCTACCGAGTACGAGTATGAGGCCTAGTATGCGATTTACTCGACCGCTTTCCTGAACATTGGAGGAGACTCTTTTTCAGATTCCATTCTCCGACATCCGTAGATTCCGACGAGGATGTTTCCATGGCTTTATCATGTTTGGCCCTTCAAAGAAATTGAGTAGTTGCGAGCCAGAGTTCTCCAGGTGGAGATTCATTTCAATTTCAGTGACTGCGCAGAACAGAATACACATTCTCTGACAAAAAGACCTAATCCCATTTTTGTGACTCTAACAGACGCAGTACAAGACACACAATCTCCAACGAGGAGACTCAAATTACACTCCAACCCTTCAATTCCTCCTCACCAGTACGACATGAGAAGAAGCATCCTCAGCATACAACTATTAGAATAATGCATTTTTTGTACTGTCCAGCATTGTAAACGTCGACCAGCTGCCTGATTAGTCGGTCTGACTATCGATGGGGTAGGCCGACTATTTGTCCGATTTTTGCATGGAGAAATCATATTTTTTTTCATTTTAAATGTGGATTTAAGAAAATATCTAGATTTCGTTGGGATGTTTTACTTGCGACGTGTTGCTTCGCCTGGATGTAATGAGAAGTTGACAAGAACCGCTACATCGTTGTATGGATGTAGTTCAAAATTTGCAAGGGTTATCGCATGAGGAACACATGCGAGTAAATAAGCTAGTTCTGTTGCATCGCCGCCCAGATGCAGGCCAAAATTTGCAAGGGTTCTCGTATGATGGATGCATGCGAGTAAAGAAGTTAGTCCAAAACAGGTTGCAAAGGAAGTTGCGGATAGGTAGTTGGAATATTGGCACTTTGACTGGCAAATCGATGGATATAGTTGATACGATGGAAAGAAGGAAGATTCATATGTTATGCCTACAAGAGACAAAATGGGTTGGAGAGAAAGTAAAGGAGATCAAGAAGACTGGCTTTAACCTTTGGTATTCAGGTGAAGATAACAGTAGAAATGGTATTGGAGTGGTTGTTCATTAGGATTTGAAGGATTGTGTGGTTGAGGAGCAAAGTTCTAAGGATCGGATTATTTTGCTAAAAGTTGTGCTCGAAGAAGAAATTCTGAATATCATCTCAGTTTATGCACTGCAAATTGGATTAGATGATAGGATAAAACAAGCTTTTTGGGAGGATTTGGATAAGATTACGTAAGGAATCCCGTAAAGAGAGATGATTTGCCTAGGTGGAGATCTTAATGGACATGCGGGAAAGGATGTTTCAGGATATGCTAGTGTTCATGGAGGACATGGCTTCAGGGATAGAAATGAAGAGGGAAAAGTCATTCTACATTTTAAAATGGCATATGATCTTTTCATTGCAAATACTCTCTCCAAGAAGAGGGAGGAGCATTTAATTACTTATAAGAGTGGCTCGACTAGAACACAAATAGATTACTTTACGTTGAGAAGAAGAGATCGGTTGTGTTGCAAAGACTACAGAGTAATCCTAGGAGAGAGTATGACCACCAAACATCGTTTATTAGTCATGGATGTACAAATAAAAGAACTAGTAAAAAAAGGAGGGTTTCCAAGATCACTAGAACTAGATGGTGGAAACTTATATTGAAGCAATCAAGCTTTAGGGAGAAGGTTTTAGAAGACTTATCTTGAGATTTTAATGGAAGTGCAAATGAGATGTGGGAAGCGGTAGCAGCTTGTATCCGAAGGGTAGCCAAAGAGATGTTAGGTGAGTCAAAGGGAGGAGCTCTAGGCCAAAAGGAGGCTTGGTGGAGGGCCGTAGTTAGCGGTGTTGGCGGCGAGAGGCCGCTGGGGTACACCGAGAGGCCGCAGGGGGCAACGGCAGGCTACAGGGCCACAGGGTGGGGCCGGAGGAAGCAACTTGACCGCGTCGAGAGGGGGCGGCGGAAGCCCGCAGGGAAGGTTGTCGTGGGGGGGGGGGGGGGGGAGGCCGCACGGAGGGCTGCAGAGGGAGGGGAGGTTGCACATAGGGCCGCAGGAGGCGGCGGGAAGCCGCAGGGGAAGGCGAGAGTGCCGCGGGAGGGAGGGAAGAAGGGGAGGGGGGGCTGGCGCTGGGTTAGATCAGAACACTGGTCTAGGACCGCCGCTCTAATACCATGTTGAAAACAATGAAAGAATGAAAGAGCTTTTTTATTCAAGAGGTCTAGGGGTCCTTATATAGGACAAAACCCTAGAGAGCTCAAAGGATAAAGTACATAAATACCCCTTACGGGTTTACAAGAATATACATAGAATATTCTCCTAACAAGAATGTACTCATAGAATATCTTCCAGCTCATAGAATATTCTCCTAACACTATACATACTGGATTTGTATTAAAACTTAAATTATTTTTGTTGGATATGCATACAATTCTTATAATCTTGTATCTAATATTACAATCTGGATATATATACTTCTTGAATGTATGCATCAAAGTAAAGAATAGTTTTTGTGTACTTCAATAGTTGCTGGATATGTATTTCTTGTACTTCAATGGTCGTTAGATATGTATCATTATCATTAGTTCTTGGATATGTATTATAAGCAGAGATTGGAATTATTGTTGTTGGATATACATATAATTATTATAATCTCGTATCTAATATTACAATCAATAGTTGTTAGATATATACTTCTTGAATATGCATTAAAGTGAAGAAATAGATTTTGTGTACATCAATAGTGACTGGATATGTATTTCTTGTACTTCAATGGTTGTTAGATATGTATCATTATCATTAGTTCTTGGATATGTATTAAAGTAAAGAAATAGCTTTTGCGTTAAATGTTCTTATGAGAAACAGCATTTTATATATCGGGTATGCATCAATTTTAGTATTTTTTATATATGTATTTATTTTTAATTAAAAAAATAAGGAAATCACGTAGAAATGCATATACCCTTCATATGCCATCGTATACCGCTTAATCACTATTCGGTGACATGTCCGAACGCATACGTTCTTGAACCTTGCTTCTTGCTGCCCAAAAAGGGGGTAACAACTCGGATGGGAGATTTCAAACTGATGGTAATGTCCAATGTTGTTTACCTCATTATTGCAAAAGCGTGGCAAATTGGTTACGGGGCATGATGGGATCCATTATTCCCCTTAAGCATACGACTTTTTTGCCTAGCGGATTGATGGAGGACAACATCGTTCTAGCATCTGAAATGATATTAGGATTGGAAACGTAACAATTAAAAGGGACTCACATGGGCGGTGGATTTCTCTAAGGCCTATAATTGTGTAGACAAGCATTTCATTTGGTCTCCGTTGCAGCAGAGAGGTTTTCTAAAGAATTGGAATGATTGGATGAAAAGATGCATTACGATGCCTCATATGCAGTTATAATGAACGAATTCCCTGAAGGGGCTTCTTCCATCCACAAAGAGGGGTTTGTTCTATCGCATTGTAAAGCCCTTTACAATTTCTGGGCATCTCGTTAATGTAACCCTCTCCCTTTATTGAATATACTGAGGCGGTACCTCCCAACTTGGGAGACTACCCAATGTGTTTTCATCAAAAAAAGAGGGGTTTGGCAAGGGTGTTTGATGGCACTGCTCATTTTTGTAATGGTTGCAAACGTATTAGTAATGACGATGAAGCCAATATCGAATGGTTGTATATGCACGAGATACAGGTGTGGGATGCATGAATCCCTTTCCACCAATATGTGGATGACATAATCATGTTACTTGAAGGGAAGTAGAGCAAGTGAAGTAAGCTTCTCGCATAATGGATATCTTCGGTGACATTTCAAGGCTTAGATTAACAGGAGAAATCATCTTTTATTCTATTTGACCTCTGACAGACTGAGAATCATGAGGTAGTTGTGGCTCTTCATTGTCTTTATGTTGCTCTCTTGATCATCTAATTAGAACTTCCGTTGGTTGGTAGCAGGTTGCTGGCCTCGAATTGGCAATTAGTCCTGGATAGGTTTGAAAAAAAGATGATTGAGTAGAAATTGATGGACCTCTCACGAGATGGGAAGCTGATCTTACTTAAGCATGTTCTTCCGGCCATCCCTGTATTTTATTATTCCACAAGATTGTTGTTTTTATTAGAAAATAGGAAGTGGAAGCGGAATCAGAAATAAAGATAAAGAAATTGAAGAACACAAAGATTTTACGTGGAACCCTACTCCCTAAGGAGCGGGATGAAATCACGGGAGAACCCCTCAAAGGGGCGGATATTGCATTCCTTTTTCTCATCTGATACAGGAGGTCTGGGGTTCCTTATATAGCCTCCACAGAGCCTCCAAGTCCCACCACTGGTAGATGTGGGACTAAACATATGGATGGGGTAAATGGATCCTGGAGAGATCCATTTACCCTCCAACAACTCATATGGCGCACAACCAAATACTCCAACACTCCAATGCTCAGCTTGGACAAATAGAAAGAAACTCAACCCACGCTACAGGACTCTACAGACAATATCAACTCAACTCACACAATTATCGGTTGTTGTCGAGGACGTTGCTTCTCATGTCCTGCAGATGAGGAGGACAAACGGGTTGGAGTGTGAGTCAGCTGAATCTCCTCGTCGGAGAGCATGTGCTCTGCACTGCGCCTGTCAGAGACACTGCAACTGAAAATGAGTCTCCTCGTCAGAGTACTCTGGCCCACCACAATATGTGGACAACTGCTCCATCTCTAAGGGCCGAACTGAAAAGGTTGTGGAACTGCAATCCTCGTCGGAGTTTACGGTCACTACAGAATGAAGTCTGAAAAGTCTCCTCGTCGGAGAACTGGGTCTCTCCCATCTGGCACAGAGAATGGTACTATACTCTGGAGTACCTATGATACCACATGAAAACCCTTGCCGAAACAACAAGAATGATGGAGACCACGAACAAATGAAAGATCGCACAATCGTGCGTCTTGAAATGCAGACTCAGAAACTGGCGTCGAGTCTGAACATCTGACAACTGTAGAGTCTTAACAATCCGGCTGGTCTGACGAATCTGAAATCTGGAGAATTTGGATCTGAATAGACCTGTGACTATACATATACTCCCCCATTCTCCCATACTTGTCGGAAAATAGTGACATCGACAAAATTAGGAGATGACAATAAATTGGGGGGGATCAAATAAGCTAATCACAAAAAAACAGCTTTGTTGCAATATTTTTTTCAGCTTTTTTTAATTTCCTTTTTTTCTCCTTTTTTTAATAGCCAAAAATAACTGTTCATTTCCCTTCTTCTTTTTTAACAGATTTCCTTTTTTGGAACAAATTTCTTTCTCACTCATTTTTTAACATTCGCCCCAACCTTCTTTTTTTAACAAACTCCCCTCCCCCTTTTTTTTAGGTAGCTCGTTGGGCCTGCTTTTTCCACTCTCTCATTTTTTTTAGATTTTTTTTAATATAGCCACACACTGTTTAGGGCTCCCCTCACGAGAACCCTTATTACAAACGCGAATCCCCTTCGGCAAGGAACTGCTTCTGCCTCCCCTCGAAGGACAACTTCTGTTGCCGCCGCCGTGGATGAGCGTACGCGAGGGTTACTACCTGCGCGCGCCTGTTGCTGAAGATGGCAACCCATTAAACCCTCGCAAGATGGGGTTGGAGAGCCGTGATTGGAAGAGAGTGGATCACGGGGTACGGCATCGCCAATCTGGAGGGCGCGATCTGAAGCCTGCGCAAGACGAGGGGGAGGTGTGCATGGTGGAGGGGAGCCCCGCCAGTGCCGCTAAGGCTACGATAAGACAGAAGGTTTGCCTAGATGGAGGGCGCGTGAACAGAGTGGGCGCTGCCTGGCTACTGGAGCAAGAGATGGGGCTGTGTGTCGCCGGAGATGCGCGAGCTGAAGAGAGGAGGCGTCGCGTGCTGGGGCCGTAGGCTGCTGGGCGATCGACAACATGTACACGAGAAGAGGGATCGTGGCAGTCGCCGCCTGGAACGAGTAAGCCATCGGCTGAAGGGGAACCGCCTAAGGATCTGGAGAAGGGAATACACGCCACAGAAGGAGCGTCGCGATGGCGCGGCTAGAAGGTTTGCACTGCCTGGAGCATGCCCTGGAGAAGATGGAGAGTCCGCCTGGACAGAGGATGGCGGCGCAAGGAGTGTGCAGCTTCCGGGATTCGTTGGGTCTGGGAGGGCACGACCTCCACCTGCAGATCTTGATTAGGGTTTCCCACGAAACCCTTTGAACTTGACGTTCTTGCTTGTTACGCAGAACAAATGAACAAAAAATAATCTCCAATGGGGGTTCAGGTTACGTTTGTTAGCAGGGGAGATGGAGCGCGTAGAGGGAGTGAAGACGCTCTGGCGAGTGAAGGGCGACGGGGGTGTGCGTGGGTCGGCGGTGAATGGGAACTCCGAGGGGTGATCGAAGCGGGCCGGTGGTGCTTTTTCGCTGCCGGGTGGTAGTGGAGATGGGGAGTCGCGGGTGGTTGAGCTGGGAGCGGAGAGGGTGGCTGGTTCTGAGGGTCGGGACGATGGTTGGGAGATGGTATCGCACAATAAGTTGGGGAAGCGTTGCTTTCGTTGCGGCGTGCATGGGCATTTGGCGGCATCCTGTCCTCATCCTCCACGATGTTACGCATGCGATGGAGTGGGCCATCGCATGTTCTCATGCAAGGTTGGTTATTCTTCTCGTGGTTTCCCTTCGGGCGATAGGTCTCTGCATGGGCCAGGAGCGCACGATCGCCGTCCTGTCTTCATTGCCGGTGGTTCGCGATCCTTTGCTCAGGTGGTGCGTGGCGGTGATGTCGAGGGGTTGGTTGTCAAGGGGGTGGAGTTCGCTGTGGAAGGTAGGTCGCCCTCGTTGTTGGATCGGAGTGGTGGGTTCGAAGCTGGGGGGCCTTCGCATCGTGTGTCGTTGCATGGGCTCGAGGTGCCTGGGGTGGTGGCATTTGGGGAGAAGGAGTCTGGGGAGGCGGTGACTCGGGTGGAGGTGTCTGGGGTGGCGGTGCCCTCGCTGGCGGAGTATGGGCTGGTGGAGCATGGTCTGGCTGGGGATGAGGGGCTGACGCGAGTTGACGTGGCGCGTATTCATGGTTCAGGGGGACCCTTCGCTGTGGCGGGGGTCCGTCAGCGGCCCGGCTTGGCCTGGGAGCAGATTCGTCGGGGGGACCCTTCGCTTGGCCTGTGTTCGTGGTCTATCCCGAGACCAGCGGGAGTGGCTCTTCTCTGACGTCGGTGATGGCAACGTTCTTTGGCGGCGGTTGCGGGTTGCTGACGGTGCTTCCTTAACTACGGAAGTTTGCGTGGTTGAAGTCCGGGAAGTTCCCTTCCTCTCTCGAACTGTTCCGGTGCTCTCGCGGGTCGTTGGCTCGTGGGGGACTGTTCTTGCTGTGCTGGAGGATGGCCTCTCGCCTGGAGCGGACTGGGAATGTACGAAAATCCTCTTGGAATGCTCTTCTTCATTCCTCGCAACTGCGACGGACAAGATTCTGTTCGAGACATTGAAGGTCGAACGTTGGTCGTTCAAGGTGGAGTTCTACTTTCTTTCTCCGGTGGCGGCGCCGGCGGCCGCTTCGCCTACCCCGGTGGTCTTCGCTGCTGGTTCTTCCCTCGGAGTGGGGGTGGCCGCTTCGGCTTCTCCATGCCACGTGGCATCGGCTGGAGGGGTTTACGAGGGGTCGCATGCAGTGCGTTCCCCCTCAGGGCGGTCCCTCTTCGATTCTCGGCTGACGTGCTCAGATCCATGCAGGCATGATTTGCTCTCCTCGAGGCCCTTCGAAGACGATTCGTCTTCGCTGCCAACGCCCCCTATGACGGCTGTCTGTAAGCATATCTCCTTTTCAGGCCACGTGGGCAATCATGCTAAGTTCTCCAATTTCGGATCTGTGCGATTCGGATCATGGCCTCGATTTCGGGACATTCGGGTTGTTGAGGATCCTATTACGCCTACGGATCCCTTTATTGATTTGCCTCAAGGGTCCGCTGCTCAGGATCCGGTCTTTCTGGCGGGTATCCATGAGGGGCACGATGCTTCCACGGAGGCCCACCCGGGGATTTTATTCGAGGACTTCGACTCCTCCGCTTTGTTGGCTCCGACTCCTCCTCCTCTGCCTGCTTGGTCGCCTCCGATTGTTTCCTTGATTGTTGTTGCTGATGACGCCCCCCGGGACGCGAGCTTGCATATTGTTGTCACCTCGGGGGCTGAGGGTGCTCTCTCCGTGGGGGGGGGGGGCGTTTCTTCCTCTCGTTTTGGCAAGTTTTACCGGCGGCGAATGCTTCCTCGACTCCGATCCCCCTTGGTTTACTCTTGTGCGACGCTACGCGATGCGGTGGCGGAGGCGGCTGGACTGTCGCCTATTGGGGGACGTTCCCTTGGTTCTTAATGAAGGTACTCTCTTGGAACGTTCGGGGACTCGGGGATCCCCTCAAGCGTCGGGCCTTGGGCTCGCGCCTCTCTGAATGGAATTGCGATGTGGCCTTTATTCTCGAATCAAAGCTTTCGGGTGTTGATGCGACTCTTTGGCGATCTTTCGGTGCCCTTGCGGTCGATGAATTTTGTTCTTTGGATGCTCTCGATCCTTCGGGTGGCATTATTATTGTTTGGCGCTCGGGGACTTTCAAATTCGAATCCATGCGTGTGGGGAGACATTCATTGATTGTGGTTTTGTCTCGCATTGACTCCAACGTTTCTTTTGCTCTCACCGCTATATACGCTCCTACTTGTCATCTGCGGCGCGGATCTTTGGGAGGATTTGAGGGACATGGCCTCCGATTATGTGGACGTGCCTTGGCTATTGGGAGGCGACTTCAATGTTACTGCTCTGTCCACGGATAGGCCGCGTGGCCGCGGGGGGCGGGACCCAGGCTCGGAGGAATTTCTTGCGCTCATTTCGGATTTGGCTTTGGAGGCCCTTGTGCCCAATGATATTTCTTACACCTGGCGAAATAATTCATCCCGTTCGAGAATTGATCGGTTCCTTGCAAATGGTAAATCCTTGGATCTATTTCCACTGTGCTCGGTGGCTTCAAGGCCGCGTTCTTTTTCGGATCACAACCCTATTATTTGGGACTCCGGAGAAGGGATTCTCCCCCGGGGTCTCTTTCGCTATGAAAGGAGCTGGCTCCTGGAGATGGGTTTTAGAGATATGGTGCGCGATCATTGGTCCCAGGCTTTTTTTACGGGCTCTGCTGCTTCTCGCTTGGATCAAAAGCTTACTTCGTTGTGTCGCATGCTGGCCTCTTTCAAGGAGACTCGTCTTAACCGTGTGGCCGCTAGATCGGCGGCGGAAGATATTATTATGCGGCTGGACCGTCTCGAGAATGACCGCGATTTGACCGCGGTGGAACTCCATGAGCGTGCCTCGGCTCTTGATGTTGTTAAGGCGGAGGACAAGAAACAAATTACTGAATGGCGTCAGTGCTCTCGCTTGAAATGGATTAAGGAGGGGGATGCGAATACTGCATTCTTCCACAGAGTGGCTAGTGGTCGTCGGAGATTCAATTCCATCCGCTCAATTATGGTGAATGGCTCCCGCATTACCGGTGACAAGGAGATTGGCGACGCTTTCGCTAACCACTTCAAGCTTGTGTTCGGTTCCAGCGCTCCTCGCCGCTGGTGTTGGCTGGGGCGGGGTGCCTCTTCTATTTCTGACTCGGACGCCTCGGCCTTGGTGCGGCCTTTCTCTTTGGCGGAGCTTAAAGATGCGGTCTGGGATCTTAATGACAATGCCGCGCCGGGTCCGGATGGTTTCCCCGTGGCTTTCTACCGCGATTTTTGGGATGTGGTGGCCGGCGATGTGCTGGTGGTTGCTCAAGAATTTGCTGCGGGTAACAGTGGGTTTAACAAAATTAATAAGGCTCTTATCGCGTTGATCCCAAAGCTTCAACCGGCCACTCGCATTGAGGACTTTCGCCCAATCTCTATGTCCAACGGGATATATCTTATCATCGCTAAGGCTTTAGCTCGGCGACTTGCTCCCTTGTTAGCGTCGTTGGTTTCCTCTACTCAGGCGGCCTTCATTCGTGGTCGTAATATTTCTGATTGTTATGCGTTGGCCTCGGAGATCGTTGGGACGTGGCGGAGGTCGAAAACTCAAGGAATTCTATGGAAGATTGACTTTGCCAAGGCGTATGATTGCCTTGATTGGAGATTTATGTGGTATGTCCTGTGTCGGCGGGGCTTTCCGGTGCTTTGGATTTCTTGGATGCGGCGATGTGTCTCCACGGTTTCTCTCTCTGTTTTGTTGAACGGTAGCCCTGTTGGGGGCTTCTTCCAGCCGCGGCGGGGCGTTCGTCAGGGGTGCCCTCTTGCACCCCTTCTTTTTGTGTTGGCGGCGGATGTCCTACCTCGGATGATCAAGGGGGTGGCTGCGGCTGGTTTGACGCGGGGCTGTTTCTTTGGGGACCTTCATGTCCATTCTATCCAGTTTGCAGATGATACTCTATGTTTTGTTGAGGGGGGCCCTGATGCGGTGGCCGGGATGGCCGCGACTGTGCATCTGTTCTCCGAGGCTTCCGGTCTGGCGATCAATGGTCCAAGTCTAAAGTGGTGCCTTTTGGATTGCCGGAGGCGGAGGCCCTGGAATGTGCTTGTTTGCTGGGATCCATTCCCTCCTCTCTTCCGTTTGATTATCTCGGTCTCCCTCTTACTATTGGACGCTCTCGTCTGCACGATTGGAGGCCTCTTGTGGAGAAGATGGAGGCACGCCTTGCGGGTTGGCGTGCGGTGCTGCTTTCCAGGGGCGGGCGCTTGATTCTTCTTAAAGCGGTTCTCGCCTCTATTCCCATCTATTTTTTATTGGTCCGTGGTTCGCCAAAGGGGATTCAATTGAGGTTGGAGAGATGCATGCGTCGTTTCCTGTGGGGAAAAAATGGTGGGGAAACAAGGGGGATTCACTTGGTTGGTTGGGACGACATCACCTGTCCTAAGCGTCTGGGGGGCTTAGGCGTCCGACGGTTGGAGGCGGTTAACAATTCTCTGTTGCTTAAATGGGCTGCGCGTGTATGGGGTAATGACGATAGCTTTATGATTAATGTTCTGCGGGCTTTGCTTGGTGCGGACTTCACGGCCGGTTTTAGGGGCAATTTCGTTTGCTCCATCTCTCCTTTCTGGCGCGGTGTGACGAAGGTCTTTGGGCTAAATCGGTCTCTCTTTGCGCCTGTGCTGGGCAATGGGAATTCATTCAGATTCTGGACAGATGACTGGGCTGGTAGGGGTGCTTTCAATCTAAGGTTCCCGCGTCTCTTCGCTTTGGTCGAGAACAAGGAGGCCTCTATTGCCTCTTGTTGGGATAACGGCTCCTGGTGTCCTAGGATCGCTGACAGCCTTTCGGAGCTTCGCCTGGATGACTTCCTTTCTCTTATGGCTCTCCTTGTTGATGCCCCTCGGCCATCTGGTGGGCGTGATCACTGAACCTGGAAGGACGGGTCTTTCTCCACGCGTAAGGCGTATTTGGCTCTCTCCGTCCTTGAATGCTGCTGATGTTCTCCTGACACGCGACTGTCGATTCCTTTGGTCCCTCAAACTTCCGGAGCGCAATGGTATGTTCTTCTGGCTCCTTCGTTGTGGTCAGCTTTTGACTCGCGATCGTTGTGCGGTTTTCTTGCCGAATATTACTCCGACGTGCGGTCTCTGTGGTGCGGAACGGGAAACTATCACCCATCTGTTCTTCGAATGCCCTCTTGTTCTTTCGATTTGGGTTGATGTCCCTTGGCTCAATGCGGTCTCCTTTCCGGCCGTGTGTGAGAGCTTGGTCAACTCGCGTGGTCGGGACAGGAAGCTTCTTTTGGACCCACTTGCAAGGATTTGGAGTACTTGGCTGGGAAGGAATGAGGCTATTTTCTCGTCTCAAAGATTCTACAGGGAGAATATCATTATACGGGCAATGCGGCTTCTGGAGGACTGGTCCCAGGGGTAGCCTTTTGGGATTTCTTGGGGATTTGCCATGTTTGCGGCCTTCCTCTCGGATGGTCGGTATTTTTTACTTTTTCTATACTCTATGTAACTATTCTTTTGCTTTTTCTCTTTTAATATATTGGGGTGAACACCGCCGAGTGTCTCCCCCTCTTTTAAGCTTCAAAAAAAATCTCTAATAATAAATAAGAATCGAATCTATCAATCGATTCTCAAATAAATCAAGAACAGAAATAAATCCCCGAGAATCAGGCGTGCTTTTCTATTGCCGCCGATGGTGCCCTAGCGCGAGAAGGGGCTCTTCGCCTAGGCGTTGGGGCACCTTCACCGCCTGGAGATGGAGGGGAGAATCGGAAGGTGCCGCTGGAGGCGGAGCATGTTCGTGGAGGAGGAGAGGCTCCTCGCCTGGAGAAAGACATGTAGAGATGGAGCTTCTACCTGGGGAATGACCTGCGCGAGGGCTGGAGCATGTGCGTCTAGGGCTGCCTGGAACCTGTGCGGCTAGGGCTCCGCTAGGGTTTCGTAGCGAACGAACTTGAACCTCAAATAGCCACGAACATAAACAGGAATTGATCTTCTACCTGGAGATCTCCTTACGGAGAACGGGAGCAATATTCTTCAACTAATAAGTCTCCAAGAACATAGAACTTGAAACACGAATCTCGAAAAATAAAGAACTTGAAATACTCGAGAATCGACCCGCTCTAATACCATGTTAGAAAATAGGAAGCAGAAGCGGAATCAGAAATAAAGATAAAGAAATTAAAGAACACGGAGATTTTACGTGGAACCCTACTCCCTAAGGAGCGAGATGAAACTACGGGAGAAGCCCTCAAAGGGGCAGATATTGCATTCATTTTTCTCATCTGAAACAAGAGGTCTGGGGCTCCTTATATAGCCTCCATAGAGCCTCCAAGTCCCACCACTGGTAGATGTGGGACTAAACATATGGATGGGGTAAATGGATCCTAGAGAGATCCATTTACCCTCCTACAACTCATATGGCGCACAACCAAATACTCCAACAGTTTTTCAGGATCTGGTCGTGGTTAGAGTCACTGATGAAGCACTTATTCTGGGTTGATGCGTGGCAAGAGAGAAATAGGATACATCTAATTAACTGAGACACTATAATTAAATTTAAGAAGAATGGAGGAGTCGGTATACTTCAACTAGAGCACATAAAAAAAGGCTTTTGTGACCAAGTGGATAATCAGGTTATGGGGCATGGACGAGGACATGGTATGTCGCATGGTATGACACATATATGGGATTGGAGATTCCTTGGAGGCTACACCAGTTCGTCTACCTTCTTCCCTTTGGCAAGGTATTTCCATATTTCTGCTTAAGATAGTGAATACGATGAGTCCGATGGTTGGTGGTGGTGGATCTTTTTGCTTCTGGTTGGATGATTGGACATGCTCGAGGTCTTTTATAGATCGATTCCCAAGATTGTTTGTTGTGACAAGGGAGCAATATACCACGGTGGCACAGCTTGGTGGATTTGTACATGGACCCCCTCTATTCTGTCAGATTTTTCAGATCAGAGAATGGATGATTTCTTGATGATGGCATGTGAGTTGACGGACCTGGAGGGTCCTGTAGACATCAGGGATCATGGAGTGTAGACACATGGTCGTTTCTCTATCAAGAAAGCATATAGGTTATTCTCTGGGTCTCGGGAGGTGGCGCAGGAGGATTTAAGGCAGGACTACATTATTATATGGAAGGTGACGATTCCGCTACGACTCAGGGTCTTTCTGTAGTTGTTAAGGCATGGTCGTCTTCATACTAAGGATTACAGAGACAAGATTTTGCGAATCGGAGACGTGGTTTTCCCATGTGCGATGAGTACAATGAGGATTTGGATCACCTCTTCCTCAGATGCATCCACTTTGTAAGATTTTGGATAAAGGCCATAGTACCATGGATACATGCAGAAAGGTGTACAACATTCTAGAACTCAATCATGACTTAATGTGGGAACTCTCAGGAGGACTACATTATGCCAATTGTTCACTTGTAGGCTTTCTGGTGTGCAAAGAATGAACACATCTTTCACGAAACGAGAATGTACTAGAAAATAGAAAGGCAGTACATCTAAATCGGTCTAATGTATTGTGAACTATAAATTGCACCTTTTTTATAAATATACTAATGGGTGGGTCCCATCTTGGACTCCACCTCTTTCCTTTCAAAAAAATGAAGACGTCGTTTGGGTTTGAAGAGAAGAACAAGTATTGCAAATTAAAAGGGGTGTTGTATGGGCTGAATTAGTCTCCAAGGGCCTGGAATGAATGACTGACTGAGTGTGGCTATGATAAAAAAACAGTTACACGCAAATGAATCTAGATCACACTCTATTCATAGGAAGAAGATGTGAGAAAAATCATATTCTATTGATATATGTTGATGGCATGATACTTATAAATGATGGCAATGGAGAGCTTTCAGCCATAAAGAGAACTCTTGTCGTCTTGCGACTGAGTTTAAGTTGAAAGATATAGGGAAGTTGAAGTACCTTCTAGGTATTGAATCAAGCACTGCCCTATGGAGGCGTATAATAAGCTGAGTAACGAGGATGGTGAACTTCTTGATGATGCTGGGAAAGGACAACATCAAACAATTGTTGGAAAATTAAGGACAGCATCAAACATTGGTTCGAAAGTTAATCTATCTAACCCTCACTAAACATGATATCACCTATGATGTGAATGTTTTTTGTCAATTCATGCACGCTCCTACCATTTCTCACATCAATGTAGGTTAAAGACGTGGAAAAAGTTTCATAATCAAGAAAAATTACCATGTGACTATAGAATGATATAATGATGCTGATTGGGTGGGTTTAATGGGTTGATATGCGATCTACTTCTAGTTATGCAGTGTATCCGTGCGAAAACTTGGTTATTTAGAGGAATAAGAAATCTAGTGTTGAAGCGGAATTTCGTGCCCTTGCAAATGACATCACTAAAATAATATAGCTAAAAATCATGCTAAAAGAATTGAGATCATGCTAATGAAGATGCTCTGCAATAACAAAGTTGCAATAAACTTGGCGAACATTCCGAGTATGCATGATAGGATGAAGCACTTAAAGATCAATACGCATTTTATCCGTAAGAAAATTGATACTGGAACAGTGTGTCTTCCCTTCGTAAAACATGATGATCAAGTTGTCAGTCTTTTCACAAAATGCTGCCTATTGCACAATTTGAGATGAATGTAGGCAAATTTGGCATGATCACCATGTATAACTTGAGGAGGTTGTTGAGTTGAGATTACTATAGAATTAGGTAAATAGATCTTTGATGAGAGACCATTTACCCAACTTTCTATATATTGCACTCATCCCACATATCAAAAAATATAACAATGAAGAGTTCCATGATCTCTAGTGAGGGAGATTAGCAGTTTCTGTGGTCCAGAGGTTTTTCCCTCTCCCTAGGGGTTTTCACAGAAATCAGTCTTCCCCGGTGCTTGTTCTTGATCGAATTCAACAACAATGAGTGTGGTTTTGATATCATGTAGAAATAAACACATGTACAAACACAATAATGTATTAAGGTTTTCTTTTGTTTCTTGTGCGAAGAAAAAAGGTTGTGAGATGCATATATAGTTTCCCAGGGTTAAAAGGATCTTCACTTACAAACAATTACCCGAACAAACATACAACTCAATAAACATTAACAACTAATATATACCGATGTAAGGATATGCATGCAACACAAGATAGTTCACAGGCACACTTACATAGATATGAAAATCATAATGGTATATGTGTAATAGAAAAAGAATATGGGCTTCTATGGGGAAATGCCTTGAATTTTCAGTTTGTAAATTTTATTTAGTGTTTCCTAACTAATTTGTTTGCAAGCTGTTCATATAATCGACACAATGCATAATTAAAAACTGCATTTATTACATAATTAGGCGTGTCAATATGTTCGCATGGTACAAAAACATTGAATTATAGGTGTGAGTGTGGTAGCTATAAACAATATGTGGAGATAGGAAAGAACAAGTTATTATCAGCTTTAGTCAATCTCTGTCTAAGCAGGGCACTCAACTTACAGGCATGAAAAAGGATATTGTAAAACTCACCATTCACACTGGGGTAGATAACAGGATAACATGGGCCCTGGAGCTGCAGAGAGCTATTTCTCATATCTGGAGTAAGGAACTCATAATAATCATAATCCCTGTCTATCCAATCATCAACAGAAATTTTTATATCTCCCTCTGGATAGTCACAGACCCAGAGGAGAGAATCATCAGAAGGAATGGGGCATTCCATCAAGCAGACGGTCCTAGCATCTTCGAGATTGAACTGGCTACCCCTCAGACCACTCTGATAGACTTGGTTGGGATTCATCCAATACTTGACCTCCAGTTCGCGAAGATCAGGATCTGCATGTCTGCCTCCACAAATGTTACCCTTGTAGTCCAGCCCATATGTAAGCCTAAAGACAGCAGATCCAATGAAAATCAAGAGAGAGGCAAGAAGGCCAGAAGCTAAGAACCATAGCGTTGAGTTACACCATAAAAGCCTTAAGTACAAAGACATAAAATGGATAGAGAAAAAATAGAATCAACTTCCAAAATTCATTTTCTGCTAGAGAAAGTGTGGAAGAGAAAAATCGAAAAGATGAAAAGCTTTAAATTTTGTGAGTTGGGCATGGTTGACGTGTATGCCCACTTGAGGGGGACTGTTGAGCTATCATTGTGCTTAGATCGATAAACAGGTATACGGATGAGGGATCGTTTATCCAGTCTCCTATAATTATGCTCATCCCCTCTCATTGCAAAGTATTCTAGTGACGAGTGCGCTAATCTCCATTTGAGAGAGATTAGGATTTGTAAGCCCCTGTGATTTTCCTTCTCTCTGTAGGGTTTCCACGTAATCCATGTATTCCGTGTATGTTCTTCGTGATTTTTCCTTGCTTGATTCTTACAGTAATCCTAAATTGGAGGTCAGGAAGAAATGGAAGAACTACCAGAATACCGAGATGAACAGCTCGAATAATTAAAAAAGGCAAAAAGGAAGAACCAAACAAAATTTGCCACTTTAGTTGCTGACAACTAAAAACATGGAATTATTTACAAAAAAATTAACGAAGAAATAGAAGTCTCAAAAGCAACTAAAACAACTCAAAATACCCTTAAAAGGGAGAAGAATCATATTCCGGCACTTTCTCTCACTTTCACTGCCAATTGTCCGGCTCGGGTCAAGAGGATATCGAGTACATGTTCTTTCAATGCCCTTTCTCCAGACAGGTGTGGATGAGTGCACCGAAGGACGGATATAAAAAGGATGGAGTCTCCTCATATTGATTTGGACCACCCAGTTGCCGGCCTTATATAGAATTACGTACTTTAATCCGGTACTTCGTAGTCGGGTTTTCTCCTACAGTGTACTCAAGTTCTTTTTAATAAGTTTTGGATGAACATTGATCTAATCAGCGTCCTATAGCTTTAAATAGTTTCTCCCTTCCCACGAGCTCAATTTCCTCAATCAATGCCAACCCACAAACACCCACATTTCCACCAAAACCCCGCAAATTCTCGAAAGCAACAAAGACCCAAAAACATCCCGTCACCTGAAATCTCAAGAACAACCCAAACAACACGAAAAGGAGCCATCTTTCCAAGCAGAAAAGAAAAGAAACGAAAACACACAATGATTGCACCTTCCCAACTCCAACATACCTCAGCGGGTTCCCCTGGTTGAACCCGAAGCTCGAGTTAACGATCATTGCCACCCAGAACGCGATGAAAAGCACCAGGAAAGCCACGTCCCTGCACTTGCGATTGCGTCTGATGATCCCACCACCACCACCCACCTGTCCCTCCCCGTCCCCTCCACTTGGGTACCTCCCTATGATCGCCCCCAGAGGACCTCCCATCTTCCTCCTCCCCTCCAAAACCCTAAACTGAGAGAGAGAGAGAGAGAGAGAGAGGAGATGCTCTCTATGCTCTTCTTTATGGGGACCTTGGAGCTCTCTTTTTTGTTGCTACAGTGGAGCAGTGGAGCACTGCATTGGTAAGTTAAAAAGAAGGGCAGGAGGAGATCCGTTCTGAGCGGTCTGGTGTTCCCGCGTAATAATATAATATATATTATGAAAGAATGATTGATTGCCATGTGGGTCCCACATTTCCTGAGATTTCACGATGGAACAGGATTGTTGGTGTGGGTGAGGAGGTGCACCGGTGACGTGCGTGAGGTTTTGGACATTTCGGTGGGGCCGATCGCGGATTTGGACGGGATATCAATTTGTATCTTTGTGGGGGTTGAAAAAGTAAAAACAGGAGATTTGTACGAGTTAATGCAAGAGGCCTTTATTAATTGAAGAGCTCGAGGACTTAAGGTTGATAGGTAGTTTTGTATAATCACTTCCGTGGCAATTGCTTTTGGTTGGCTATTAGGAAAGGATGGTATTTTTTGGTTGATAATCCTACGCAGAAAAAGAAAGGCATGAAAATCTTCCAAGATAAGGAAGGTGACACCCACGTGAAAAAAAACCTGCACGCGTGGACTACTCGGTAAAGTATAGGGTTAAATTCGTAAATGTAGCATGCCAATTATTTGAGCTTTGAAAATTATACCACCTTGCGCTAAAATGGATCTACATAACCGCAAGCTTGCAAGAGTTGGCGGTAAATAGTTTCCTTTGTATTTTTAAATAAATTTGGATATATATATATATATATTACGTATTCCATATATTTACGTAGATATGGACATTTTGAATATCATCGTAATAAAAACAAAAGAAATTATTGAATTCCAATCAAACATTAAGTATCTTAGATTTAGTTTACTTTAAGGAAATGGGGAAAATATAAACGTCTGTCACGAAAAACCACTCGACTGTTGATTTGACGGGCTTATTTCCTTGCCCCACCGATCCAACTAATCAATCCGACCAATGAGCTAACTTTTGCAAGCTTGCTTAATGAGACGTAATTCGATAAATATGAATATAGTCGTTACCATGCTCTAATTTACTTTAATTTTTTGACACGAGTATATGTACAAAATATTAAGGAAAAAACGTGTTATCACACTCTTCAAAATGAATATTGATCGAATATAAATAATAAAAAAATATAAAATTATATTTGTCCTCAAGCTGAAGATATCAATGTATTGCATAATGAAAATGAATGCATTGGCATCTTTATTTTACAACTAATGCCCGATTTTTTAGATAAATATGTAGATTATTTGCTAGATTGATTTTTAAATAAATATACACTAAATGGTACTATATATTTAAACAAATATACAAATACAGGTATTTACTAATATCATAATAATAATGGTATTTATAACAAATCGAACACATATTTTCCATATATAATCATTCCCTCATGAGGATAGAACCATTTCGTGTCAGCTACATACACTATAAAATAGATGTCACCCACACTTTGTTCAGACTACTACTACTCCCAAAAGTATCGAGAGATTCCCAAAACTCATTCCAGTTCCTCGTCAATACCTCTTTATCGTGACCGCACCCCTGCGCATCATTAGCTACAATAATAAATCGAACATACATGTAGATGTGAAAAAACAATTCCCCTATGCTCAATCCAGTAGATAATTGCTGGAAAAAAAACCCCGCACTGATGGAGGAGCTTCTACTGAAAAATTGTCAATCAAATAACGTCTCCATAATTAATGTGTGTCGATCTTCACAATTGGATTCATCACTCAGTCATTTTGCAGAATGTGAGGATGTAAATGTAATATGCATTTTTTTGAAAGGATGTAATATGCAATTTGTCCGCAAATTGGGAGGGGTGTATCGGTGGGAAACCAGAGCGGGCGGTGTCAGAAAGAGCGGGGATGCCGAAGCTGGCGGTTTCGGATCTCCCTTATTAGCGGTGGCATTCCGTGGGTGTTGCTCGAGAATAAGCAGTCGGATCCCGTAATCGGATCCTACTAGACGGCAGGCAGGTGGTTGCGGGGGGTCTATCCACCGGACTTGAGTCTGCGGTTGTTGGAACTCCTGACTGAAATTATGGGAATTCGCATGTAAAAATAAAGGGAATTTTACAATTTTATCCTTCCGAGCCTTTCCAATAACATTTATGCTTTTACTCTTTTTGCAACTACACTTATGCCCCTGTATGTTTACAAAACTTCTTGTATTGTCCTTTCTTTGGAAGGATGATAGAAAATGAGTGTAACAACAAAAGGACAATACTATAGATTTTGAAAAGATTATAAAGTGACATGAATAATTGCAAAAAAGATTGGAGCATCTTTACTGGAAAACTTTGAAAGGAACAATTGTAAAAATGCCAAAAATAAATAAGTAGATTTCAACGATTTTTTAGATTCCAAGTAACATGAATGCAATTGAACCGCCTTTATTGCTCTTTCTCCTTACTATCCATCTCGCTCTCTCTCGCCATCGCCTCCGACCTGGGACCCCGACAGCTCTTGATCGGGTAAGCGCTTGGGGCACCCAGGTTGTCCTCCTCCGCCCTTGATGGTAGGGGTCCATGTTTCACCCCGGTTGGTTGTTGTTCACCTCTCTAAGGTGTGGCCGCTCCTCCTCCACATCCATGGCAAAGACGGTCTCAACCGCCCTCGCTTTCATTATCGTTGTCTCCACCGCCACCACCACCACGCCAGCATCTTACCATTGGCTTCTGTACTTCCCTGGGCACCTTTACCTCCATATCCCTTGCGGGCGGCTCCGTAAAGCTCAAAGGATGAACTCTAGCTACAAATCGAGTGCTTTCACCCAACAGGTGTGCATCACATCATATGATTGGGTGGAAGGGGGAAGATGATATCACAGATCCTGCCTGCAAAGGTAGGGTGCGGCGTGAATCGTTCGATCAAGATCGAGAGGTTCACACGATAAAAGCTGAAAAAACTTTGATTTTGTGTGAACCGCTCGATCGTGATCGAACAGTTCACGCTACACCCTCTCTTTTATAGCCGGCTCTGCAGTACTGCAGAGAAACCGATCCCGGAAGATGAAGCATGTCACATACACGCAGTCAAACACGAGAATAAGCACATTCCAAAAAAAAGTTGTTCAATTGATCCATAAATAGCCCACATAGTAGACAATTCAAATCCGCACAATAACCAAACTTAACAATGTGGTTCCCATATGGGGAGCTTGACGCAAATCACACGATATAGGCAACATGCATGCTTGGGCACCATCAATGAACACTAGACCTCTACGATGGTCCCATGATGGCGTAGGAAAACGAATCCCAAACGGAAAGCGGGCAAGGGATCCGAGACTGAGGTGGTGAGAGGTCAACCACAAGTCATGACATCAAATAAGGCACGCCATATATCTCCCAATGGATACGAATAGCCAGTATTGAAGAACCATGTTAACATGGAGTTAATGAGCTGAATTCTCCCCCACAATAGAGAGTGCATTTGCTTTCCATCCACGTATAGCAGCCTTCACTTTATCCTCGAGTGCATAAAGCCCCTTGGTCCCTACATACGAGTGAGCTAGAAGGATGCCCGTACAATTAGTAAGTACAGATTGGTTAAGGAGGACAACAAAAAGATTATGATCAAACTCTCCTTTCGCTCTTGGGATCATAATAATAAATTTTGGTCACTTTCGTCTACAATCAGAGATATTTTGAAACGTCATCATCGTCCTCATGATATCAACAAGTGAATGATAGGAGCAATGATAGAAGAATAGAATATCACAAGCATAAGTGTCAGTGAGATGTGAGGGGCCTTCTTGGGACCGCATCCCATACGTGAGATTGACGAATCTATGATTAATAACTCTAATTAGATGAAAATAGATCTTCATTTCAAGAAATTAATCACATCAATGTGTTTATAACTCATAATTAACATTCTTGCACTTGTAAATAATCTGTGTAAAATAGTGCATTCATATTAACTTATGTATATTTCACCTAATTTCACTCATTTTTAATTAATTCACAATAACTCCAATTGATATGAAACAGACTCTATTGTGCACATGTCACTAATAATAATCAATGAAAAACCTAAAAAATACTAACATATATATATATTTGAAATAAATCGAAACCCTCATTTCATGATAGAGACTCGTACAAGCTGATATATCTCACACACAATGTCCAATTTCACTTTTGAATTAATGTACACTTAATTATACACAAATCAAGATCAAATTCAAAAGAATCGAAGTTCATATGTGAAACTTGGATTTTGAGACCAAACTGTATATTGTACATTTTTACTGTTATTTTACTTGTTAATTCAAGTATATATTTAAATCTATTTGATTTATTTATTTTCCATTTCTTTATATCATTTTTAATTTATTTAATAATAAAAATAAAAATATAAAACATCAGAAAAGCAGTAAAAAGAGAGATAGTGACTTGTGCATTTTGATCTGCTCATTTATAAACAGTTGACTTCACTAATTTATTTTAATCTTTTCTTGACTCATAAAAATAGCAAAAAAATGTATTTGCGTTCATTACATTATTTTATAGTATATTGATTTTTGCATACAACTACTGATTACAGAAAATCAAATAAAAATACAAAACACTAAAAATGGTATTTTATATACATAAAATATCACCAAAACTTCATATGTTGCATAGATGAGTTCATTTGTATTTGGGTCCTTCATGAACATTTTGTAATGCATTTAGAACTACAGTTTCCATTTTTGGCATTTTTTTCTTTTGAAGTCATTTGCTATTTATAGTCTATTTATCTTTTATTTTTCATGCATGACCAACAAGTCAACTTGCACATGTGTCATACTTTGATTAGTCCACTTCTGCACCATGGTCAAAGCCGCATAATCCCCAGGTAAAAACCTTTTATCTTCTAGCGTGAATAACCTAGGCGTTGGATCAATTTTGATCCAACGGTCGTGCTCATTCCCAACCTCCTATCAGCTCCCCGCACATACAAAGCTCCCAGTTTAGCCCCAGCCCCCTCACAAGCTCCTCACGTGAGTGTTTCCAAACCATTGGATCGAGCCACGATCCAGCGGCTCTCAGTCTATCTCCTACCTCGAGCCGAACCCTCCCCTGCTCCGCCTCCTCAACGATCCCCTCCGACGAGAGGACTCCCAACCACTTCTTCCACTATTGTTCTCCAAACATTCAAATCTTCCCAAAGTACCTACACCTCATTCCACTCCACCTGTAACAAAACCCAACCTCAACAACTCAACTTCTCATCCTCTCTCTATCCTAATCACCTGCAAGCACCTTCCTTGACTCCTCCCTGATCTTCCCCAATTGCTAAAACCCTACTACAGTCGTCCCCCCTCAATGGCTAAACCCCTCCATCTTCTTCCCTGTGCCTCTATCTCGTTCCCCTAACCACCTTCATCCTCTCCCTTAAATCAACTCTCGATGACCACCTCTCTGTTATCTCTTCCCCGATAACCCAAACTTCCTAACCATATTTTGTCCCCATACAACTCCAACCAATTGAAACCCAAACCTCCTATCTCTTCCAATGGCCAAACACCATGGCTTCCTATGATCCTCCAGACAGTAACAGAGAGAGGGAGGGGCTGGAGGGTGCTTAGCCCCCCGACGGTTTCAAAATCCTAAATATGGCAAATCCTAAATATGGCATGCGGTTGTTTCTCAATTTTAGGATTTAAGCGCAACCTCCCCTATGATTTCCTCAAAACAATTCCGAATCAAGGCATGTCTATCGTTAATTTAAAGATTTCGTGCACAACCTATCATGGTTTCTAGTGTGTTTTTAAATTCTAACCTCTCTTGTTTTAAATATTCCTATTGTACATGATCAGACTGTATAAAAAGATGCGTACGCATTCCAAACTTACAAGAGTCTTAATTACCTTGACGCTACTCAAACTTTTTAAAATTTTGTTTGACTGTCTCAAGATCACGTCGAGGTGTTGGGAACTGGCGGTTGTACATCCTCTTTGTTTTCTCCATTGATCGTGCAGTGCAAGTAAGAAATTTCGTGCTTTATGTTCTCGCTATCTCACATTAGTTCTTATATATATTTTTCACAAACATTAATTGCAATGTAACAGACTCATAAATCATAAATCACATCTTTTATGACTAATTTCTACTAGTCAAGGTTAGCAAATTAATTCTATATAGTAAGATCTGACGAGGAATTGAAGGTGATAAGTATGAGTTTTAGCATATAGACTTGACACACGTTTCTTGTCGAATACTCCCTTTTCTTTTTGAAACCACTATAGTTATTTCTCATAAGACTCGGTCCAGGTTCCCCCCCCCCCACACACACCAAAATTTTCAATTTCTACATTAGACTAATCATTTGCAACAAATAGGTACGTCAATTTTCATATTTGCTAATTATGCTTCAAATGATTTATGAATTTTATTACCTCTTTTCTATTATCTGCAATCTAATGGAAATTCTGTCTGTATGTTCATTTTCACTTGGTCCGGAAATATTAGACAATGAAAACCTTATTTCTCCAATTTTATCTGTCTATTTGATAACATTCTTTTTGCTGATATTTAGATCAAAACGGTATTTTTTTAAATATTAAAGAGAACAAAAAGATGGAGATTTTGCTCTTCATTAACTTTATATTAATTTCCTCCAATATACTAGCATCTAAAATTCAAAAGAATTTTTTTGTTGTATTATATAGCTGATTAACACGCTTTTATATTTGATTTACTTCGTATTCTTGTTCTTTAACTATATTCTTCAAAATTAATCTAATGTCAAATGTTTTGTTGTATCAAACAAACTATTATTTCTTGAATATGTTGTTAGTTTCCTTTATTTTAAGCAAATATCGCTAAAATATAACGATATAGAACACATCTGACCTACACAATTTGATATTCTCCATCTCGCTAAATTAAAATATTTATATATTTCATATGCAATAATTGATTGGATAACAAAATTATTATTGTTCATGTTTGTTGCTTTTTTTTACCGGATAAAATTATTTCACCATCTATCGTTATTAATTCAGTGCATATTAAAAATAAAATTTTGATGGGCCTCTTTTATTAGTTACATAATATATGTTTTAGTTGCAATTAGTTTTTGTGGGGTTTCTCTTGACTTCGGTATTACCTGAATGGCTTTAATAAATTGTTTACTCTATATTAGTGTATAATTTAATGGATTTAATCAATTATTAGTGCCACGTGACTATTTGTTGGTGGACATATTTTACAGTGTGTATGTCTATTTTCCAAATAGGGTATCTTTGTAAACGGAGATAATTTTTTCTTTCTTTGGATTCAGATAAAATCAATGAGTTATGCTTGTTTATCTTTGTTGTTACTGTATTTGGTGATAGTTTGCAATAGGGGTGCATATGGATCGGATAAAATCCGTAATCCGATCCAATCTGTTGTCATTGGATTGGATCGGTTTGGATTTATAAGTTTAATGGATCGAATCGGATTGGAATTTTACAAATCCATTCATTTATGGATTGGATCGGATTATTGTCTAAATCCAATCCGATCCAATCCATTAATCCGTTAATAAATAATAATATATACTACTTTATTTATTCTCAATAAAGCATATTATATATTACATTTTATTTGAAAGCTATGTGTAAATATCCAAGCTAGTCTCTTTATAAGTTAAACCTATTCCAATTCAAGTTTTACTACATGCAACTTGCTGAAAAACCCCTTATCTCACCCTACTAGTTGATTTAGAAAAAAGTAATACCTACCCACAATGTCCTTTAGGCACTTCCAATTATTCAAACGAAACAAACTTCTAAAAATAATAATACATAAACCCAAACCCACTCGAGACCCATTACAAACAAAACACTCACCCACGCCACACACATCTCCACCCTCAGATGCACACATATCTCCGTCGAATGTTGTCCTTATCCTAGTTGTGCACATGCACAGCCCCTTACGCATGCGCAGTTATCTAGTTGTAGTTCCTATTTAATATATACAAACTTGCAATTTTATTCAAAGTCAATATGATTCTTTTATGATTTCTACGGATCACAAGTATGTTATTTTTATTTAGTTATACAATGATCGGTTGTAATAAATTCATAACAAGCATATATATTTTTACTTTTCAAAAAAATAAAGTCAAAATGCTTTCCAAAAATTAACTATTCTTTTCTTTACATTTATCCATAATCTCAAATTTAGAACCATGATTCGAACGTCGAGTTCGACTATGCTACAAACTTAATCATAGATTAGGTGAGCATTAAAAATCCTAACCAATCTGATCCAATCCGTAATCCGTGGATTGGATTGGATTGGATTTGCATGTTTAATGGATTGGATTGGACTGGAAAAATCAAAAATCCGTTATGTGTGGATTGGACACGGATTAAGCCAAAATCTGATCCAATCTGATCCATGTGCACCCCTAGTTTGCAAGATGCTCCTCATAAAAAATCATATAACACTGTTATGTTGACTTTCTTCTTTATCGTCATTAAAATTAGCAAAGTTTGATATAAAACTTAATAAATAACTCAAATAAAAATGATTGTATCTATGTGTTTGCATCTCTAATATATGAATCATGATTAGAATGCAACCTGAACGATTGCTTTTTAGAATGTTAAATGGTAAATTACAAAACTAATATTGATAAGCTTTAAGATTTATAATGATTATATTTTTTTAGAAATTTTGATTTTTTATTTAATGTTTACATACTTATGATTACAACACGACCATAATAGTTGTACTTTTGAATTTTGAATGGTTAATTATTATTTTAGAATAATACGCACACATTGTATCTATACAAATAAATGGCAATATTGAAAGCATATGTGAGTAACTTGATGGTAGTATCCAACTATTTAGGAATTATATTCATGGATGCATCCCACTATTTAGGAATTATATTCATAATTGTGTCCCACTATTTTCATCCCTAAAATTTGACGTATGTAAGTATCTTTATGTAATTACATATGTTGTATCCTTGGGTGTATGTATGCTGAAGGCTCCTAATATTAATTATCTTTTCCGATTTAAATTTAAAAATGTCAAAAAATACAATTACCGTCTTTTTCTCGAAGAAGATGGATGAAAGCATTCCGAACAATGTAAATTCCCACAATGATCTTAATGAAGAAGAATGCCCTACAGCCAAAACTCCATGAGTTGAAATAATTAGTACTGATGATATTTTAGTAGAAAGAGATCCAGGATTACGTCGGTTGATTTGGGAATATCCAGTTGAAAAAAGAGAAGATATAATTCGAAGTTATAATAATATGGGACCTTATCAATATATTATGGCAGATTATCCGTATAACAATAGTGCAAAACAACGTAGATGGTTTCAAGCATCTCGGTTTAAGCAATACTTCTGGTTAGAATTTTCTCCCTCTAAAGATGCAGCATTTTGCTTTTATTGTTATCTTTTCTATGGTAAAGGCAATTCCAAGTATGGTGCGAATGTCTTTGTTGTTGGCGGATTTCGAAATTGGAAGAAAATCAATGATGGGAAAAACTGTTCTGTTTTTAATCACATCGGAGGTCAAGGATCAGTACATAATATGTCAGAAGGACGATTTCGAGACTTAATGAATAAAGCACAATACATTGAAAATGTATTTGAGAAACAAGATGACAGATAAATAAAAGAAAATCGATTGAGATTGAACACTATTATTGATGTCGTAAGATGGTTAGATTTTCAAGCATGTGCATTTAGAGGCAATGATGAAAGATCATGTTCAATAAATCGTGGGAATTGTATGGAACTGATGAAATTTGTTGCATCATATAAAGAAGAAGTGGATAAAGTTGTCTTGGAGAATGCACCAAGAGATGCTAAATATACTTCACCTGATGTTCAAAAGGAATTTCTTCAAACCCATAAAACAAGATGTTTCATTCGTGAAGAGATCGGGGATGCATTTTTCTGCACAATAATTGACGAAGCTAGAGATGAATCAAGGAGAGAACAAATGGCAATTGTTCTTAGATTCGTGGATAAACAAGGCATTTTACGTGAACGCTTCTTCGATATAGTTCACATTCCTGATATAAAAGCATCTACATTGAAAGACGGACTATTTAAAATACTATTACAAAACAATCTTCATTATAAAAGAATAAGAGGTCAAGGTTATGATGGAGCTAGCAACATGTGTGGCGAATGGAATGGATTGCAGGCAATGATTATAAAAGATAATAAATACGCCTACTATATCCATTGCTTGGCTCATCGTCTACAATTGGCTCTTATTACTACTTCTAGAGAAGTGATTCCAATTCATAAGTTTTTCAATAAATTGACAAGCATAGTAAATATTATTAGTGCATCTTCTAAACGTCATGATGAATTACAAGCTGCCCAAGCAAATGATATTTCATATATTCTTTCTATAAGTGAAGTTCAACCAGGTACTGGATATAACCAGATTGTAACTCTACAATGTGCTGGTGAAACTCGATGGAGTTCACATTATAAATCTATATGCAGCTTTATGAAAATGTATAGTGTAGTGTGTAAGGTACCTTTGGCTATTATAGATGGAGGTGAGACTTATTTGCAACGTGGAGAGGCAGATGAAGCTTACGAGGCAATGACGTCATTTGAGTTTATTCTCATCATGCATATAATGGAGAATATCTTAGGACTCAGTGAAGACTTATGTCAAGTTTTACAACAAAAAAATATAGATGTTTTGAATGCTTTACAATTTGTTTCATCAACAAAAGAGCACCTTCAAAAGCTACGAGATGATGGTTGGAACATATTATTTGAGAGAGTCGTATTATTTTGTCAAAAATGAAGCATTGATATTCCAGATCCGAATTCTTATTATTCTCGAAGTCGATCGAGGTATCGTGGACAGGAACAAGAAGTTACATTATTACATCATTATAGAGTGGACTTATTTACTGCAACTATAGTCTCTCAATTATCAGAACTTAACAATCGATTCAATAAAGATGCTACGAATCTTCTTACTCTCAGTGCATCTTTAAGTCCTGCAGATGGTTACAAATTCTTCAATAGTGTTGACATATGCAAATTAGCAAGGGACTTCTATCATTCAGATTCCACAGATCTAGAGATATTATTGTTAGAGAAACAACTGATACATTATAAATCAGATGTCACTACTCATCCTATTCTCAAAAATATTTCAAATATTGTAGAACTTTGTCAGAATTTAGAAGAAACACATAAGGCTGAAATCTATTATTTGGCCACTCGTTTGATCCGACTTGTGTTGACCTTGCCTATTTCAACTGCAACAACAGAGAGAGCATTTCCAAAAATGAAGATAATAAAATCTAAACTTCGTAACAAGATGGAAGACGATTTTCTTAGAACTTGTCTTCTAACATACATTGAGAAGAAGTTGCAGAAATATTCTCAACAGATTCGATCATCGATGCTATGATTTAAAGTCATGACGCGCTCGATTTAAATAAATTCACATTCAGGTAAGCCCAAAATATTTCTATTGGCCACTTATCTTTATATTTGAGCTATTTGGTAGCATTAATTGCTTGTATTTTTCTTATAGGAGGATTAATATGAATCAATAAAGGATATGATCGATTAGAAGATATGCATCGACAATTGTACATTATGTTTAAGAAAAAAACATGTTAGTTTTTTTAAAATTTCAAGTCATGCTTTTATATACCATTTTATATATATTTATATGTGTGTGTGTTTAGAAGTTTGTAAAGGAACAAGTCTTTGCTATGTTTTTTTTCATGTGTATGGTATTGGTATGAGCTCAATCTAGCCCCCTCACGATAAAATCCGGGCATTGTCCCTGCCTCCAGAACCCAAATCCTAGCCATGCTCCTTGACACCCCTCCTTCTCTTTATATAACCCAAACCGATCTTCTTCTATAATAAGTCGTCGCCTCTACCATCTTTAAGATCGAGAGAGAGGAATTCGTATGAGGGGACCCCGGTGACAACGAACCCACATATTCCTCATGCGACAACCTCTACCCGGTGTGGTCCATGGAGTTTGACTCCGTGCTGCTGCACTTCTCCGCCTCGTAGCAAGCTTATTTGCTTCCCTTCATCGGAACAAATCGAAGCGATTACCAAGAGTCCGGGATCTTATCCTCCACACCTTCATGCGTACACTTAACCGTACTCCCATTTCTTTCTTCTTCCAGATTTCTCTACTTATCCGTCGCTCTTGTTTCTTCGTACATCTTCTTCTCCCCGTCAACTCCATCTTACCCTTAGTAAAACCCAAACTCCTTCTTCTTCGTGTAAACTCCCCTCGCATTCTTCTTCATTCACATGCAAATCACCTCACCTCCAACGTCCCTCTACTTCAAATCTACCTCTACGCAACTTCTCACCAAATCACCTCTGTTTCCATCACCCATGAACGGAGCACCGCCCACTCATCCTTCTCTTTGCCTGAGCCTAACATTAGGGTTAAGCACTGCCTCGAGCATCTCCCTATCACCTGTAGGAAACCATCGGAGCAACATCAGGAGAATTAGTAGCCCCACCGACGACCCTTGGCTGTGTGTCAATCGAAATGCAAAGGCACAAGGAGCCACCAGCAAGTCCTCACCCAACTTTACGGACCGAAGAAGAAGAACATAGAAGGAGGAGGCATGTGCAACATGCACCGCCAGTCTTCATCCTCCTATCATGCAACAGCCCAACTTGCTCCAACGCCCGAGCCTAGAGCTAATCGAGGAGAGCCAACCACGTGGAGGCTCGGACCGAACGCGTCATCCACCATCCGAGCCTTAGTTGAGTCACGTGCTCTACACACATGAACTTGGACTTTTTCCACCAAACCCCTTCATGTCTCATATATTGCACAAAATTCCCTCTCACGTGCTCTACGCATATGATGGGGGGAAATTATAGATGGACTCCCCATGTCTCTGGATATTGTAAAGATACCCCAACTATTGGGTAATTTTCTGAAGAGATCCCCCAGGTTTTGCCGATTACAACCAATCCCATACGAAGGTCTAAATTGAATCTTTTATTTATTTATACTATGTAGCTGCCCTTGGATTATTTTATGTATATCTTGAGCATTTAGAGTCTCACTTTTATGAATTCAATGTCATTTTGAACCTCACGACTTTATCTATCGTAAGAGACGGTGCATTATTTGTTTTGATATATTTATGAACATCAATGAAATCGAGAATCAATTTCTCAATTATGTGCCATTCATTATATATTGTTTATTTTATTGCTCATATAACTAGGGAAAATGGGGGGCTTGATTGGGAATTAATTGATCCAATTATTTTGTGAAATTAATTAATTAATAAATTTGGTATGGAGATTGAATTGAATTGTATCTTTCTCGTCCCGTTTGTTTGCTTGCACAATCACCTCTACATTCATCATCGTTTTATAATTGCATTATTCTTACACATTGCATTACATTTTCTTCTTGCATAAAAATTTTAAAAAATTCATTCATCATATTTGCTTCAATTAATAGTTACTTTATGTAAAAACACATAAAAAATTGTAAAAATCCAAAAACCCATGAGAAAATTCATCTCTCTTGAAAACATAACAATCCAAATTGTTTGAAAATTAATTATAAACCCTCATATTACCTCTCTCAGTTCGAACTTGGAACTTGTCTAGGTAAAATAAACAATCGAGCACATCGGATTAGTTTTTGTATTATTTATTGTATGGCCATTTTTTACTGACTCACCCTTTATCACACGCTACAACCGACAATTAATTCCTTCTAATCAGGAGTGTAGGGAGAGTGTCTATCAAATGGATACGTATCCAGGGAAGTATACTATTTATGATTTATTTTTAGCTAATTTAGAGAATGGGGTTTCCACGCTTGGAGTCTGACCCCTGGCTTTCTTCTTCATATTTTCTATGGCTATTTCTTAGCATTTTCATTTTTGTTTATTATATATAATTTGTATATTTCTCTAACATATAAATTTCTTTTTCATGCGAGGGACCCGTTGGACTTGGAGCGGCTTTTTCAGGAGCTGAATCAATTTAAGGAGACCAAAGGCGAGCGATTTTATAGATCGAGCCAGCTAAGGAGGCGCGAAGAAGCACATTTTTTAGGGAGGGAGAGAGAGTGTGTGTTAGATTATGTTTATTTCTCATACAATCACATTTGCAATCAATTTGTAATAATTTTCTATTTCCAGTGGTCTTTATTTGAAGACTTGTACTTGTACCTGGACTAGACACGGCATATCGGGCCCATTATTTGTGGTGCTTGACATAGATCTAGGACTACACTATGGCTATTAGAGCTACTAGGGTTTATTTTTTGCGCTCGTAGTTCTTGGATCACATATTCACTAAATAGACACACTAGATATTCTACTTAGACAAAAATTAACATGTTCTACTTGCTAATAGAACTATCTAAGTAGGAATGGTTTTCCATTATATTCTTATAGTGTAAATTTCGATTCAGTTTAGCATATTTCATGGAGATTGCAAGTATCACTGTAAGTATCTCTACATGAGCACGCATCATTATTTTACCGATTTGCGCCAGGTTTTCCGACTCCTCCCTCTATGTTTCTCACTTAGGATTAAGGGGAATTGGGATTTTTTGGTAGAGATGCTTGATATTGGGTGTCAAAGAAAGTGATAACCTAATTTAAAATCAATACTGCTAAACAATATTAATCAATTAAAACTTAATAAAAATAGAAAATCATTAGCTATAGGAGAGCAATCCCATCCTTATTTGCAGGTGCTTACTATGATGAAGAAAATGAAATATGAAGAAAATATGCGTCAATGATGTGGTCGTCGTAAACAAAGCCATCTCAAACAAAAAATATTTATCTCACATAAATAAAACAAAAATTCTAATGCAATTATTCTACCAGTATAGCCATGCAGGATCGAACTCAACGAGGCAACATTAGCCGATGGTTATTTAATTAAGGCTAATTAATGAAGGATTCTTTTCCTTCTGTCTTTTTGTTGTTTTTAAGTCTTTTTAAGGTTTTTATGTTTTTATAGATTTTAATATTTTAAATTTCTATCTTTTATGATTTCAATGTTTTTAATGATTTTTAATTTTCCATTTTTTTTATATTTTTATTTTTTAAAAGAAAAAATAAAGGATATATAACAAAATATCCAAGGGCTATTTTTTGGATTTTCAAATAGAGTAAAAGGACTTGAAATCAGAATAAAAATATTTTGGGTTTTACGTAATTTTACACTTTTTTGTTATTTTTATGATATTTTTAGATATTTTATAGATTTAAAAGAATAAAAACTGAAAGAGAACACATAATAATATAACCTACTTTTTTGGGTTTTTAAAATATAAAATAAAATAAAAAAATACTGGAAATCAAAATCAACAGGAAACAATTTTTCCAAGCTTTAAAACAAGTCTATTTGTTATTTTTCTTTTTCTAATGATTTTATATGATTTTTTATAGTTTCACTATATTCCAATTTTTAGAGTTTTCTGATTTAATTTTGAAATAAACTTTTTATAGAAAATAAAACAATATAGAAAAACTCCATAAATTTATATAATTGTTATAAAATCGAATTTTTATGAATTTTTTAAGATAAACAGAGCATTTTTCAGAATTTTTGAAATTTAAAAATAACAAAATCATTTATTTTTCAAAATAAAAATTATTAATGATAAAAACACTAACCATGAACTTAACCTAATTTTTGTGATTTTTAGAGGAAATTAACTCTTTATTAAAGGCGACTAAAGAGATAAAAATTAATTTGTAGTGGAAGGACCGGTATGCACTTTTTTTATTTTTATGGATTGAATCAATAATACTTATAAAACGGCAAGATCAAATGTGCAAAATACCCATGCTTCCATGTGAATGCGTACGTGAATCTTGGTTTAGGGGACTAAAATGCAATTATTTATACTTTCATAAGAAAATAATAACAACAAACAACGATTAATTTATTGCAAATATTCCGCAAGTGGATATGTATAAATAGGACTAAAAAGTAAATATGAAAACAACAAGGACTTAGATGTAATTATTCAAATCATCTTTGTATGACACATGTTCAACTAAGGTTTATTTATGATAAAAACAAAATGCAGGGATATGAGTGATATTTCACTAGAGAAGCTTGCATGTTACATACAGAATGGATGGCTTTGATGCGTGTATGTAGATATGATCGTGATGCCAATTTGGGCTGAACGTACGCTGCGATTGATTCCGGAGCAAAGTGTTCTTGATCGGACGTCGTTCAAGCCATATGGAAGAACAAGCTTGAAGGTCTATCCTGATCAAGTTCACCCAGCTCGATCTCCACCGATCTGGAGCAGAACCGAGCTCTGATAGCTCGAGAAGGATCTTGACGTTCCTCCGCGCTGATTGGAGATGGCAATCGGGTACGTATCCTGTTGTTCCGGGACCTGGATCTCAAGTTATGGAATGCATGCAACTCAACCTCCTGGTACTGATTCAAGCTCCAGATGAATCTCCAAACACTTACAAATTGTTCATTGCTCTGAGGCGGTGCTTCGATGACCATTATTGAGCAAAAACAAAGGAAGTTAGAGTGGGGTGGTCGATATACGATGAGGTGGTCAGAACGAGACTTAAAACTCAGATCTGAGATGGATATGGGGATCAGATTGTGCCAGAAGAAGCGGAGAATGTTCCCGGTGGAATGGCGATGATTGGAGATGAATAGAAACAAGTGACGACCTTTGAACGGCCAAATCAGATGATGATCTGAGATCTAGTGGATTAAACCAAAATCAAATGAAAATTGGTATAATTAAATGATAAAATGCAAGAAATCTAACCTACAATTACCTACGATGATAGGAGAAGGGTGATGGCCTCGATCCAGCGATGAAAGATCAAAGAAGCTTTGATCATCGAAGGAGCTCCAACGGCAGCTGGATCTCACTAATTAGCCCAAATCATGCACTCCCGATCGCGGGTGGAGAGTCCTATCACAACCCTTGATCTCCCAGAATCAATCCTGGGCAAAATTGAGGCGAAAAACGGTTCAAAATGAGAAGGGCATCCAGGAGATGAATTTATAGATGTGGGTTCCGATGAAATTAGAAATGGAATAGTACACGTGAATCGAGACCAATGGGTGAAAACATAATCGAGCGATTGTTATTGATGTGCGACGATTATTCGAGCAAAGAATTCATGAGAAGAGGATAGTTAAACCGGGTGCAAAAAAATCGAGAAGAGAGGAGGGGTTGTTATTCGGGCCAATGGGGTGAAAAGGGGGAGTTGACTTGGATCAATGGACTCGGGTCCAACCAATGAGGATAGGAGACCCAAAAAAGTCAAATATAGAAAGACAAAAGGAAAGAAAATTGAGAAATGATTAAGAAATAAATAAAAATGAATTTAAATTAAAAGGCTTACAAAAATAAAAAATGTTAATAAATAAATAAACTTATTTTTGGTGAATTTTAATAATTTAGATAAGTTAATTGAATAGGGTAAAAGAAATAAATACTTTATTCATAGATATAAAATACCTATATATATTATACACATTTTAATTTTATTATTTTTACATATAATTACATAATTTAATATTTTATTTATTTACATAATAATTTAAGGATTTAAAATATATTTTTATTTTATTTTTATGAATTAATTCAATAAGTTAAATAAATAAGGCTATATGCAATATAGGTACGTGATACTTATGCCAAAAATACATTTATTTTATTTTTGATTATTTAAATTTTATTATTTTATTTATATTATATATAATATAAAATATGTGCAAAATATTAAATACAATGTATAAAAAATATAAATAAATAAATAAATAAAACTCATATATACAACATAGACAAACAATACAACAACACTCCAAAAAGCGAACTTTTGCATCTTAACTCTGATTTTATAAAACTACTTTCATTTTAAAGCTTATTTAATTTTGAACACAGTGAAAGTGAGTTTAGTTTATTTTAAGTTTTTATGGAGTAGATATTGATCTATCAGTTTTAGCTTTACGTATTTTTCATAGTGTCGTTTCTCTTTTTCTATATAGGATTTCTTCTTGCAAATATTTTTATTATTTACAGCTTATTTTTATGTACAAGTTTCAAGAAGAAAATATTCTTATTTGAGATTGTTTTGGTGATAAATAAAATAGTAGAAGATATGTACAACATGAGCAACGATGAATTCACACATGTGAATTTTGATTTTCATGATTTTTATAAATAAAAGACCTTGTCTCCCCCCACTTTATTCTTTATCGATTGGATTAAGTCTTGACCTACTCACGAGGTTAGGACCTGCATGTATTTTTTACATATATAATATATTCTTATTTCTTTCTTTTTCCTTTATTTCTTTATTTATTTTTTGGGTTAAAATAATGATAAATATATAGTGTTTACAGATGAATGTGGATTATTAAAAAGTGTGAATTAATAAGTTTTACATGTGTTTTGTAAGAAATTTTAAGCCAAAATGAATGAATAAAGATGATGAATTGATGATTCATCATCCCCCTATACTTTACCTTTGCTAATCCCTTAGAAGGTACTTATTTGAAGAATAAGTGGCTAAAAAGAACAATAATAAAGGAAAAATAAAGAACTTAGAACAATTTTATTTTTTAAATAATCTTCATAAAATCAAAGTATGGAGCTCGATCAGACCTTTGGATTTTTAGTTTGGTGGAACCTTATTGGGAATCGGATTTAAGTCTCAACAACCTTTAAGTTCCACAAGTCTCTATTCAATTTGCCTCAGTAGTCAGGTCAGAACAAGTCATCATACGCAAAATCTTGTGACTATGAATCTTACTTGTACCGTGTACGTGATACATAGCTCCACACATCTGAAATGACAAAGAACAACCTTATCTTAGCAAGGTGACCCTAATTCCGTAGTCTAGATATTCGTTCCTCGAGGAGCAGTGTATTTCCTTCTAAGTTCATGTACGTGATGTGTCCACAATCGAAGGGGGAGAAGATAAAAGAATAAGAAAAGAATTGGAGTGTGGCCAGTATAGCCACATCTCCTTGTAAAGCCCACCGGTGTAGCCTCGTCTCCACTAAGATATTCAGGTTCTGTGAAGCTTGGACCATTGTGGTCATGTATGTATATTTGGTGTATTGGTTCCTTTTTGGTAGAAAACATTTTTGCAATGCATTGATCTTTTTGTGTCCTTACAAATATAGAATCTTTTTTTCCACCTATGTTTTAGGGTCTTAGAAAAAATCGTGCCAGCAGACCATCCCTCATCGAAAGCTTTATGTCAACCCAAGCATCCTGTATTTATACGTCTATGCCACTAGACTAGCTTGGGGCGCACTGGCCACTCGAAGTGACTGCATATATTTCCATTTGTGTACGTCTCTTACTTGAGGATTCTGCCTCTCACCACCTCATCTATGTTGAGCTACGTGCAATATGCTTGTCCAAGTTAGGTCACTGTCTAAAAGAATCATGTGTGTGTATGATATATTCTACTTAGACCAATCAAAATGACATGTGAACATAGTCTTATGGACCTAAAGAATTTTGTCGCTGTGACATGAAAAGTCTCAACTCCAGTTCCTATAAGGTTCCTACGAAATTAAGTGGATTAAGGTCTTAACCAAGCTTCATTCTCCATACTTTATTCCATACTAGTTTAGGCATCAATATCATTCTGAAAAATCCTAATACAAATGTAAGATTTTTTACTTAAAAAGAATTTTTTGTTTTAATCTGTTTATGTGATTTTTAAAGATCTTTTGCATTTTTATGGGTTTTATTTTTTTTTCAATTTTATGAGTTTTAACAGAGTTGGAGAATTAGCTATATTTACAAGAATTAACAAGGATTTTATACACATTTACAAGGGATTTTATATAAAATATACACAAGCGCTATACAAGTTTATAGGAGATCTAATTTACAAAAAGAATTTTCATTTACAATATTTTATATACATTTTTTTACAAAAGGATTTTGTCTACAAAATAAGTTAATAAACAACTTTTATTAAATAATTTTATATACATGTTTTAATTACAAGAGTTTTATTAAAGAATTTTATTAACAAAGGGATTGTATTTATTTTACAAGTAATTACATGGTCTTATTTGCAAGAATTTTATAACAAGTTAGCCACATATTTTACAACACAAGTTACATATACAATGTGAGAAAATATTTTTACAAACTAGTTTACAAAAAATTTTACACGCAAATTACAAAAACCTTTTCAATATATTTTACAAACCAATTTTTCAAACATTTTATTCTAAAATATTTACAAATAATTTACAAACTACTAATTGTGTATAATAAATAATTTTATAGCATTATGTAAACCAATCGATTTTACAAATACTTTGCAAAAATATATAAAAATAATAATTTTATGAAGATTTTTAGAAAAAGGTTCACAAATATTTTTGCAAAAAATATTTAAAAAAGATTTTTTTCAAAAGAATTTTTATAGAATTTTTACGATATTTTATTCCAATTTTACTAGCCATATTAATAAGCAAATAAAAGTACGTGTTATGGCTAAATTATATGTACAATATATACCACACCCCCATACTTAGCTCGAACTATGTCCTCATAGTGACCAAGAAGCGACAAAGGAAGACATAACTCGTGTTAAGTATAAAAAAGTGAAAAGAATGCTATACTACAACGACTCGCATAATAAAGAATAAAATAAATATAAGTCGGTGATCCCCCTATACCTAGGATCAAATAATCCTAAGTATAGAAGACTATACAAACGGAGAATACCGAGGAAAAGAATGTACAAACTCAACGACTCAACTTGTCCCCCATACTTACGGTAAAAGATCCCTAAGTATAGAAAATAATATCAACAAGTTGAGGGACAAGCAAGAGATTAGAAGAAAATAAAATGAAAATTAAGATGAAAAGAATGACATCACTTCTCCTATACTTAAGGTAAAGGATCCCTGAGTATAAGCAGCAACATGAGCGATGAAACATAACAAAAATAAGGACAACTCAAGTCATTCACCTTCCCTATACTTAGGATATAATGCATCCTAAGAATAGCGCCCGCACACACGGAAAAGAGATGAATGATAAAAATGGGAGAAAGAAAGAATAAAACGAAAGGAATATATAGAAGAGAAAATCAACTCATGTATCAGATACATAAAAAGTCAAGGAATCATCATTTGATACCACATGAATGGAATCTACTATGGACGGGAATGCATCACGATCTAGATATGGCATCAGCAACCGTCCGTTCACCACAAATGGATGTGGGCCAGATGACAACCCAGAAATGGCAATGTTATGTTATCACGCACATATCTCACTATAAACGGTCCTAACCATTTGCTTTTGAGTTTGCCTGGAAATAGCTTTGACTTTGCATCAAACAACCACACCTTCTGATTAGGCTCGAAAGTCTTCCTCCTAATATGTCTATTATGCCATCTCTTGACTTTCTCCTTATACATCAGGCTATTGTCATATGCAGAGTCTCTAAATTCCAGCAATCTGTTCAGATCCACTTTCCCACTCTATCTTGCTCTCTTATAATCCAAATTGCATACGCAGATTACTCACAAATATTTATGAATTAATTCACATGAATTAATTCAACTAGCAAGTGGCAAGGCTTTCCTTAAGCCAATCGATAAGCCCATAGAACCGAGTCAAGCATCTACATCAGTTCTTCCTATCCAGATGAACAAGTTTCTGAAGAATAGTCTTGATCTCTCTATTTGAGATCTCAACTGAGCCGTTAGTCTGTGGGTGGTATGGAAACGCGTCAGGATACTCAATGTCGTAATCCTTAACTAGCTTTATAATTTCTTTATTGATAAAATGTCTTCCCCTGTCTGAAATGAGACCTTGAGAATCTCAAACTGCACAATAATGTTGTCCTTGAGAAAGTGGCAAGCTGTATGACTATCACCGGCTCAGATGGAGATAGCCTCCACCCAATCTATGGCAAGCAAGACGTACCGATATCCCTGACTGCTAAGGAATGGGCCCATGAAGTCAATGTCATAAGTGTCAAAAACATCTGAAATCTGGATATACTTGAGGGACATTATATCTTTGGAACCGATGGTTCCTTCCATTCTCTGGCAATTAGGACAACACTTCACATAATATGCATCATCCTTAAACATTGTTGACCACCAAAGGCCACATTGTAGAACCTTTGTTGCGGTGCGCTTCCCTGAATGGTGTCCACCGGCCTCTAATATGTGATAATGGTATAGGACATTGGTGATTCCTCCCGAGGAATGCATCTCCTCCAGATATAATCCTCACCCTCTCGAAATAGTTACAGATCATCCCACTGGTAGAAATGAATATCTGACAAAAAACTTGTCTACCTTTAAATTGGGCCAATCTTGTGGAACTTTCTCGGAGACAATGTAGTTCACAATATCAGCGTACCATGGGAGTGGGGAAATATATAATAATAACTCATATGGGAAAGTATCTGTAATATGAAGTAGTAGCTGCTCATGAGTCTACATCTGAAATTCGGGAAAGGCGATCTGCCACAATATTCTTTGCTTCAGTTTTATCACGAATCTCCAAATAAAACTCTTAATGTAGAAGGATCCATCTGAATAGGCATGGTTTGGTATCCTTCTTTGCTTGCAAGTACCATAGACAATCACTCTAGAACCAAGTAGGTGAAATCTGAATTTCTCTAAAGAAAACACTACTGCTAGCATCTCCTTCTCTGTAACAGTGTAATTTTTTGTGTATCATTAAGAGTCTTACTATCATAGTGTAGACAAATGGTATTCTATCCCTTCTCTACCTTAAAAAAACTCCAACTGCATAATATAAGGTGTCCGTCATAATCTCAAAAGGAAGAGACTGATCAGGCGGTGGTAGGACATGAGCACTTGTAACCAACTCTTTCATCTGATAAAATATATGGAGGACCTTCTCATCAACAATAAACTCAATCTCCTTGCATAGAAGTTCAGTCAAAGGTCTGGTGATATTGCTAAAGTCCTTAATGGATCGCATATAGAATCCAACATGTCCGAGAAATGACCCCAACTGCTTCAAATTCGTCGGTGACTCTAGTTTGAAGACCACATCAACCTTGGTTGGGTCAACCTTCATGCCATGCTTGGAGTTGACTTGGCCCAATACAATCCAATTAGTCACCATAAAGTCTCTTCTCCCACGAGAGCACTAAGTTAACCTCACAACAATGCTGAAGTACCCGATCTAAATAAGCAAGACTTGTGTCAAAACTATCCCCATAGATCGAGGAATCGTCTATAAAGACCTCAAGAAAAATACCTACCAAGTCGGTAAAAACAACCAACATACACCTTTGGAATATAGTTAGATCGTTACATAATCCCAAGGGCATCCGTCTAAAGGTGTAAGTGCCAAATGGACAAGTAAAAGTAGTCTTCTC
Organism: Ottelia alismoides; assembly: GCA_037367405.1. Classification (NCBI taxonomy): domain Eukaryota; kingdom Viridiplantae; phylum Streptophyta; class Magnoliopsida; order Alismatales; family Hydrocharitaceae; genus Ottelia; species Ottelia alismoides. Next base: position 158,442 of record JAZKJV010004525.1, on the reverse strand, counting down.
CTGATCCTCAAGAGTGATTGCAACCTGGTTATATCCTGAGTATCCATCCAAGAAACAAAATAACTCTTTCCCTACCAATTTTTTTATGATCTGGTCAACAAAGGGTAGAGAAAAGTGATCTTTCTTGGTCATCGAGTTTATGTGCTGACAATCTACAAAGAAATGATGTGAAGTGGGCACTCAGATCGGAATCTCCTCACTACGGTCATTCATCACAATTGTAATCCTGATTTCTTCACGACACATGTAATGGGCTGACCCATTTAGAATAAAAAATGAGATAAGTAAAGCTATCTTCACATAGGGATGGGCATTGGGTTGGGCTGGTCGAAACTCGTCTCAAAAAGCACGACCCAATCCAATCCCAATAGAGCGATGGGCCAAGCCTAGGCCTAAAATGTCAGCCCAAAAATACTTTGGGCCAGGCTCGAGCTTGGCTCAACCCAACTTGACCCAGCCTGAGGTCCGGCCCATTCGAGGGCCCGAGGAATGGCCCGAAGTTGGCTCGAGGGGTAAATCCCTAGACCCGGTCCGACGGATCTAAAAATGACTTGTTATAAATCACTAGAGATTCCACATGGAAAACTGAAGCTTGTGATCTTGAGGTGAGAAGCAGGAGTTGATTTGCAAAATGCATACGATGCGCAGAAGTACAGTTTTAGTAGGTGAGATCTATTCTTCTAATTTTGATAAGATGCCTACAAGTTATAGATTCAAGATATGTGCAAACTTAGTTGTTTTGTAGACATCTTAGATTCTTATGCATCTTATGTTGTAACTTCTATTTTTGCACTTTATTTAGGTATGTGTAATCCTTCTCTTGAATGTATAGCATGCTGCATCATTTCTACATTTCTCGTGTTGTGGTTTCCATGATCATGAAATGAACTGAGGCTTGGGCCGGTCCGGCCTAATCCCGGTCCAACGGAAATGGGTCGGGGCTGAGCTTGGGTCGAAAAATAGCAGGATTTGTGTGCCTAAGACCAACACAAGGATTAAAACATTTACATGGGCTTGGGTCCGAGCCCTTCAAGACCCAGCACTGCCCATGCCCATCCCTAGCTTCGCACCACTTCTTGATCTCTTTCATGACATCCCAGAGATTAGAATTCAGATGATGCTGAAACTCACGAGTTGGCTTGTTGTCGTCCTCCAAGTAGATATGATGCGAGCACAATGTTGGATTAATCCCATGGAGATCCGATTTTTTTCAGCCCATGGCCTTGCAATTTCTCTCAAGAACCTCTAGCAAATGAGTAGTCAACTACGAACTAATAATGACAAGAAACATGTGGGGTGCACCCGCAAGGAGGGCATACTTCAGTGTTGATGGTAAAAGTTTGAGCTCAAGTTGGGTCTGAATATGCTTTTTAGCGATATCGGAAACTAGACTGGTGGAAGGTAACTGATATGGCAGCTGTGAAGTACCCACCGTGGCTACAATAGACTCAACATGTGATGTTTCAAATAGATATACAATAAACTCTATATGCTTGGAACGGGATGGATCATCAACAAACTTAAAAATCTTAGGAAACTCATCAGAAAATAACTTGGAAAATCCATCGGCATAAAACTCAGAATAATAAACAACAGATCAAATGTCTACTATGCTTTCCAGGCCTTCCTTTCGAGAAAGGAATTCTTGGGTATCAATGTAATCCACAAACAATTATGTATCTCTGATCTCAGCTAGAAAATCACAATCCTTTGACTCAGGTGTAACAGGATCTCTCTCATCTTATGCTGGTGGTGATGGCTTCAGATCTGGGATCATCTCTATCTTAACCTTATCACCATGGGAATGAAAGTTTATCTCTCCACTACATCAATCCACTACCACTTGGGCTGTTTGTAGGAATGACCTACCAAGTATGATTGGGGTATGGAGTAATAGTACTGAGGTGTCCATGTCAAGGATAATAAAGTCCACCGGGAATTGCATTCCTTGCACCACTATGATAACATCCTCTAGAGTGTCCCTCTCCTCTTGATCGGTCCATCAAAAAACTGAAGGATCATTTTGAAGGATCGTCTTGGTGGTTCTAAGAGGCCCCAACCCAAACTTTGAGTAGCGAGGTCGGCATGAGATTGATGGAGGATCCGCGATCTAGTAGAGTACGATCAAACTCCTGATAAAAAATATGACATCAAATATGAGGTGCTCCATTGTCTTTATTTTTAGGCAGGAGGTTGATTGTGGCATAAACAATATCCATGGTCAAAACATGCTTCTCAGTTCTCTTGCGCCAGTTCTGCTTTGGTTGACGCTTTGTAGTACATGCTTCTTTTAATCCTATTTGCACGACATGCATGTATTCTATGGCCTTCAGGAGTGGCATCTCAAAAAAGATGTTCTGAATATCTCTACCACTCCATGATCAGAAAGTGTTGTTTTTAATCTTCGAATATTTTTGATTTTATTCAAGGCATTCGAAAAAAGGAATATAACCAGAAACAACGTTCTTTTTATTAACATATGAATCAGCATGTACACATAGACAATCAGAATCAGGTTATACACTGTCATCCATAACATGCAAAGGAAAAACAAAAACATCTCGAGTTGTTCTATATGCTGCAAAAGAAGAAGACCCCATGACGGGTATGTTCTTGTTCAAGGCTGACTCGGTTCTGCATCTCCCATTATTGTCTTTTTGGGATTTTTGTTTTCCTTCATTTTTTTGGAATTTTGTGCAGATGGTTAAGTGGTACTCCTCCATGGACTACAATGATGTATCTTTGCTTAGTAGATGAAGAAAGTGAGGAAGAAGATCACGCTCGATCAACAGCTCTATTTCCCAATCCCACTGGTGATGGCGGCTGCAATCTCCTACCGCTCCTGAGAGTAACAACACTAGATAAACATGAAAATCATGGGTCATACCTATCGCGGGTGTGATTGGATCATGGTTTGCTACCTGCTCCTTGTTGCATCTGAAATTGTTGGGATTGGCTTCGACCTGAGCCGTTGTGATAGTTTTCATGGTTGTCAGGTCGTCAAGCCTCTGGTTCTAGTTGATTTCGCTCATATTCTTAATCAACTGTGTGAGATAATATGGTGCGGAGTTCACCGAGGGTGCCTTTAGCTGCTCAACATCTGATGGTCACTAAGACTGGTAGTGAGGAGGCTGTTGGTACCCAGAATATGCAGATTGTGGTGTGTAATGATAATGAGAACGGGCAGGATGTGAATACTGCACATGATGCTGTTGATGATAAGGATGATAAGAATATGCATGCTACGTTTGCTGACATCCATGTCTGGAAAGGTGGTGGAAACAAAAAATGAGGTTGTGGCTGCTGGTGCTGATATGGTCTACCTCCCTGAAATTGGTGAACCGGCCTCTGGTTGACTTGTGAATCCAGCTATTCCTGCCCTGATGGATGGGTCTGGATGTGCTCTGGACCGCTCCAAATGCCATTCACCTCCTGAATGTAGGGCAGAGGCAGAAACTGTGGCTCAGAAAGATATGGAGGATCCTGATAGTATGACACAATGTATGCTTGGGTTTGTTGCTGCTGGACCTGTCTGGAGTCTGCACGTTGTAAACGTGCTAAACTGCAGGAGATGCTCCGAAACTCTGCTGAACTGTAGAAGTGGAAGAAGTCTTAGGGGTAGAAGTCTCATCTGCGATACTCGAACTCTGGCATGCATGAATGGTACTGACAAAAAGCTTCAGTTGCTTCGTAATCTCATCCAGCTTGTTGATGAATTCCTGATTCTCACTCTTTATTCTTTTATTTTAGCTATTTATCTTGGCAAAGCATCATGCAAATAGGTGTAAATACAATAAGTTAGCATTCAACATGCATGTGTTAACATTGTATATTTAGCATGTATTTGTGCAAAAAATAAAAGAATAAAGGAAAAGAAAAAGGAATGAGGTATTTAGAATAAATACAGAGTGACCCGAACCCTAAGAGAAGGTCAAGCATTGACTTGATCACCAAATAAAATAAGTAGAGAGAGTTAGGGCTTACTCTGTGTGTACATATTACCTATGTATATAAATAATTATTTTAGATGAAATAAAAATAAAATATTCTTACTACCTCCTTGTATATAGTCCAAAAAATAAAGCAAAAATAAAATAAAAATCAGAAAAATAAAAATCCTTTCTCACGTGTACAAAGTACATGTATATATGCTTCACTCCCTATTTATTCTATAACTGTAATTAGACCATAAAATAAAATAAAAATTATTTTTTACCCCTAAAACTATTTAAAAAATAAATAAAATACAAAATAGGGGTATGCATGTAAAAATGATAAAATGAAAATACTTGTATAAAATACATAGGTATATTATACCTATATATAATACTTTATATTGTATATAGATTAATTTATTTCTCATAAAAAATTAAAAATCACAGAAACATAGTTTGAAAAATAAAAAAAATTACACTTTTTATTTTGAAGTCATTTACTATTTTTTATTGATTTTATAAATAATTTGTAAATTCCTTTTTTATTGGTCGGGACCAGATGTTGACCTCGGGTCAACGCCCTATTCCAGGCTTGACCCGATCCGACCTTGTTCGCTGGACCTTTTTTCCCCTTTTTCCCAGTCAGATCAAACCTCCTCTCGATCCGATTTTTCATTCGAGTTATCTCCTTGGATCCACGACCCCCACGGATCCCTAGGAAGGCACAGATCTTCCTAAGGTTGCGCACTTTTGCCCGATCATCTCACATCCTTGGGAAGCCTATATAACATCTCCTTCGACCTCCTGGCGCCACAACTCGTTCCTCGCTCCCACTTCGACCCCTAACCACCTCCAGCTGAGTGACAGCTGCTCGGAGAGCCCCTTGGAGCTCGGTTTGGTGCAGTGATGATGCAGCTCACCCTTCATGGCCGGAGATCCGTCACGAGCAGCCTCCCCGCCTTCCGCAGCGGGATTGAGGCCATAACTTCGACTCCCATCTTCGCTTGAAGTTCCGAAGTTCATCCAGAACCTCAGAGACCCAAGAGATGGCCGGCAGTGAGGAGCGCACTGATGGACAACCCCAGAGTACCACATATGTTCTAGATCAGAGCGACATCAACAACACGCTTTTAACCCCCCTAGAGATGATGCAGAGGAAGATTAGAGACCAGGGAGCCTTCATGGCAGAGGTGCGCAGAGAGATGGCACATATGCGAGCAGACAGAGGAGAGCCACACCGAGCAGGCAGTGGAGCAGAGGGTGGAGGAGCAGATGGAGGACAACCAGAGAAGCCATAGGAGCCCGTCTGACCAGCCAGACCGATGAAGGAGTTGCACAACCCTGGTGTACCCTTACACATCATTGGATCCAGCTTCCGGTGATTCTGGGAGACTTCAAACTCCCTCCCCAGACCATTCAGCTCTTACCCAAGTTCCATGGGCTTGCCACCGAGGAGTCGCATTTACATCTGTAGGAGTTCGAGATGATTTGCAGCACTGTCCATGACAGATACGTGGACGAGAACACTATCAAGATGATGGCATTCCTTTTCTCCTTAGTCGATGGAGCAACCTACTGGCTGAAGCATTTAGGGAGATATCTGACTTCGTAGGAGCAGCTCCAGACCGAGTACTTGAATAAGTACTATCCACTCAGCCAGACGAACACAGTGCGAGCTCTGATTAACAATTTCTCCATGATCCCAAACGAGCAATTCCATAAGGCGTGTGATCGTTTTCGTGAGCTCATCGACCGAGGTCCACATCACGACATCTCCAAGCCCAATTTAATACGGAGCTTCTTTTGTGGGCTATCACCAGAGATGCAGGGGCTAGTGAATGCTTCTTGTGGGGGATCCTATTTTGCCAAGGACGAAGACCAGGTCTGGCCATATATGAGGAGATGGACAAGAATTACACATTGATGTCCCAGATCTGGCTTTACACTCATAGGAAGCCCTCACCCCATACCATGTCCTATCAGAGGATAACACAAGTTGATGGAGGTCCATCCACTTCTTCAGCAGCTACAACACAGGCAGATTCATCGACCACTGACATGGGCATCATCAGTGAGAAGTTGGACCGCATCGAGATCATCGAGAAGAAGCAGTGTCAGGGTATAACTCAAATAGATCAGTTGGCACAGACCCTGAGTGACCTGAAGACCCAGATCATGTGTCTCTAGGAGGAACAAATGGCTTCTCAGTCCCGTCTCAGGTCACGAGCTGATCCTAGCAGCAGCGACTCATCCCAGCCCTCCACCCAGTACCGACAGGTTCACCTCATCCAGGCGGAGCCGGTCCAGCAGTTGCCGCACCAGTATTCTCAGCCACTACAGTCTCCGGATACCCAGATGGCGGTGTATCAACAGGATCAACCACTGACAGTTCTTCCCCCATTCCCGTACGAGCCAGAGCCGTTGATGGAAGTCAACGGGATTTGGTACGACCGACAACAGCCCGGGATCCGTAGAGATCATCTCGGATTCAGGTGGTCTACCAGAGGTGCCTCGTCCCAGCAGCAACCTCCGTCTTAGGGTGGGCAGTCCAGCCAGCCTCAGCAGCAGACTCATTACTCCCAGTAGCCATCCTATCAATACCAGTCGGGTCCTCGTCCCTACCAACATGGACAACAGTGGAGGCAACACCAGCAGCAGCCTCAGCAGTATTCTCAGCCTCCCCCTCCTCAGTTCTAATATTTTCCTCCCTTTCAGCGAGGCAACCCGTCAGGTTCTCATGGGCCAGCCTATGAGAACCCAACCCTTGATGATCTAACCCGCCTACTCTCTGACCAACAGGCCACCTTTAGGCGGGAGATGGATGAGTTCCGCCAGGAGATGAGGTATATCATCAAAGGAAAGGCCGTCATACCCGCTCAGATCGAGCCCAACCCGAATAACCTAAATAGAAAATCCGAGCAGGTACAGTTTACAGAGACTACCACTCCTAGTGATTTATTGGGTGACATTGCTTCATATACATTTGATGCTAACTTTGTTACACTTAGGAGCGGTAGGATGCCAGCAGGTGACGCATCGTATAAGCGATGACACCACGAGGATTCAGGAGATTCAGACGAGGAGGATAGCAGTGTTGATGAACCGATGATGTTGATGACGTTGGTGCTGACGCCACCAAGGATGACGTTGATCCAGACGACGGTACTGAGGCCGTTGCTTCTCCAGATATTTCCGGCGGTGCTGATGCCACCAGATTTCCAGATGTTGTGCCAGAGCGCGGTACTGATGCCGCAACTTCTGATGCCGTGGGTGGTGCTGAGGCCACCCTTTTTATTCCAGATGTATCACCTTCAATTCTTGTATCTCGGGACATTATGAAAAATACTAAAAATAATAATAAAGGAAAGGTTTCTTTATCTTTGAGTCCATATGTGATGATTGATTATACTTGTATGGATTCCATGCCTTCTCAGCAACAGGAACCTGTTCCTATCCCTCTACCTGAGGAGGGCCCATCCCCCCTTTCCTCAAGCACTCCACTTGGCGGAGGGGAATAAAATAGAAAATCCAAAAAAAGACCAACAGTTAGAGTTCAACCAATAGATGATTGATAGATCCAATATCAAGCTGACTCTACAGGAGGCACTTGAGCACATCCCTCTCTTCCAAAAGAACTTAAGAGAGAAGACCACTATCCGCAGGAAGAAGAGGAACCATCAGGCAGAAATTCATGTGCTGACCTATGCCACCTGCTTCGTTATTTAGAACCATATGTCAGCCAAGAGGCCAGATGCAGGAGCTCATTATGTCAGATGCCACATTCATGAGCAGAGACCATACTCTATTAGACATCATCTCTTCCATCAACCTCCTTCCAACAGCCTTACTCGACCGATTTGAGTTTGGCCCTCATCGACAGAGTAGGACAGTCCTTCAGTTTGCATATAGATTTGTGCCGAAGGGGTTGTTGAAGGACGTGTTCGTCACAATTCAGGGCATGAAATTCCCTGTGGAATTCGTTGTGTTAGACATGGAGATCCCCGAATATGTGATCGATACCCCCACCATTCTAGGATGTCCATTCTTGGCCACAACCAAGGCGGTGTCCGACCATGATAGTGGGAAGGTATACTTTCGCATCGAGGGTGAGAGTATACAAATAGAGACGATCGATGAGACCAGAGCGTGAGACTCATCTTGCTCAGAGCAGTTTAGTGATGCAGAGTAGACGATAGAGTCAGAGCGAGACGTCCACCAGGAGTGCGACTTTGTGATCACTGATGATGAAGCTGCTTGGTCCAATCCTGATTTATGAGCCCTTCTCTCATCTTCAAATGATGCGGATCCACAGTTTCCAGTGGAGGAGAGTTCGGAGAGCACACTCTTGGTCGAGGACATTTTGAGGTTGACGACCGCGTTCAGGACATCGAAGCAGATTTTATATCTTGGGATTCTGATTCAGATCCCTCAGATTCAGACATAGACTGGGCAGAATTTGATGACTTGTTACCCTGTCTGATTTCCATAGAGCCAGCAGCTAGAGTGGAGAACGTGCCAGCACTGATTACAGATATACCAACAGGGCAGTCTTCACCAGTTTTGCATGATTAGCAAGAGTTCTCTCATTCAGATCTGGTTACATTCACTCAGACTTTTCAGAGGCCATATTTGCCAGCTCCTAGTTGTCCTGAATTGAAGCCTTTATCGCAGTCGCTGAAGTATAGATTCCTTGCGGGTGAGCATGAGATGTACCCAGTCATTATCTCATATTTGACTGGAGAGAAAGAATCTCATATGTTGGAGGTTCTTGAAAGAAATCGCAAGGCGATAGGATGGAACGTAGCTGATCTGTAGGGGATAAGTCTGGCCCTGTGCTCCCACCATATCTATCTCGAAGAGGACGCTAAGCCATCGTGTGAGTTCCAACGTCGGCTGAACTCGAATCTTCGAGAAGTGGTCATGAAATATCGAAATGGTGGAGCGCCGATTTTATGTACCCCATCTCCGACTCCAAATAGGTTTGTCCATTGCATATGGTGCCCAAGAAGACGAGTATCACTACAGTTGTGAGTGAGTCTGGAGAGGAGATAGCTACCCGGGTACCCACTTCTTGGAGGATCTGTGCGGACTACAAACAATTGAATCATGCCACCAAGAAGGATCATTTCCCACTGCCTTTTATTGATCATATTATAGTGAGGCTAGCTGGGAAGAGTCACTACTACTTTCTTGACGGGTACTCCAGCTACAATCAGGTAGCCATAGCTCCCGAAGACCAAGATAAAACGACATTCACCTGTCCGTTTGGGACATATGCTTTCAGACGGATGCCCTTTGGTCTATGTAACGTCCCGTCGACATTCCAAAGGTTTATGTTATCCATTTTCTCGGACATGGTGGGTGATTGTTTAGAGGTCTTCATGGATAACTTTTCGGTCTACGACGACGAGTTCGACACTTGTCTTGACTGCCTAGACCGCGTTCTTCAACGTTGCATAGAGGTCCATCTTGTTTTTCTTGGGAGAAGAGTCACTTCATGGTGACTCAAGGGACAATGCTTGGTCATATCATCTCCAATTAGGGCATGGAGGTTGATCCAACCAAGATGGATATCATCATGAAGCTCAATCCACCGTCCAACCTGTGACAGTTGCGGTCCTTTCTGGGACATGTCGGTTTCTACCGACATTTTATTCATGACTTCAACAGGATTGCCCGACCGTTGACTGGTCTGCTGATAAAAGACACCGAGTTCATTGTAGATGATAAGTGTCTTGTATCATTTGAGACTCTCAAGACCCTAGTTGTTGAGGCTCCTATTCTCTAGCCGCCTGATTGGTCTCTCCCATTCGAGATCGTGATAGATGCCTCCGATTTTACCGTGGGGGCTGTGCTAGGACTGAAGAGGGATGGTGTACAATTTTCCATTCACTATGCTAGACGTACATTGGATGTTGCTCAACGGAACTATACAATCATAGAGAAAGAGATGCTAGCCGTAGTTTTTGCCTTGGATAAATTCAGATCATATATTCTTGGATCCAAAGTGACTATCTTTATCGATCATACCGCCATAAGGTACCTTATGGCAAAGAAGGATGCCAAAGCGAGACTGACTAGATGGATCCTTCTACTCCATGAGTTTGATATTGAGATTAAGGACAAAACTGGAGTCAAGAATGTAGTGGCGGATCATCTCTCGCGTTTGGAAAATCTTGAGGAATCTAAGCAGACTAATCTCATTACAGAGACCTTCCCAGATGAGTCCTTGCTATCACCTCGCTCCCATGGTATGCCGACATTGTAAACTATCTTGTCGCTAAGAAAGTTCCACAAGGGTGGCCCAAACAGCGACTTGAGACCTTCCTCGCGAAGGCCAAGTCTTACCATTGGGAGGATCCCATCCTTTATCATGAAGGAGGGGATAGCATCTGGCGTAGGTGCATTCCTCAGGAGGAGCACCACAACGTCCTCAAGTGCTGCCACAAGCTAGAGGCATAAGGCCATCATTGTGGGAGGAGAACATCACAAAAAGTGCTCCAATACGACATATGGTGGCCTACCCTCTTAAAGAATTCTGATGAATTCGTGAAGAGGTGTACTGACTGTCAGAGGATGGGCACTTGTGGACAACGTGATACGATGACGATGCAACTCATTCACTTCTGTGAGGTTTTTGATGTACGGGGCATCGTTTTCATGGGTCCATTCCCTAAGAGTCAGGGATTCGAGTACATTCTGTTAGATGTTGATTATGTGAGTCGTTGGGTTGAGGCCATACCCGCCCGAACCGCAAATGCTAAGACTGTTTGCAAAATTTTGAGGAAGAGTATCATTTCACTATTCAGGGTGCCTAGGGTATTGATATCTGATGGGGGGTCTCACTTTATCAACGACAAGGTAAAGCTCCTTGCTAACAAGTTCTGCATAGACCATCGAGTAGCCACTCCATATCATCCTCAGACCAATGGTCTTGCTGAAGTATCGAACATGGAGATCAAGATAATATTGCAGAAGGTAGTCCGTCCAGACCGAAAGGATTGATCATAGCTTTTGGACTCGGTCTTGTGGGCATATCGGACTTCCTTCAAGACTCCTTTGGGTACATCTCCCTTTCGTCTCGTTTATGGCAAGCCCTGCCATTTACCTGTTGAGATTAAGCATAAGTCACTATGGGATGTTACTGATATATTATTGGATCCAGAGAGTATAGGATATCAAAGGAATGCAGAATTGGCAGCCCTGGAGGAGCTTAGAGACACATCCTTTTCAAACAACCTACAGTATAAGGAGTGAGCAAAGATATGGCATGATTCTCTATCAGCCATAAGCAAGTTTGAGACAGATCAGAGAGTATGGTTGTTTGATGCCGGGCTTAGATTATTTCCGGGGAAGTTACAGAGTAAGTGGAAGGGACCATATCTGGTCCGAAAGGTGCATGACAATGGTAGTATTGACATATCTGAAATGTCGTCTGAGTCCACCTTTCGCGTCAACGGTCAGCGATTCAAGACATATCTAGATCATGATCTGCTGATTGTTGATGTCACCCCAATTCATTTTGCATGTGATGTGTTCTTTGACTCACATCCGCTGCATCTTGTGCCTCATTATCATTGTCCTCCACCTTGTATAGATCTAGATGTCCATATCATCTCATTCTTTAGTCCAACACCCCATCCACATCTTGTGATTTTGCTATACTTAGGGTGTACTTTACCCTAAGTATAGGGGGTGTAAGATTTTAGATTCTTTTTACCTCTGTTTTACTGCCTATACTTAGGGATATTTTACCCTAAGTATAGGGGAGGTAGACCCGGTACATTCTCTCACTCGGTTTTCCCTTTGTGTACAGTCTACTATACTTAAGATTACTTGATCCTAAGTATAGGGTGAATCACCGAGCTCTATTCTTTCTGTTTCTTTTAATAGTCGTTGTAGTATAGCCTCTCTTTTTACTTCCCTATACCAAGCACGAGTTATGTCTTCTTTATCGCTCTTTGATCACTCTGAGGACATCGTTCGAACTAAGTATAGGGGGGTATCATATATATTACATGTATACTTTAGCCATAACTTGTACTTTGTATGAGTGTATTCATAAATAAAATGGCTAAAAGCCACTTATTAAAAATCAGTTATTAATTTTGTTTTAAATTGTACATAAATTTCTTTCTTCCACATATATAGCTATTTTAAATTATTTTTGTACAAATGTTTATAAAAATATTTTGCTTGTGAAAAGTTTGTAAACATTTTTGTATCAAAACTATGTACATAGTACAAAATTTTGAAAAATGTTTGAAAAATAATTGCAAAAATCCCTGTGTAAATGTTTGTAAATAGTTTGCAAAACTTCTGCATTCATGCACGCATTCAAACATTTCAAAAATTTTGCACATTTTCAAAAACTTTGCATAAAAAGATTTTTGTAAATATTTGCATATTCTTCTGAATCATAGTTGACATTTAAACCAGTCTGGAATTAAATTGGAAAATGGAGCTTGGTTAAGACCTTAATCCACCTAATTCTTAGAGGAACCTTATAGGATTTGGGTTTAAGATTTTTCAGGTCCATTAGTAACTTAATTCTTTGAGTCCACTAGGCTATGTTCACATGTCATCTTGATGAGCCTAAGTAGAACATTTTACAACACACACATGACTCTCACAAACAATGGATTTACTTGGACCAGCACTTTACACTCAACTCCACACGGATGAGGTGGTGAGGAGGCGGTTTCCTTTGGCTTGAGATAGCATACGAGGGTAGTACTTCTAGGCAGAACCTCTCGTCTTCCTTTGGGGAGGGAAGTGCATCTCAACTTGGTCTAGCGGTGTTAAGGTCTAAAGACAGGAGTTGTGGGTTGCAATAATGCTTCAAAAGAGGGATAGTCTACTAGCTCGAGAAGAAAGAGTTCTCATGTAAATATGTTGCACCATGTATATATGTTGTACATATGCACATCAAAAAAATGTGTGCAAAAGAACGAAAAACTCCAAAAAAGTGGCGGGCCTGATAGAAATTAAATGTATGACATAGTGTATGTAGTCAAATAAAGCGAAGCTTGTGTTACTCCTTCTCATCTCATGAAGCTTGCAGTGGGAGACTTAGCTACACTGGCTGCGTACCCAGGGATACGTGGCTACACTGGCCATGGTCCATTCTTTTCTTTCCCCCTCTTCTTGAGCTGGTTGAACTTGAACTTAGAAGGGAATACCCTGCTCCTCGAGGAAAAAGCTGCTAGACTAGGGCATTAGAGTTACCTTGCTGAGGAAGGTTGTTGCCTTGTCATTTCTGAGGTGGGGAGCTACATATCACTTACACCGTACAAGAAAAGATTCATGGTCACTAGAGTTTGTGTATGTAGAGCTGTTCTGATCTGGATTATCGAGGAGTCTTGACCATAGATTGGTGGAACTTAGAGATTGTTGACTCGTTGAGTCTTAAACCTAGGTCCAAATAAGGTTCCGACAAACTAATAATCTAGAGGTCTGACTGAGCTCCATACTTCAATTTAATAAAAACAAGTTTAATAATCAACCTTGATTCTCCTTCTTTTTCTTTTCTTCTCTTTTCATTTCTTTTTCAAATAAGTGTTTGCTAAGGGACTAGTAAAGGTAAAGTATAGGGGGGTGATGAATCCCTAATTCTCACCCTTTATTCTTTTATTTTAGCTATTTATCTTGGCATAACATCATATAAATAGGTGTAAATACAAAAAGCTAGCATTCAGCATACATTTGTTAATATTGTATATTTAGCATGTATTTGTAAAAAATAAAAGAATAAAGGAAAAGAAAAAGTAAGGAGGTATTTAGAATAAATACAGAATGACTCGAACCCCAAGAGAAGATCAAGCATTGACCTGATCACCAAATAAAATAAGTAGAGAGAGCTAGGGCTTACTCTATGTATACATATTACCTATGTATATAAATAATTATTTTTGATAAAATAAAAATAAAATATTCTTACTACCTCCTTGTATATAGTCCTAAAAATAAAACAAAAATAAAATAAAAATCAGAAAAATAAAAATCCTTTCTCACTTGTACAAAATACATGTATATATGCTTCACTCCCTATTTATTCTATAACTATAATTATACCATAAAAATAAAATAAAAATTATATTGTACCCCTAAAAATATAAGAAAAAAATAAAATACAAAATGGGGGTATTCATATAAAAATAATAAAATAAAAATACTTTTATAAAATAAATAGGTATATTATACATGTATATAATACTTTATACTGTATATAGATTAATTTATTTTTCATAAAATATTAAAAATCATAGAAAAATAGTTTTAAAAATATTAAACATTTTTATTTTTTTACAATTTTTATTTGAAGTCATTTATTATTTTTTATTGATTTTATAAATAATTTGTAAATTCCTTTTTTCTGATTGGTTGGGACCAGATGTTGACCTCGGGTCAAAGCCCTCTTCCAGGCTTGACCCGAACCGACCCGACCCTGTTCGCCGGACCTTTTTCTCCCCTTTTTCCCAATCAGATCAAACCTCCTCTCGATCTGATTTTTCATCTGAGCCATCTCCTTAGATCCACGACCCTTACGGATCCTTAGGAAGGCGCGGATCTTCCTAAGGTTGCGTGCTTTTACCCGATCATCTCACACCCCTAGGAAGCCTATATAACATCTCCTTCGACCTCCAAGCACCGCAGCTCGTTCCTCGCTCCCACTTCGACCCCTAGCCATCTCCAGTTGAGTGACAGCTGCTCAGAGAGCCCCTTGGAGCTCGGTTTGGTGCAGTAACAACACAGCTCACCCTTCATGGCCGGAGCTCCACCGCGAGCAACCTCCCCAACGTCCGCAGTGACGTTGAGGCCATAAACTCGACTCCCATCTTCACTTGAAGCTCTGGAGTTTATCCAGAACCTCATGTATTATCCATTTCGCTTCCATTGTTCTGTTCGATTCAATCACGCATCTCACCTCCGCCGCACATCCACTTGCTCCGACCACCCTGGTCGGAGCCTCGATATCCACATCTATCCATTCAAATCGACCCGTAGCCTCGCCTTTCATCTTCTCACGCAACCCGGTCACCCTACAACTCAACCATCGGGTTTAGGTTCGGTCTCCCTCCCTTACGTTCGCCGGAGATCAAATCCCCACCTCACCTACGCTTCTTTGTGTTTCGCTAAGCAATAACGCTCGTCGGAGCTACGCCTCCGAGCGGTGTACCCAATGCAGACCTGAGACAAGTGCATGTACACGTGAGTTTGAGGGTTATTGCATGTTTGCTCCTAAAGTTCATGAATGTTCTGTTTTGAAGTAAACTTTTATGTTTATTGCATATGTACCCCTGCGCGTATATTTTTGAGCATATGCGTGAATATATTGGTTAAATTGCAACATTAGCCCCATGCTTTTCACGTATGTTATCGTTTACCCTGGGAACTTCTGAATAATTGCATCTAGGCTCCTACTTGTTATGTGTGTTGTCTTTAATAAAATAATTATTAATCAACTCCAAAAAATCCATAAAAATTACAGTTAGCTCCTGCTAACACGTAATATTTATGATATTTTTTGTGAATTAATTTAGTTTTATTTGATATTTCCTAAAAATCTAAAATACTTAAAAACTGTTATGTCTATTATCTAAAATACATAAAAATTCGAAAAATTGTATAAAAATTTCTATAAAATTTTGTATTGTGTGTTTTTATGTGCTTGGTGTTGAGTAACATTTTTGTTTGAAAATCGTTTATAAAAACCCTAAAAAGCTAGAAACTCTAAAAATCTTATAAAAATCATTAAAAATTCTAGAAAAATGAAAAAAAGGATTTCATTTGATGTAGTTAGATATTTTTATTTACGTTTTCATAGAAATCACACCCAGGACATTAAGGCATTTCTACTATTTTAAACTTGCCTTTTAGTCGAGGCTATACACTGTTTCATTGTTTTTGTCTTGTTTCATTTGTATAAAATCATATAAAAATGGGAAAATCCCATAAAATTACCAAAAAAAGCTGAATTTAAAAAAACATAAAAACAATTTTATTTTCTATTTTTGAGTATTTTTAATCTTAATAAAAACTCTTAAAGCTTGCTTTTACATTGTTCTTTTTATTTGATTTCTCATTTTGAAAATATATAAAAATTTTTACAAATTAAGAATCACACAAATATGTTTATATTCCTCTGATTTCCGGCTACTTCGTACATTTCCGTACTCCTTGAGTTCGACCCTGGTCGCTATATCAGGTTAAATAAATAACGAAGACCGCTAACCTTGATTTTTGTGCTTGCTTGTTTTATTTGTGTGGTCTTGATTTTTCTTGTTGAGTCCGACTTGCTGATTGGGGTCACAACAACTATTGCTTATTTTTCATACTTAACCCTAGTCGGCAGGGCGCTCATCACTTGTCCAACTGCTTTGTCTTCTGCTCGATCACATGAAATATGTCTAGCTCTTGTGATCACTTTTCTACAGTGTCAACTTTAGATAGGGAATTTTCAATGATGGACATATCAGAACTGTACACCCTATCCACTCCATGAGATGTCGTCATGTTAACGGCCTTGTGCAGTGTAGAAGAAGGTAGAGGATGTTCTTGAAATGTGCGGCAAGAGGATAAAGCTATAGAGTTCTGATGAGCCAAAAAGTCCGAGAGGCTAAGGAGAGAAGGTATCAATGGTCGTTGTGACCTCAACCTCTCGAGTCGGACTCAACAAGAAAATCAAGACCACCAAATAAAAGAAATCAAGCAAATTAAACCAAATAGCGGTCTCGCTATTTTATTTAACCTGGTAGAGCTACCATGGTCGAACTCAAGGAGCACGGATTGTCTAAGAGCCTAGAAGTGGTCAAAAATCAAAATAAAAAGAAATATTTTTTTGGGTGGATTTTTAGATTTTTAATTTTTTAGATTTTTAATTATAAAGAAAATATAAAAGAAAGGGGAAAATGACAAATAATAAATTATTTAACAACACAAAACAAGTCAGAAAATCAAAATAAATTTTTTTTGATTTATAATTTTTAAGTGTTTTTGGTAATTTTCTCAGATTTTATGATTTTTAGGGAATTTTCTAAAAATGAAATAAAGCAAAAATCAAGAACAATGTGCAACCAAAATCTAAAGGCTATTTAAAAATAAATGAGTAGTCTATAAAATTCCGGTAGCAATTTTATGATAAAGTAAAAATAAAAACCTAACTAATGGAAAAGAAATTGCATTTTTTATTTTCTAATAATTTTTAATAATTTTTCTAAGTTTTTTAGAGTTTTTCAATTTTTATGGGTTTAATAAATCCAAAAATGACAAAAATTGGACAAAATCAAGAATACCACAAAACAAGCTAATTTTTTTTCACAATTTTTAGAGTCTTTTTAATATTTTTAGTTGGTTTTTAAATTTAGACAGTAGCAAAAATAAATATTTTTGAATTTTTAAAAATATAAAACGAAAAAAAATGTCTCAAAAATTCACTGAAATTTTTACACAGTGGCAGGAGCCACATGTCCAAATTTCATGAGATTTAGGTGAAAATTGCTCTTTTATTCAACCAATCAAACATGCATAGAACACATGGACCTACTTGCAATTTTAGAAAAATTTTCGGCCAAGTAATAACACTCGAAAGAAATGCGGGGCTGAAAATGCAAAAAGCCCAAAATGGCACGAGAAAGGCACGTGATTCACACACAGAGGGGCATAAATGTAATTCCTAATTATAAAAATGCAATCAATAACATCTGTGAAGTTCAGGAGAAAATATGCAATTAACCTGCAATGCCACGTATCGATGCACGTGTTCCCATACAAATAGGGCGAAAGTGGAAATCAGATAAACAATAGGGGCTCACATGCAATATGTCCACAGTATGCTATTTATTTAATAGACTAATCTAGAACAGAAAAGAACTGCAGGGGTATGGCGCAAATTACCCAGCCAAGAAGCGTGCGGGTCACATGGTGGCCAGGTGGTGGTGGTTGATAGGCTGAAGGCGCGTGGCTCTGGTGCAACCACCTGGCAGATCTGACATCCTGACGAAATGGCGGACGTGGGGCGTACGTGGATGTTAGATCTGGTATCTAATGGCCTGACAGGAGCAGGGTACGGACGGCTCGTATGCAGACTGGCAAGTGGGCTCAATCCGACAGCTCCGGGAGGGCCTGGATGAGCTCCTCCCTGACGAGGTTTGCCGGCGAACTGGAGGTGATCCGAGCTGCTGATGGACGATCAGAGGGAGGGGTTCGACTCGCGACACCCCTCCACGTCTAGTGGCTGTGGCGGATGGATCCCCCAACGGTCCGATCTCCTGAATGGGTGGTGCGACCTGGGGTAGCTCCGGCGAAGTGGGTGAGAGGCGATCTGGGGGTGAACTTGCGCTTATGGACCTGCAAAGGAAAGCTTTCGCTCGGAGGCTCGCTCCAGTGGGGGTTATTTGACGAAAAGCAAAGTGAAGCGGTGTGGAATGGCGGGGGACGACTACGACGAAGGCGGAGTAAGGAGCCTAGCTCAATCTTGGCTCGGACAACCAAGATTGAGATGATCAGAGTATGGGGAAGGATGACGATGGAACGGGGATTCGATCTGAGTGGCGGAAGATGGTAGATGGAGCTCCGGCTACTAGGGCGGAGTTGACGGAGGAACGATGATGGAATCAAAGATAGATAGAACTAGGATCGATGAAATGGATACCTGATGATCGCAAATCAATCATGAGCTCCAGGAGGGTACAACGAAGGGGGTCGTCGCTTCTGGACATGCGAGCCCACGACGAGCCATTATGCAATAAATGTTATTGCACATATCATTCCCTGATCTGAAATGAAGAATAAATAATTTGCATAATAGGTCCCTCGATACAATTAGGGTTACGTACCATGGCCGTCTTGATGATCATATAGCTGTTGATTCAATAATTGAATCATAGAGACTGGTGTTTGGATGAATATCTAAAGAGTTAGATAGATGACTCATCAAGCACCATCAAATGCTTATTAAGACATGATCTCCAGCCTGAGTAGGAGATGGCAATCCTTTCTCACATAGGTTGATATCTGACCGACCTCTTGATGCAGGTCCTCTGCATGGGAATAGTGATTCAGAGGTGTCAGATTAGTTAGGTCAAAGGGTTGACTTAATGAGATCGAGATAATCAAAGTCCTATATCGTATGCTGTCGCGATACAGGCATGCATCCTCTGACTGGAGACAGATGTGTTACTATATGTCTAAGTATGTACATTTGGCAGACCAATAGGTTGATGACCTAACCAAGGTCTATACACTGGCACGCTGGTGTGCATATAAGGGCATATGAGTAACACAATCTCTCAAAGGGATCATACAGGTTCACTTGTGAATCGGAAGACATGAGCTCACTCATGAGGTATTGGGACCAATCAAATTTCATGCATGGTCTTCGTGCTTTGGAAGCATGACAAGAATTTGAAGGTATGATATATGCTTTGGGAAAGCATGTGATCGATACCATATCTCAATGACCAAGATTGAGAAACTTGGTGATCAAACCTTGAAGAAGACAATGTAAAATTGATCTTCATCTTCATGTTGATCATAGATCTTCCAGTATGCATGATGTGCAGGTATTGGGAATACCTGAGGGTGATGTGATCATAAATGATTGTATAACCATGACGCTTCCAGTCCGAGGGAGTGATGAAACAGGTCTGGATTTTAGTGACTCCTCTCAGTAGAGAAGTAACTTGATCTTAGTCCAAGTGTTGGACATTGATCTGAATGTGATTCAGATGTAATGAGAAGATTAAGTATACGGATTTGATTTAATCAAGCATCTGTGGGAGGTTCGTTAGATCTAGATTGGAGATGAGATCTCAACATCCAAGTCACTATATGTGGAACAATACAATCGCCCTGTCCTTATCTCCAAGTATCTGCGGAGAAAGCATATTATTCTTGAAGGAGTTCAAGAATAATTCCTATGATGAATTTAGTATCCAAGAAAGAAGGTCTTGATGATTAAATGAGATTTAATTATCAAGTATAATACGAATGCGATTCATATTGTGAGAATGATTATCCAAGATAATTAAATGGGATTTAATTATCAAAGATAAGCAGATCGTGGATAGTGCTATCCATAATATCTGTGTATATTATAAATGTGACTTATAATATATAACACACAGAGAGAGAGAGAGAAATTTTGTAAATAGCATTTGTTAATTATTTATGTGGATTGGATTCACATTAATTAATTAAATTGGAAATATAATTTATATATTAGTTTGGGATGTGATATGATTCACATATTTTTCAATGGCATGATTGAAATATTCACAAATTAATTTGGAATTAATTTGGTGGATATTATTGCAATAAAAGTTATTGCAATTTATTAAGAAATAATAGGATAAAATAAAAAAGAGACAAAAACACCACCAAAAAGGGGTGGCGTCACCAATGACTTAGTCATAGGTGACGCCCCCTATTTTTTAGGGGTGATTTGTTGTCTCCCTTTTTATTATCTTGTTATCTCCTAATAATTTTTTTATGTTAAAATTAATTTGTGTTGATAATAATGCAACATATATTTAATTTAATATAAATTTATGTTGTTGGTTTTTAACCAACAACAATCATGGCCGTTGATTGACACATGGATCATCATAGCCGTTGGATCTATGTATGCCATGGATTGAGATCCATTGGATCCCAAACTAATATATAAGGAGGGCAACTCTAGCCCTTTGTGATACACATATTCATAGAGTACACGCCTACTCTACTCTCTCTCTCTCTCATTCTCGTCCTCTTTCTCCCTCTCTCTAAGGTGGTCGTCCATCTATGTGTTGAGAGAGAGAGAGCTTCTCGCCTTCGCCTTCGACTACTCGAAGATCTCCATCTTCTTTGGTGTTGCTTTCTCTAGAGGAAGACGACGGATTTCGTTTGACGAAATCAGGAGATTCGAGGCTTGGATCTTCGTCGAGGATTGCGGGAGTCACGCGTCTCATCATCGCGCCCGCAAGTGCTATCTTCATGGATCGGACTTGAGATAGGAGGATCTCTTGCTTTAGAGATCTCGTGATCGCAACCACACTTCGAGAGGCATTTCTAATACTTTGCAGTTTGATGAAACGACCCAAGAAACGTTCTTGTGATCATGTGGTTTCATTACTTGTTTTAAATTTTTTAAATTCTGTTGCACCTTGCGACTAGTGCGACTAGTCGCCCCGATCACATGAGATGCGATCGTCATGCTTCCGTGATGCGCTTGAGGATTCTCAATATCCCTTCAAGTGGTATCAGATCCAGGTTGGAAAAGGTTTTGGATACGATCCGTGAACCTAGGACGACTTGGGTTTGAAAGAGTTGCGAAAGTTTTATCGCATTTGAATTTTCATACTTCTATCTAATTGATTTTTTCAGCACTGTTTAAATTATTTAAAAACAAAATATTCAATTGGATTTTGTTCCCCATTAAATACGGAAATCATATGATTTGTGTTTACTAAATTTGGATTTAATTTGCTCAAGGTATGGCCTTTTGAATAAGCATGTATTCACTGTTGCGGGAACAACAAATCTGAACGTGATTAATTTGTTAATTACGGTTTTGATGTGCCTCGAAATGCGTGAAATATCACTTAGGTTCTGTTCTAAATCAAGTTGGTAATATTAGGAAACTAATTTTGCGAATTTTGGATTTAAATTGATCAAGATAAGTTAATTTTAGTGATTAGGGGTCACTGCTGGAAATTGACAAACTTGATCATGAACCTTGTGATAGTCATTCAATTATATTGATGAAAATTAATTGTTAATTTTCTGAAATTGGTTATTGATAAGTATTTATGAAATATTTAGAGATGATAATCAATTCCTTGAATGGCATCCCACTAACCATAATTATAAGATAGTCGATCTTGATCATTGGTTAATTTGAAATCATCAACAAACATTGTTTACATACAAAACCCTAGGTCATCCTACAATAGTTGTAGGACAACTTTTACATGCAAAACTCTATTGCTTGAATAGGATTGGGGATTTGTTTAGCATATATAATCAAAATTGTTTTGATGTATATTATATGGTATAATTTTGGTTGAAAGACCGATGAGCATCTCAAAGTACATGATGTTCTATCTGGCATTATCCTTTCCTGAGGTGGATATGGTGTCTAGTCGGAGAGCAATGGGGTAGCGGTTTGCAACGTATGTGGTCCGTCCCACTCTTGTCGGTACTGGCCATGACAGCAGGTAGGGACTCAATAATATCAGAGAAATCAAAGTGTATTTTTCTAATTATTAAAATTCAGAATAATACGTACTTTGAGATTATACCTACTATTCAAGTAAAATTCAAAGTTTGTTGATTAAAAATAGGATTGATAATTAATTTAATGTGATTAAATTAATTACATCTTATTAAAAGCACTCTATTATGAATAGATGTGTATTTTCCCTTGGAAGAATTAATTATGTGAATATGATTCACGATAATTAATTATTACAATTTGAATATGAGGTGGAGGATCACATAAGTGATATCCATGGTCTCCCGTCAAGGCAAATAATTTCGTCACCAAAAATTGTATATAGGAGACGCCTGTTCGAAGTGACAGATCCTATATACAATTATTTGGATCGGGTTCTTTGCTTCTCGAAAGAGTAAGGCCGTATACGTAGTGACCACAATATCTGGTCCTCATATTATTGGGGCGATATTGGATTGCGTATAGCAAGTATTAAGCCTGTTGACGGTTGGTTCAATTAGCAACGAGTCAACATCACCTTAGGGGTGGTGGGCCTGGGTGTTAAAGATTGAATTGGGAAATGCAAGTTGGACTTGCAAGGCAGAACGTGTTCCCGCTTCTTTTTATCGGAGTCGCAGGTTCTCATATTATTGGGATGTGGCAAAGATAGGAAAGGAGATCCCAGATCTTGCTAGAGATATAATGGTAAGAATATATCTTACATTGAAAGTGATTAAGGGAATGAACTTTCATTGTTGACAAGGCAAGACAACTTTGATATAAAAATTCCTAAATCAAAGTAAAATATGTATATATTATATATATAACCTTATGCAAATTTCTTATTTCAGATAATCCTTCATTAAACCCACTCAATGTTATACTCAATAATAACCAGTAAAATATCATGGATTTGACTCATGATCCAGATATTGTACTTGCAATTGAACACATAATGTATGCGGTTGCAATGTGCAAGTTTCCTTAACATAATGAGGAATGACAATTAAATAAGACAATAAGACATCACCTTAGGGTATGTATCTCTCTATAGTCTTGATCTTTCATCGAGTGTACTTTGGAAGTGACATGTCGATGATGATCACAATTGTCAAAATAATCCTTATAAAATCTAAGAAGATGTTCTGGCATGCTTATGTGCTCTAGACATTTAATCATGAATGACATGGTTCTCTGCATTATGCAGAATGGTAGCTCGAAAGAGATGATGTATTCAAAATGTTTGAATACTTACCTGAACCTAAGTCTCTAAGAGTTAAAATG
This sequence comes from Ottelia alismoides, assembly GCA_037367405.1. Lineage (NCBI taxonomy): Eukaryota > Viridiplantae > Streptophyta > Magnoliopsida > Alismatales > Hydrocharitaceae > Ottelia > Ottelia alismoides. Next base: position 135,027 of record JAZKJV010004525.1, on the reverse strand, counting down.
TATGTAGATATGATGAGTGTCATCATTCTACTATCTATACTCAAGTCATTCATGAAGCTTCATAATACTCATTTTGTATGAATTTAATGAAGCATGTATAAATGTTGAAGTCCTCTTGTATTGAAATTTTTTGAATTCAACATAAGAGATTCTTTGTCTTGAATAATAATTATTTATAGATGAAGAGAGCACAGTGGAAGCGTGGGTCGGACCCATGTGAGAAGAAAAGTCAAAGAGTTGATTGTACTTCTGTGACTTCCATATGACATCCAAAGAGTTGGATGAATGCCAATACTGCAATGAGTTGATGTGTTGATAGTATGACTATCAAGTCTGTCTAAAATCCTTAGTGAAGGACTCAGATAGAGCATCAGAATAATCTACATATAATAATTGACTTTGACTTACTTATTCATAAGATAAAGTCTGATAATTATATCCCAATCTTCTAATGACACTTGCAATTGGTTGCATATATACATTAGAAGATTAGAAATTTGATCTTAAGGTTTAATAGTCATCTACATGAACATTGATGTAATTGTTGCAACAATCTCTGTTGGATAGATGGACTTCATATTCTCAGTGGGAGAGCCCTTAGTCTTAGAGAATGTCTCTATGACCTAGATATTAGAATACACTCATTGTTCGTTTCTAAATGTTGGAAATAAACATGAATTCTGAGATAGAACTATCATAAAGAGTTGTGATGGATATATTTCATATAGTAATCTAACATCTAGTGGACTCCACAAAATTAGAAAATTAATGAATGGTTCATTAAGATTTCTAATATTGAAAATCAAAACGTTTATAAGATCAATAGGAGGATGAAGATCATTTAACAATGATTTGGCATCAAATTTTGGACATATGTCTGCTGATGAGATCAATAGACTAGTAAGATATGAAACTTTAGAATGCCTATAATTTCAAATCTTACATACTTGTGAATATTGTATTCGAAGAATGTCCAATACACCCTTCTCTTAGGAAAGGTTTAAGATGTCAAGGTATTAGCAATCTCATACATATTGATGTATGTGGATCATCTATATCATGGTGAACATTATGGATATGTGATATCTATTGAAAATTGTGTATGATATAAGATTTCTTGTCTTCATCTGAGAAACCTTTGAAATGTTCAAAGATTTCACAATATTGGTTTGGAACCAAAGTTTGAAGGAAGATTAAATGAATTTGATCTAACCAAGGTAACAAGTACCTATTAGATGAATTCAAAGAATACCTTATGGAGATATGAATATCATTTCTATCTCAATCTTCCTAACACACCAAAACTCAATGGAGTTGTAGGGAGATACAATTGGATCATGTGTGACATGATTTGATCAATGATTAATTTTAGCATATATATCCCTTAGTTTCCAGGTATATATGTGTAGTAGAGGCTACAATATATATCCTTAATAAGGTTCCATGCATGTAAGCTGGAATCTATTCATTAGGAAAATAAAGGATGGTATTGGATACCTACTTTATGACCCTGAGATTCTTAAAAGATCTTATCTCTGAGAATGTGATTCTTAGAGGATGTCTCTCTTGAGAATCAATATGAAAATGAAGTGTAGGAACTCATTTAATCTTTAGAAGATAATGAGGCTCCTGAAATCGGGAACTAAAAGGATAATTAAAGATGAAACACTAATACTTCTTCAAATGAGTTTGAGGATGTATTCCATGTGTCAGCTAAGTCTGACAATGATCGGACTTCATGTGATGAAGCTCCTGAGGATCATGACATGGAAAGATGGATATTAGCAATAAAGTCTAAAGTAGACTTCATAGACAAATGTTGTATATAGACCCTCGAGGATCCACCTGTAAGGGTTAGACCCATTAAGGTGCAAATGGATCTTCATGAGAAAGAGGGAACCTTATGAGAAGGTAGAGACCTTCAAAGCATGGTTCATAGCCATGAGCTACACATCGGAAGAGAAGACATTGCTTGCAATGAGACTTGCTCTTCGGTGACCATGCTTAAAATCATCAGAATATTGCTAGCCTTAGCTACACAACTTGACTATTGCATCTTCAAGATGTAAGTCAAGATTGCATTCCTCTAAGAATACCTCTCTGAGGATATTCACATGAAGTAGCCCCAGGACTTCATGATTGGGGAAAGTAAGGTGTGAAAGCTAAAGAAATCCATCTGTAGACTCAAATAAGCTTCTTGTTGTTGGAACATAAGATTTGATGAAATTATAAATGTTATAATTTCGCATATAATCTTGGTGTACCATGTGAAGCTTAGTGGGAGCGCCATTGTGTTGATCGTGCTAAATGTAGATAATATCCTAATCATTTGGAATGATATAAGGATGACAATAAGTGTTTTATGATCTGGCTATTCCATACCTTGAGATATGATCTCAAAACATGCCTCTTGGATCTTAGTTCTGAAGGTGTTCAGAAGCAAAGAAAAGAGGGTATTGGGACTGTCACATTTGTAGTACACCTTGGACATGTTTGATTTTCTGGATATTCCAAGAAAGGCTTTCTTACCTTAAGATTTGGTACGGACCTATCTAAAGGGATAGCACCTCAAAGAGTTGAGGAAGTGAATGCTAAAATTGGTTGCCCTTTTGTGCATCAGTTACGAGAAACTGAAAGTACGCTAGATGTGTACAAAAGCCAGATGTCTGCCATGCAGTGAGAGTAGTAAACTGTTACTAATCCTACTATGGAGATAGAACACTTAATTGCAATAATAACAATATCTTCAAAGATGACAAGGCTTTAGAGATAGTGATCTCTAAGTCTTATCTTCAAGAAATTAAGACTTCATAGGTGGAGATCTAAAAGGTCTTAACTGTGAATACCTTAGGAGATAGAGATCTCCAGGGATAAGGGTATTCTGATAAGGATAATAGAAATTACATACTGGTTATAATAATAATTTTTGAGCTGTAGTGAAGGACACTATGACCGACAAGATTGAGTATTGGTAGCATTAGATGCAACATTCACATTAGATGCGAGCACTGTTACTGGGGATATGCAAGTGTCGTAAAAGTACTTGGTGTAGTCTCGCAGGAAGAGAGTGTCTGATCAGCTTACCTAGCTATTTTCTAAATAGCCAATGATTGTCACATGAGTGTGGGTTTAAATGATTAGATTATTAATGGCTCTTTGGGCTAGTGGGAGATTGTTGGACATGCGAGCCCACGACAAGCCATTATGCAATAAATGTTATTGCACATATCATTCCCTGATCTGAAGTGAAGAATAAATAATTTGCATAATATGTCCCTCTATACAATTAGGGTTATGTACCATGGCCGTCTTGATGATCATATACCTGTTGATTCAATAATTGAATCATAGAGGCTGGTGTTTGGATGAATATCTAAAGAGCTAGATAGAGGACTCATCAAGCACCATCAAATGATTATTAAGAGATGATCTCCAGCCTGAGTAGGAGATGGCAATCCTTTCTCACATAGGTTGATATCTGATCGACCTCTTGATGCGGGTCCTCTGCATGGGAATAGTGATTCAGAGGTGTCAGATTAGTTAGGTCAAAGGGTTGACTTAACGAGATCGAGATAACCAAAGTCCTATATCGTATGATGTCACGATACATGCACGCATCCTCTGACCGGAGACATATGTGTTACTATATATCTGAGTATGTACATTTGGCAGACCAATAGGTTGATGACCTAACCAAGGTCTATACACTGGCGCGCTGGTGTGCATATAAGGGCATATGAGTAATACGATCTCTCAAAGGGATCATACAGGTTCACTTGTGAATCGGAAGACCTGAGCTCACTCATGAGGTATTGGGACCGATCAAATTCCATGCATGGTCGTCGTGCTTTGGAAGCATGACAAGAATTTGAAGGTATGATATATGCTTTGGGAAAGCATATGATCGATACCAAATCCCAATGACCAAGATTGAGAAACTTGGTGATCAAACCCTGAAGAAGACAATGTAAAATTGATCTTCATCTTCAGGTTGATCATAGGTCTTCCAGTATGCAGGATGTGCAGGTATTGGGAATACCTGAGGGTGATGTAATCATAAACGATTGTATAACCATGACGTTTCAAGTCCGAGGGAGTGATGAAACAGGTCTGGATTTTAGTGACTCCTCTCAGTAGAGAAGTAACTTGATCTTAGTCCAAGTGTTGGACATTGATCTGAATGTGATTCAGATGCAATGAGAAAATTAAGTATACGGACTTGATTTAATCAAGCATATGTGGGAGGTCCGTTAGATCTGAATTTGAGATGAGATATCAACATCCAAGTCACTATATGTGGAACAATACAATCGCCATGTCCTTATCTCCAATCATCTGCGGAGAAAGCATATTATTCTTGAAGGAGTTCAAGAATAATTCCTATGATGAATTTAGTATCCAAGCAAGAAGGTCTTGATGATTAAATGAGATTTAATTATCAAGTATAATATGAATGAGATTCATATTGTGAGAATGATTATCCAAGATATTAAATGGGATTTAATTATCAAAGATAAGCAGATCGTGGGTAGTGCTATCCATAATATCTGTGTATATTATAAATGTGATTTATAATATATAACAGACAGAGAGAAATTTTGTAAATAGCATTTGTTAATTATTTATGTAGATTGGATTCACATTAATTAATTAATTGGAAATGTAATTTATAAATTAGTTTGGGATGTGAATATGATTCACATATTTTTTAATGGCATGATTGAAATATTCACAAATTAATTTGGAATTAATTTGGTGGATATTATTGCAATGAAAGTTATTGCAATTTATTAAGAAATATTAGGATAAAATAAAAAGGAGACAAAAACACCACCAAATAGGGGTGGCGTCACCAATGAATTAGTCATAGGTGATGCCCCCTATTTTTAGGGGTGATTTATTGTCTCCCTTTTTGTTATATTGTTATCTATTAATAATTAATTTATATTAAAATTAAATTGTGTTGATAATAATGCAATATATATTTAATTTAATATAAATTAATGTTGTTGGTTTTTAACCAACAACAATCATGACCGTTGATTGGCACATGGATCATCATAGCCGTTGGATCTATGTATGCCATGGATTGAGATCCATTGGATCCCAAACTAATATATAAGGAGGGCAACTCTAGCCCTTTGTGATACACATCTCCATAGATTACACGCCTACTCTACTCTCTCTCTCTCATTCTCACCCTCTCTCTCTCTAAGGTGGTTGTCCATCTATCTGTTGAGAGAGAGAGAGAGAGCTTCTCGCCTTCGCCTTCGACTACTCGAGGATCTCCTTCTTCTTTTGGGCTGCTTTCTCTAGAGGAAGACGATGGATTATGAGAGTCACGCGTCTCATCATCGCGCCTGCAAGTGCTGTCTTCGTGTATCGGACTTGAGACAGGAGGATCTCTTGCTTTAGAGATCTCGTGATCGCAACCACGCTTCGAGAGGTATTTCTAATACTTTGTGTTTTGATGAAACGATCCAAGAAACATTCTTGTGATCATGTGGTTTCATCACTTGTTTTAAAAATTTTAAATTCCGCTGCACCTTGCGACTAGTGCGACTAGTCGCCCCGATCACATGAGATGCGATCGTCATGCTTCCGTGATGCGCTTGAGGATTCTCAATATCCCTTCAGTCGCCTCGATCGAGCCGCGACAGGATGGGAGGCTCTAACGTGGCAGCGCTTCGGCCACGTTCGTCGAGCGTCGGCTATAGGCGCCTATTCCGACCACCAAAGGAGGGTTCCGGTCGCTGTCACTGAGAGGAATCACTCTAGGGTAGAATTAGGGCTTGCGGTGCGAGCTAAGAGGCTGGGGGTGAAATGAAGAACTTTATATGCGTCCCAGGTGATAGGGAAGAACGGGCATGGGCGTGCAATCTGAGGTCGATCCGATCTCCCCTAGGGATCCGTGAAGGTCGCAAATCCACCAGGAAGAGAGGGAAGGTGAAATCGGGGCAAACAGGCGTTGGATCCGTTCTGTAGAATTTTGAGAAGTCGGGCCGTTGAACAGGATCCACGAAGAAAGGACCCGAGAGGGGGAGTTGATCGGGGGTCAACGATCCCCTGTGGCCAATCATAAAAATCCGGGGTCAAAAAGATTTAGAAAATCATTTAAAAATCGAAAATGATTTTATTTCAAAATATTTACAAAACAAAAAATGTTTATTTATTTTCAAACTACTTTTTGTGATTTTTATTTATTTTTTTAAAACGTAAATTATGTTATATACATTATATACATTTTATATACATGTATAAAATACCCATGTATTTTATACTTTTATTTTTAATTTCTTATTTTTGTACAAATACTTTAATTTTATATTTTATTTATAACATAAAATGTAGAGTATTAAATAATTTTTTATTTTATCTTTGTTATTTATTTGCAAGGGTGAAATAAATAGATGAATTATTCCTATATACATGGTATATGTACAAGAAGAGAGAGAAATGATTTTATTTTGGGTTTTATTTTATTTTTCTCATTTTTATTTTATTTTTAAAAATATATACAAATTAATAAAAACACATCTTTATTTTTATTTTATGAAAATAGAATATATACATAAGAGGGGGTTTAGGCAAGGTTGAATGGCTCTATCTCTCTCTACACATTTTATTTGGCGATCAGGCCCATATTGGGCCCTCTCTTGGGTTCAGGTCACTCAATATTTATTCTAAATATTTCTCTCTTTTTCTTTTATTTCTTTATTCTTTTATTTTTGCACAAATACATGCTAATTATTGATATTTACACAAAGCATGCATATTTGTAATTTAGTGTATTTACAACTATATACATGGTGTTTTGCAAAGATAAATAGCTAAAATAAAAGAATAAAGAGTGATGAATGAGGATTCATCAAGTTCCCTGCCATTTCCTCAAATATCTGCCATAGAACATCCTCTTTTTTTGTTGAAATGTGAATCTCCACAAGCATCATTTACCAATCTCCGACTTTCTGAACTCGAACCCCTAAAATAGTTTTGCACTAGACCTGTCTTTGGTATATCATGATGGGAGCACTTATCCGTCAAATTCTTAAAGCATTCCCATGCCTCGTGAATGAGTTCGCGGGACATCTGAGAGAAGTTGGCTATAAGAGACTGCATCTGATTCAGTTGTCCCAGGGGATAATATTTTCTTAGAAAAGCTGATATCAGCTCTTCCCAGGACATGACCACCCTTCTTAAATGATTTATCCAGTAAAGTACCTTATCCACAAGGCTGAATGGGAAAGTTGTCATCTTAAGGCTGAAGGGGAAAGTTGTCATCTTCATTATCTCTAACATAATGTTAGGCCAGGGCATTGTACCATATATACAATCGAACCGTTGGAGGTGTATGTAGGGTTCTTCATTAATATGTCCATAGAATATGGGGAGTAAAGGAAGCAATTGGGGCTTCCGTTCAAAATGTCCATGAATTGCAGGAATCTGAATCCATGTAATAATGTGTCCTGCTCATGGGTTATAAGCAACTCTAATGGTAAACTTGGCCGCAACTCTGTCCGGCTCAACAATGGGATCTGCTCTCCACTGCTTATCTCCCCCCTCATTCGGACCTCCTCTCTACTACTCATCCTCTTCTCTCCTTTCTCCTCTTGCATTCCTCATCTTTAAGATCATGTCTCTCAATCCATCCTCGATGTTGGACCGCTCAGTCAACTATGCCTAGATGACCTGGATAGATTCCAACATCGTATTATTTATCTTAGAGTGGTCTGTTAACGGTTCTTTTCCCTGTGGTGCCATCGAGTCCTCAAGATCCATCTTTGAAAATGTGTAAGGTACTCGATCACTCCTCATAAATGAAGGAGTTTCAAATGATAGTTCGAGATTAGAGTCTATCTTGAACAAGGGATTTATTGACGAAAGACATGGTGAAGTAGGAAAAAATATTCAAGAAGAGAGTCATCCCGAATAAGTGTAGATGATCGAACTGGAGTATATAAAGATAGGTTCACAAAGTCCGAACAAAATGTACTCCAATCCAACATCTTCGATACAAAAGGAAGATGTGAGATCATGAAGTCAAAAGAGAAGAAGAAAGTGAAAGAAGGCGTGAAGTGTGTGGAAGGGTCTTTATTCTAAGCAAACAAATACAAACCAAACCCTTAATTCACCAACTGAACACTAGTGGAAACCATAAGAATTTGATTTTTTATCTTTTCAATTTTAAGTTTACTGAATCAAACAATTATTTAACCCGCAAACACATAGGATGATGTCATCCTATCACCCGATGTACGTCCACAAACCTCCCCAAATAGTGGTACCATTTGATCGAGTTGCCAGGTTATATCAGACCCAAAGGGAGATAAGAGGCAAAACATACAAAATTGATTTTCTATAGTCAGAGGCAAGTACTTCCAGCTGCGATCGTGTACCTAAGAGTGATACACAGGTGCTTACGGAACAAGCCCCCAACACGGTTCCCCGTGGTACGATTATTCCCCATTATTTCATCTTATTTCACTCTTATTCCTATCTTTATCCCACCTTACCTACCATTATTTCACCTTATTCTTCTTATTCTTATCCTCCAGCCGAACGGAGAATAGACCCTTATTCCCCTTATTCTCCATCCTTATTCCTGCTTATTCTCCTACCGAACGGGCCCTAAGGTTGCATCCCCCTACTCTGTCTAGAGGTAAGTACCTGTGAGCAATGAGGGGGTTACTCTCCCCAATACAATATGAGTCGTTACTTTCTTTTAGGCTTGAGTATTTTTAACAGTCTTGATTTTATTTAGGTTATCACTTTTTTGAGCAATTTTTCAAATAAATCGCCTAACAATTTTTTTAATTTTATTTTTATCCTAAGTCCATAAAAACAGGGAAGGAATTCGGAAAAATCGATGCGCGACGAAATCAATGATGCATGCAAAGATAGAAATGCGCACATATAGCCAGCAATCTACACGTAAAATGACCCACACATGAATAAGACTATAAGAACATGAAGATAAATGAAATGCAAATGTGAACCGTCATAGCAGAATTTTCTATTTTCAGGAAGAACCAAATTTATTGCCTAAGTTCAAGATCGAATAAGACTATAGGAACATGAAGATAATATGGATGTGGACCTATTATTTACTCGACTCAATCAGATAACAAAATCCTAAAGCTAAGGGCTCAAGCACAAAAAACAAAGAAAATTTAATGCGGAAAACTCAAAACAAGTGAAACAAATAAAAAGAAAGTTGATAAAACAAAGATTGATGGGATCACCCAAGTGCACTGGCACTTGGTGAAACATGCCCCTAACAAGAACACAAAGTGGGTCTAATGGCTTTATAGAAAATAGAAAAAGGGAAAGTGCCAACACTACAATGAATTTATAAAAATAAAATGAATAAAATGTCTAAATAAGTCCTCAACTCTTCTGCTCCTCCTCAACTGCTTTCTCTTGCCGGTCGGTGAAGAAACCCCCGGCCTCCGCCTCGTTAGGGTGCACCGGCTCTCATAAAATATCCACCATCGCTCGTTGGGCCCTCGCAACAAAGGGAAACATAGAAGCTTGTCAAAAACAGTTATGAAAAATATATAAAATAAATAAAATAATAAAATAATGAAATGAAATAAAATGACAATCAAGCATACAAGTAACCAAGTAAGAGGAAGAAGAAGAAACAAATCAACCTATCTACCCTCGTCGTGCCTCTGAATTGATGGATTTGGGTTTTAAATTTATTTGATGAAAAAAATGAAATATGAAGAAAATATGCACAAGTGATGCGGTTGTCATAACCCAAAACCATCTCAAACAAAAATTATTTATCCAGTAGAAATAAACCAAAAATGCTAGTGCAATTATTTTACCTGTATAGCTATGCAAGATCGAACTTAGGGAGGCAACAATACTCGAGGGCTATTAAATTAAGGCTAATTAATGAACGATTCTTTTTCTCCTTTTGTTGTTTTAAAGCCTTTTTAATGTTTTTATATTTTTATGGATTTTTAATATATTTATTTTTTATCCTTTATGATTTAAATGTTTTTAATGATATTTAGGCTTTTCAATTTTTTATATTTTGATTTTTAAAAGAAAATAAATAAATAAATAAAAGAAATATAAAATATTCAAAGGCTCTTTTTGGATTTTTTTCAAAAAAGAACTAAAAAATCAGAATAAAAATATTTTTGTTTTTTTATGCAATTTTATATTATTTTTTGTGATTTTTATAAGATTTTTAGTTTTTTACGGATTTTAAAATGAATAAAAGTTGAAACAAAACATAAAATAAATTAATCTATTATTTTTGGATTTTTTAAATATAAAATAAATCCAAAAATAATGGAAATCTGATTCAACAAGAAGCATAATTTTCAAACTTTAAAAAAAGCCTATTCATATATTTTTCTGATTTTTTAATGATTTTACATGATTTTTATAGTTTTACTGTATTTTTTAATTTTGGGGTTTGCTGATTGAATTTTGAAATTAATTTTTTACATAAGATAAAATAATATAAAATAAACTCTAGTTTTTTAGAATTTTTAAAATGTTTTCAATTTTGTTATGAATTTTTAAGCTAAAAGAGTATTTTTAGTATTTTTTAAATTTTAAAAATAACAAAAGCAATTAATTTTTTTTAAAAAAATATTAATTATAAAAATTAGAGGCAATTGCATATTTATTAAATGCAAGTAAAGAGTCAAAAATTAATTTGCTGAGAAAGGACCAATATGCAATTATTTTATTTTTATGGAATGAATCAATAACACTTTAAAAATTGTAAGATCAAATATGTAAAATACCCATGATTCTACGTGAATGCGCATGTGAATCTAGGTTTAGGCGACTAAAACGTATTTATTTATACTTTCAAAACCAAACAATAACAACAAACAATGATGGATTTATTGCAATCTGTATAAACGAGACTAAAAAGCAAGTATGAAAACAACTAAGGACTTAGATGCAATTATTCAAATCATCTCAGTATGACATGTGTTCAACTAAGGTTTATTTACAATAAAAATAATATGCAGGATATGAGTGCTATTTCACTAGAGAAGCTTGCGTGTCACGTGCAAAATGGACTGTTTCGATCTGCGACTGTAGATGTGATTGTGCGGTGAAAATTTTGGGCCGAACATATGGCATAGATCAATTCTGGATCGAAGTGTTCTTGATCAGATGTTGTTCAAGCCATCTAGAAGAACAAGATTTAAGGTCTATCCCGATCAAGTTCACTCAGCTCGATCTCTACTGATCTAGAGTAGAACTGAGCTTTGATAGCTCGAGAAGGATCCTAACGTCCCTCTACGCTGATTGGAGATGGCGATCGAGTCCGGGTCCAATTGATCGGGGATATGGATCTCAAGTTCTAGAATGCATGTAACTCAACCTCTAGGTACTGATGAATCTTCGATTTATTACATTATTAAGTCATTATCACACCGGTACACAAACTTAAACACATATTTTATGCCATGAAATAAATCAGGATAAGTGCCTTATCCGCATCATGCATTAGATATATCATGACTCTCATAAGAAATCTACATTAACCACTTCTCCCTCTTCCAACATCTAGCAATAGTTTCAAGATGTAACTATTTTCAAATTAATTATCATATATTCCTTCCCTTTTCCAGATGATCATTTATATTCTTAGCAACCTCTCTTATGTTCCTAGCCCTCAAGTATTTTTATCATTACCTTGAAGCTTAACTCTTAATTAATATTTTAGCAATTATTATATGGTGAACTTGCACCATGAGTTGAAATTAATTGGAATAGCTTAAGTTGGCAAAAAATGGTGGCACCATATTTATTGTTATTTTAATAAATGATATAAAAATGGCAATGATGAAAGTGGGTAACGTTAGTGGGGAATTAAAAAAGGGGCCACTAATGCATTAATGCAAAAAGTTATTATATGCCATGATGAAGAGATGCCAATATGAAAAGATGTAAAATTAATGGGTGTTTTATCAAGAGGTGCAATGCCGATATGAAGAGGTGCCAAATTAGTTGGTGTTTTTATCAAGAGGTGCAATACCGATATGAAGAGGTGCCAAATCAGTTAGTGCTTATACCAAGAGGTGCAATAAAAATACGAAGAGATGCGTACATTAAATTTTGGAAGATGCATCCTTTGGTGGAAATGACTACACAAATGTGTATAAAAGGAAGGGGAGGCAAAGGAGAAGGCATCCAACAATTGGTTTCCAACTCTTCTCCCATTCTTAGTCTTTAGCATTCCTTCTCCTCATAATCACCCCATCCATTCTTATAATCCATCTTAATTGTTGACGACATAATCAAAGTGGTTTCATCAACTTGTGCATTCGGACCCCCAGTGAATCCGACTCCTAAGGCTCCACCCCGAGTGCCGCTAAAAGTCATCCAACACCTAGACGTCCGCCAACTATCATTTCCTCGGACCCTTCCGCGAATCCGACTCCAGAGGCTTCCTCTCGAGACTTCAACCACCATATTTTTATCTCGCCTTTATTTTATTACTTTATATTTTTATATCCATCTTATTTTGTTATCTTTTCTTTCGTGCAGCTATTCATCAAGACTATCGCGACGATCCGTATCTCACGGTGATTATCCTCGACTCTTGAAGAACTAGGACGTGACACGAGGTTCGAGCTCGATTCGTGGTTGTAATCACATCCAACTCGCCTCGTCAGGATATCCAATTTCATGAATAGTAACAATACGAGTCAAATTGGAAGTTGTCGCATAGAAGGGGAGTGATCAGCACTTGCCGACCTGCACTATTGTCTCCAACTTTCATCTCAATTTTTATTATTCAAACAATTTGCAACAATTTCATCAATTTATAAAAGTATTTTTACTTGTAAAATAAAGTGCATAATCTTCCTGTCCTTGTGGATTCGACCCTGACTTACCCTATACTTTGCCTTGTGCATAATATAGCTAAGTCCGGTAATTTATTTGTTTGAAGAGTGTTTTTGCGGGTTCTCAATGACTATCCAACACAAAAATCAGATACTTAAACCCTCGAAAATACATTCCAACAGGTACTGATTCAAGCTCCAGATGAATCTCCAAACACCTGCTAATTGTTCCTTGCTAGGAGGCGATGCTCCGACGATCGTTATTGAGTAGAAATAAAGGAAGATGGAGTGGGGTGGGTCAATCTTCAGTGAGGTGGTCATGATGAGATCAAAAACATAGACTCGAGATGGATTTGGGGATCATATCGTGCTAAAAGAAGAAGAGAGTGTTCCTGATGGAACGGTGATGATCGGAGATGAATAAGAAGAAGTGGATGACCTTCGATCGGGTAAATCAGAGGATGATCTGAGATATATTGAATTAAACTAAAATCGAATGGAAATTGCTAAAATTAAATGCTAAAATGCGAGAAATGTAACATGGAGTTACCAATGATGATCGACGAAGGATCATGGGCTCGATCCGGTGATGAAAGATCAAAGTAACTTTGCTGGTCATAGGAGCTCCGACGGTAGTTGGATCTCGCTAATCAACTCGAATCATGCACTCCTGGTCGAGGGAAGAGAGTCCTGTCACAACGTATCAAAATAAGAAAGGGTATCCATAAGCTAAACTTATAGAAGTGGGTTCTAAAAAACGAAATGGAATAGTACATGCGAATCGAGGATAATGGGTAAAAAAAGTAATCGGGCGATCGTTATTGATATGCGAGGATTATTCGGGTGAAGAATTCATGAGTAGAGGAAAGCTGAATCAGGTGTAGAAAATTTAGGAAGAAGCAAGGTCAGTTGTTATTCGTACCAATTGGGTCAAAAGAGGGAGTTGACCCCGGTCAACGAACTCAGGTCCAACTAATGAGGAGCGGAGACTCGAATAAAGCCAAATAGAAAAGGAAAAAAAGAAAGAAAATAGAGAAATAATTAAGAAATAAATAACAAATGACTTTAAATTAAAAGGTTTTCAAAATAAAAATGTTAATAAATAAATATACTTACTTTTTTTGGCGATTTTTAATAATTTAAACAAGTTAATTAAATAGGGTAAAATAAATAAATACCTTTATTCATAGGTATAAAATACCTATATATGTAATATACACATTTTAATTAATTACTTTTACAAATAATTACATAATTTAATAATTTATTTATTTACAAAATAATTAAGGATTTTAAATATTTTAATTTTATTTTTATGAATTAATTCAACAAGTTAAATAAATAATGATATAAACAATATAGGTACATGATACCTATAGTAGAAATACATTTATTTTATTTTTTAAATATTTTCAATTTCGTTATTTTTTATTTTATATAAATAATATAAAATATGTACAAAATAATAAAAATATAACATGTCCAAAAAATACGTGTACATAAATAAATCAAACTAATATGTACAACATAAACAAATAGTACATCGCTCCAAAAAGCCAACCTTCACATCTTAACTTTGATTTTTATGAAACCACTTTCATTTTAAAGCCTATTTAATTTTGAACACAAAGAAAATGAGATTTGTTTATTTTGAGTTCTTATGGACTGGATATTGATATGACAATTTTGACTTGATGACTTTTTCAGAGTGTTGTTTCTCTCATTTTATATAGGGTTTATTCTTGCAATTAGTTTTATTGTTTACAACTTATTTTATGTACACATTTCAAGAAGAAAACATTTTTATTTAAGATTGTTTTGGTAATAAATAAAATAGTATAAGATACGTACAATATGAACAATGGTGAATTTACACATGTGAATTTTGATTTTCTAGATTTTTATTGTTAAAAGACCCTATCTCCCCTACTTTATTCATTGTCGATTAGGTCAAGTCTTGACCTACTCTCGGGATTACTATCAGCCTATATTTATTACATATATACAGTCTTCTTATTTCGTTCTTTTTCCTTTATTTATTTATTTATTTAGAGTCAAAATAATGATAAATACACACTATTTATAGATGAATGAGGATTATTTAAAAGTGAGAATTAATGAGATTTGCATGTGTTTTGTAAGGTATTTTAAGCCAAAATGAATGAATAAAGATGATGACTTGGTGATTCATCACTTCCCGATTATGAGTGTGTGAGGATGTATCCTTAAGGTTAAGGCCCAAAGCCCTGGATATGTGCCTTAACTCTCCATATCCGAATCTTGTGAGTTTAGGAGTCGTAAGCGCTCTCCTCCAACTATAATAGACGTTTTGGGTAAGTCAATCTATTATCTCATTTAGGGGTGTGATATAATCTGGTAGACCGAGCAGATAACTCCTTTGATTGAGGAATAATATAATAGATGTTATGGCAATACTCCTATTTGTAATAGATTCAGAGATTACATTATCACTAATTTAAAATTGAAAAGATAATCGGCCAGACCTTTGCGGCTTTCATTGTGCGAAGTTGGTGAAACATGGGATTGCATTGTGCATTGAATTATGTGCATGCAAAGACTACATATTACATGCTTTCCGGAACTCTCTCGCATCTTGACTTGAATATCGTGCTCCAACTCTTACCTATTGAAATTGAAAGATGGAATTTTTGAGCGGTTTTAGTTCGGACTTTGTGAACACTTCACTTGTGACGCCCCACCCTGCGGGAAGAGCATCGAACCTAATCTCCTAGGACCAGATACTTAACAATAGATACATTCATGCATCATGATTTACATTCAGAATGTAAAGTAGGAAAAAGGATTAATGAAATATTCCAATGATATTTATATATTAATGGTTCCTAAAATTTCATAAATTTACACCAGAGTCCACAATATATTGTTACATGACTAAAAAACTTAAACTGTAGGAACTACAAAAGTCTAACAACCAATAGTACAACTCTACAAGTGAAAATGTAACCCGAAGTCTGGTACAAACTAGGAAGCTCAAGTCATTACTGTTGATGAACAACCTGCAAACCTGGACAGGTTTCCAAAGAAGTACGATATGAACAAAAAACTCAGTACATCTAAAACATGCGAACATCACTATACTAACAGAAGTGAAAAATATTAAAGAGATGGATGTTCATGTTCAGTTATTTTCCTTGTAATTGTTGTTCACTATCCAAACCATCTATAAGACAATTATTATAAGTTGCATACAATCTATTGCTTGTACTCTACATGTGCAGGTATTATCTTCCATAAATGAGCTCATTGATTTTACATTTACATAAATAGATCATCGAGGTTAATAATAACATATATTTACATAGATATACTATTCAGGATATAATTCCATCACGTAGTTTATGAGTTCAAACATGAACACCATAATCTCAACAATCACCTCTTGTGCATTGGAGCAACCACCTTAATACAACAACCCCAACTCTAACTTCAACCCATTCCCCCAGCTTACTCACCACTAAGAGAATACTTAGGAATGAGTATGTTGCGTCCAAATGAGACAGTACCAGGTGCGTCTTTATGATGAAGTACGAGTCTTTGATGAGTGTCGTACTAAGGATGTGAACTCATAGACTGTACCCAAAGCACTACGCTCAACCGATAGAGTCGCGGAACCCACCTAAAAACCCACAAAACTAGAACTAACACTCCATCTAGGACTCATTTGGACCATGAAAGTTGCAACCCACTCACGGGTATGCTAACTTCTTTAAGTATAATACACATGCAACAAATATGGACAACTTGATTCAACCCTAATTTAATTTTTCATACTGATCATGAGATTTCCACCCGTTGGTCAAGGTTCACAATAGTGTACAAATGCAAATATTGATATCCGATCATGTAACCTTCATATTAATCAAGCACATGCAAAGTACACAACTCGGATGCCTCCTCTATGCGAGAAACATGGAAATCAACTTGGGTAACCCCTAGGACTTCTGTCCCAACTAGAATAGGAAAATATCGTACCCAAATTCTTCATTAGTAACCGTTACTTCATATAATCAATATTTGTTACCATTTTCTTTAAAGTTACACCGTAAAAACAATCGGATAAACCACCTCTAAATCTTAACATGCAACTTCACCAACGATGACAAGGATCAACATAACTACTTCTCTCAATAGTCTTCCCAGTAGCTCCACCATTGCTCAAAATCAGGTTATTTTTTTGTATGCATATTTAATGATGGTGGGAAATACATATGTTTCTTATTATTTATAATGGAATAATGGAAACATAAAGTGCTATTAGTTGATCCACTCGTAAATTCGAAACTTAAAAATGTTACTTGATATGATAATTATTTGACATGACTCTACTCCCCTACAATTGGACATCATGTATCAAACATCGAAAATAAGTCTAACTCTTAAATAATAATAATAATAAATAAAATAATCCAGTGCCACCATCCAAAAAATCTAGTCTTCTCCTCGCGTAAACTCCTTTCTATTTTTATTCTACAAAGATTTGATGTAACAAACCAATGTATGACATATTATGGATTTGGTTTCTCATTATACTTGCTAAACCCGAATATGTTAATCTCGGTCCTATCTATTTGTAAACATACATTCAATTTTCATTAAAATCGTGGTCGATAACTATCATTTAAAAGTTTATATCCTTTGAACAGTCAATACCTATATTCCATCATTATTCATTGATTCCAACCATCCAGTGATCCATGAACAAATGTTGTATTTCAATTTTGTTAAACAGTTGGGCTGAACTGTGACAGTCCAACAACAACGTTAACATTGAGTACAGAAATAAACTCTTCATGTTTTATTGAATATTAATTCATTAGTAAATATATAAATGAAACAATAAGCATCAATAATAGATAGCATGTTTCACGATAATATCCATTCCGTTAGTTTCATATATGTACCTATGCAAAACGATTATGCATAGAGATGTCAGAAAGTTAAAAATCATATGTTCGTTCAAGTTCGAGTCAAAGTTCATTTGAACAAATGCAAATGCAAATGTAAGAAATATGTACAAAACATTTCTTTTAAATAAAGGAAAAGAAAATAAAATAAAAGGAAAGGAAAATCTTTTGAAAAGTTTTTCAGAGAGTTAGTAAATTTTTATGGGTTTTATCTTTTTCAAAATTTATAGAGTTTTTAATAGTGAATTATACACATTTACAAGATTTTACAACGATTTTATACAAGTTTACAAAGAATTTTATACCAAACGTATATACAAGATTATAGATATTTTATACAAGATTCTACAAAAAGAATATTTACAAGTTTTATGTAAACATTTTACAAAGGATTTTATCTACAAAAGAATTTTATATACAAATTTTAATAAAAAAATTATATACAACATCATACAAGTTTTATACATAGGATTTTATTAATGAAAGATTATTCACAAAAGGATTTTATTCATATATTTACAAGGTGATTACAAGTTCTATTTACAAACATTTGTACAACTAGTATATACACACATTTACAAAACTTTTATAAAATATTTTACAAATCATTTTTACAAAAGTTTACAAAACTATTTTTACAAATATTTTACAAAAAGGTTTTCAAAACTAGTTTACAAAATTTTACAAATCAATTAGTCAAACAAAAGTACAAGTTATGGCTAAAGTATATATGCAATATATACGACACCTCCTATACTTAGCTCGAACTATGTCCTCATAGTGATCAAGAAGCGACAAAGGATGACATAACTCGTGCTAAGTATAGAAAAGTGAAAAGAATCTATGTAACAATGACTCAAAGAATAAAGAATGAAAATAATAGAAGTCGGTGATCCCTCCTATACTTAGGATCAAATAATCCTAAGTATAGAGATTACACAAATGAGGAAGACCGAGGAAAATAATGTTGAAACTCAACGACTCGACTTGTCCTCCCCTATACTTAGGTAAAAGATCATTAAGTATAGAAAAAGAATATCAACAAGTTGAAGCACAAGCAATGGATCAGAAAAAATAAAAAGGTAAATAAAAAATGAGGAAGAATGAAATGAACGACATCACTCCCCCATACTTAGGGTGAAGGATCCCTTAGTATAGGCAACAAACAAGAGTAGTGAAACAGAACGAAAAGAACAACTCAAGGCATCCACCTCTCCTATACTTAGGATAGAGTACATCCTAAGTATATTACACACACACACGGGAAAGAGGTGAATGATAAAAACGGGAAAGAGTACATCCTAAGTATATCACACACACATCCTAAGTTTCTCATCTTCCTCGAGGAGTGGGGTATTCCTTTCTAAGTTCAAGTGAAACCAGCTCAAGAAGTGGGGTAGAGAAGAGAATGAATTGTGACCAGTGTAGTCACATATCCGTGGAGCTTGACCAGTGTAGTCAAGTCTCCAGCTACATGCTTCCATGAAATGAGACTTTTAAGAATATGCCTTTCTTATTCATTTTTCTTCTCTGATGAGATTTTTTAACTTTTTTTGCCCCTCTATTTTTTGGAGATTTTTCTCTTCTTTTTTGATATATACAAAAGTGCAGCATGTACATAAGGAGTTTTTCTTCTTGAGCTAGCAGATTATCCCTCTTTTGAAGCTTTATGCAACCCACATTATCCCGTCGTTAGACGTCAACGACACTAGACTAGGTTGAGATGCACTACTCTCCCTAGAGGAGGACGGATGTTTCCACACGTGTGCTACTCCAAGCCAAAGGATTCTACCTCCTCACCACATCATCAATGAAGATCTACCTGCAGGGTGCTTGTCCAAGTTAGGCCACTGTCTAAAAGAATTATGTGTGTGTATGAAATATTCTTCTTAGACCAATCGAGATGACATGTGAACATAGTTATGCTGACTCAAATATTTAAGTCGCTCGACTGAAAAATTTTAACTCTAGTTCCTTTAATGTTCCTATAAAATTAGGTATATCAAGGTCAAATCAAATCCATCCTCGACTTCTATTCATAATCAGTTCTGAACCCACTAAGTTTTCACTTCGCATATGCTAGATATGCAAATGAAATGTAGAGGACATGCAATGTAGATGAATGAAGTGCAAGACATTTTTTTGTGAATGAAAGGATGATATGCAAGAGTACATAAAAAGCCTCTTTTTTTGGTATACCTCCTATTTTACAATAATTTTACAAAAATATTTTTTACATGAATTTTACAAATTTATACACATTTTATATACATATTATACAAATATACATGTATTTTACAAAAAGTTTTTTTACCAATTTTATTCACCCCATAATTATTGCATAATGTATACAAAAATACGCGAAAGTACGAGCTATGGGTAAAGTATATATGCAATATATACACACCTCCTATACTTAGCATGTATTATGTCCTAAAAGAATGGGAAGCGAGGAAAAGGCATTGCTCGTGCTAAGCGTAGGAGAGATAAAATAACAAAAAGTATAGAAGTCGATCCGCCACTTATACTTAAGCTTTGATCAACCTAAGTGTTGAAGAAGAGCAAAAAATGGGCGGACGAGGTCAAGAGGAGAAATGGATGAGCATATACACACGGCGGGCATCGATCCCCCCTATACTTAGGCTCTGGTCAGCCTAAGTCTAGGACAATAGTAAATGTGAGAACCGATGAGATCTGGAGAATATATAGAGAATGGTGAGTGGGGAATGAAGAAGACTATACAAGATGGACTAAGAATGTACAAGGATCAAGAAGGTTTGTAATGGACCTTCTAGCGGGAGCGAGGAGGTGGGCAGTATATATGTGTCGTTGTCAGAATCATCCTCAGGAGAATAGTAGTGATGGGCAGGGAACATCCAACGAGTGTCAACACACGGTTGCTTTCTCAAATATGGCTTAAGAACATCCGAACGAGCTCACTCATGTAGACCACCTCATCCGGACCTGATGAGGACTCCTCATAAAATTCCTTCTCTGGTATGTTGAAGGCAACTTTCTTAGCCGGTTTTCTAGAACCTGAAGCATTGAGAGGGAGAGGAGAGTGACACACCTTGAGGGTTCGGGGGAAAACCTCGAGGAATCAATTCTCAGTTTCCTCTCACTGGATAATTGACTAGAGGAAGGACCAACCATGTTTTTGGGTGGGTTCAATTCAGTCATGGTTGTCTGCTTTGAAGGTATGGGATATGGTGCGGTACTAACCATGGGTTCCTCATCAGACGAGACACCATATAGATTGTAAAATTCCTGAAGGGTCAGCACACGTCTGTGGTATGGCATAGTGTTCTCAGTTGGCTTGGCATTGGTCGACTCATGCGTCAGATAATCTAAATGGTCAAGGAATTCAGAAATGATTGTGTCTGACTCAGGGGCAGCTTCTGGTTGTGAGTCCTCTCTAGAAGTTGTCACGATGGTGGTGATGCAAGCAGTGGGTGATATGGAGGTGTAGGGAGTCTCTGAACCAGTGGTTGTCTGTACATTCGATATCTCAAGTGTAGTAGAGAGATGCGACTCATCTGTCTCTCGGAGGTCAGTCTGTCTGTGGCTTCATGTGTTACCTTAGAATATTATGTGTCCTCAAAGATTGGGTGTGGTCGGAGTGCTCCCAATGCAGTGAAATCGATCTCCCGAGTCTCGTAATCTATAGTTGCCTTAGCAAAGGCTAAGAACGGCTTCCCGAGAATGATAAGAGACTGGGTGAACTCTCCTCGGTGCTCAATGTCAACGATCGTGAAGTCTATCTGCAGTAGAGCATCGTGGAAAGTAATGATGACTGAAATGATTCCTCTCAACCGTTTATACACCGATCAGCCATCTGAACTATCTCTCTCGTCTTCCTTCTTGACCCAAGTTTGAGCTTGGCAAACACAGAGGTCGAGAGGATATTTATCGATGAGTCATCATCGATTATAGCATGGGTGAAGGTAGCGTCTTTGATTTCACAGTCAACCCTAGGCAACCACTTCACTCTGCAGATCTTGGTCTTTCACCCCATTACCAAGGAGGTGGCCATAGACACTATGTGTCTCTCAGTTTTTGTCCTTGTATTGCCTGACCTCTTAGGCATCAATTTACTTCTCATAAATCATTTTAAGTTTGGGAAGTGTTCTATGGCCTTTATTAAGGGAAGCTCTAGAATTAATTCCTTATCAATCTCTTCCCTAAGGGTAGATCCAAAATTTTTAAGTCTTTTCCATTTTCAATTTTTATGGTATTTTCGATTTTTTCAAATTTTTTGGTCTTTTTGATAGGTGAAGGAGAATGTACAGACTCTAGTTTGGAGGGAAAGTGGTTAGTATAAGAGGGAGGTAGAAGTGACTCCAACTGTACATGACATGTGGTCAATCCAATGTCTTCCGAGTTTTCAAAATTCAATATGCAAAATCTATGATCCACTTTCATACCTAGACTCTTGATCGGTCTAGAAATGTCATCCTCCAAAAAGTTCTCTTGACACATCATGAGAGAAGTCTGCTTAGTTGGAGGACACTGTTGAGAACTCGGGATCTTATACTTAACACACCTTCAATAAAGCATGTAATGCTGGGTTGAGTATGTCTCATATGTATGGTAGATATTGGTCGGAGCCTCACAAGGTGGAGTCAGTAGACAGGGGGTCTATAGATTGGTATCATGAGTCCAATCCCCTATATATGTAGGATCTCTGAATGGGTGGTATGAAGGCAGGTCAATTTGGGCTTGATCTCTAAGGTCAATCAAGTCAGGAAGATCTTATGGTGCATGCCACTCCATTAAGTTCGATCGCTCGACCATATTATACCCTGAGGTCAAGTCGGGATGTGCATATGTGAACTGTTGTCTGGCCCCAACTCCAGGTGAGAATGAGGTATGTGGGGGCAATTGATTTTCCAATCATTCATCTCAGCAGTGGCCTGCTCTCTAAATTGTTCCTTGATTCCAGCAAGCGATCGAGATTATAGTGAGTCCATCCAGGGTTGAAGTGGGTTAGGTATGTAAGAACGTGGGGTAGGTGAGGAGTATGAAGAAGTAGGGAAGTTAGTCGAAGTTCTAACTTTGCGGTCTGGGTGGGGGTATGAAGAGGAATAAGAATGTGGAGATGATCGGAATATGGTCGAAGAGGAGTGACCTGGATATGATGACCAATATCCCGACATCTTCGAAGAGGAATAGGTGAGTGTAAGTGGATTGAGGTAGAAAACGTGCAGATGCACAAAATACCACACAAATGACAAACACAAGAGCAAACCCTGAGTTTACCTACTCAACACTGTGATGGCCGCAATGGTCCAACGTTTATCTTTTCAATTTTTATTAAATGATCAATCAAGATATACGTCCAATTATGCAAGGCTTAAAAGTGGGTTTTGGACACTATCCTAGGGATGCATCCTCACATCTCAATAAGCACAATAGCACAAGCATACAATGAGGGTTTTGATCTCCTAAAAATAAGTGTTGATTTTAATAATTTTTTGGTCAACTCTGATTAGCAGTTCTGTTTTTAAGTTTGATTTTCATTTGATTAATCCACCAAACATGGCACACCTAATGATCAGTCCTGATTTACTTATTAACCTAGGTTTCAAAACCAAGGAGAATGGAGTCAACAAAAACCGATGCAAGCGATGAAATCAATGATGCATGCCTAGTTCAGAAGACTTAAAGTGATCCTCACACTCTACATGTGGGGGATGCACCACAGAATTGAAATATTTACATTATATGAAATGCAAACGAGAAAATCACTCCTAGACAGGCAATTCTATTAGCAAATGATGAATAATTTAATTTTGACTAATAGTTCTGCGGTCTAAGTGTATCTCGTTAAGTGTAATGTGTGGTCGTATAGAGTAAGAGCACGGGCAATAAAATATTCTAGTAAAAAAATTCTCTGAGGGACACAAGTACAAGTCCTCGTCTACGAGCCACTCAAGTCGATCCCCACCCTCACTAGAGAGTGAAACAAGTCTTGACACGCCATAAGAATAATGTCCAAGTGTTCGGGTACATATACAAGATCCCAATCGGAATCCGCAGGAAATCAAACAATTATTAAAAATTAATTGATAAAGATTAGAACTAAAATCTCTCTTCTCAGGAAAAAATCTTCTTGGTGTCTCAACAGCCGGCTCGTTCCACGAATCATCGACCTCCGATGTACTTCTAGATGCATCAGCTTCAAGAAATCCGCTCCAAGTCCACCGAGCCCTCGCACAAAAAGATACAATTTATGTCAGAGAGATATCAAAATATATACAAAAACAAACAAAGAAATAATTGAAGAAAAAGAGAAAAATGAAATAATTACAAGGTGGTTCAGGGGTCAAACTACCTGAGTGAATGGAAAACCTAAATCTAATTTTCTAAAATGATCCTAAGCCGTTTGCCTCCCCGGCAACAATGCAAATGCCCTAGTTAATTGGTGAAATTAACGGTTAATGTGAATGTTGTAGGCAGACAATTCGAATCAATCACAATGACCACTACTTAATTATCCAATTAAAGCGACTTGTCAATTTATTTATTTTACTTGGTAAGACCGATGTCGAACTCAGGGCGGCATTTGTCTCCTTAGATTGATTATTAGGCAATCTAGAGACTAGGTTTTCAGGGATTTTTTTATATTTTTTAAAGTAATTTAATGAATGAAATGCAAATTCGGCAAAGTTCGAGTACTAAAATGCAATATTCATCCAACAATGTTCAAAAATTATGAAACTCAGCAAGAAGATGAAATATGATGAAATTAAGCTATTATATTTTTTTAGAATTTTTGGATGCAAGATGAATTAATAATGAATTAAATATACAAATTAGGTGATTTTGAGAAAATTAAATTTTAATAAATATCAAACACAAATATTTTCCAGAGATAAAATTATCCTAGATATGTCTATATGAGAGGTATCTAGAACAATTTCTAATTCCTTGATATACTAAGTGAGAATTAATTAGAAAGTAATTACTCAAATCATTGATTACTTTATTGAGATCTCGATATACGTGCAAATGACATGACATTTGGGCATAATGCAAAAGACAATTAAATCTACCAAATGTGATTTTTTGGGAATTATTTGAGCAATAAATAATTTAAAATTAAATAAAGAGCATGTAGTGGGCAAAATATGTAATTTTTCACTTAAATAATTATATTCATCAAACCATGGCTCATAAAAAATCAATCAAACATCCATAAACATAGAGCATCAAGTGTTCTACAATATGCAATTTTTAGAATAATAAAGGGATGCTAAATGAAGGTCCAAAACGGTGCCCAAAGATAAAGGCCTTAATGCAATATTACAAAAATCAAATAAACAAACAAATGCGCACAAGGACTAAAATGGAGTTACCGATACCCGGAGGGGTATTTATGCAAGATGTCCAGACGCGTGCGTGCGTCGCACATGACTTCAATCAGCTAGGTCTTTTGGCAAATCTATAGATGAGCGGGAGAACGTACACAAATATCCCCCCTTGGCACGTGAGCCTCATGTGCCTCTAGAGAAGGGGATGCTTCTGGTATGAGATGGAGGAGGGTACACTGCAAGTTTTCCAGCTCCGCATGTGTGTTGCATGTGCAGCTGGCATCGATGCATGAAATGAGGTGAGATGTTGGTCTACGAGCGGAGGGCGAAGGTGCTGATGACGACTGTGGGCAACACACGCCTAGCGGTGCGGGCTTGATCGAGGCGGCAGGTTCACGTGGTGGAGGTGAAGAGGTATTTTGGTGCGGAGAGCGGCTGCTTAAGCAAGGTGGCGGCGATCGTCGGCTGGGCGCGCGCGATCTGCAGAGGAGCCTCAGGCGACACACGACCGAGAAAATAGAGGGTGCGGTGGCATTTGCGAGTGCGTGGAGCTGCTTGGTGGTATTGACTTCAGCTCGTGAATCACTTCTGAAGAGGATCAACCTGCAAAGAAGATGACTAGATCGAGCTTCAAGCTCGACCGATGGATTACGAGGAGGAAATGATGACGGTGGTCAAGCTGCGGGTGGTCTTCGCCGGGGGAATGGAGCTGGAGTAATGGAGTGAACGAGCGGGTCGAGATGTTGAAAGGGTGAGCCAGTTAGTGAGGGGTAGAGATGGTGGTTGAAGGTAGGTACTCGATTTGGGTTATAGAATCGAAGAATTTAGGGAAGAAGAGGGCGGGATTAGAGGAAAAAAAGAATAGAGGAAAGGACTACCATGGGACGGTTCTGATGCACAGAGGTTCGCCCGGGGAAGAACCTAAAGGTTCTTTGTCGTCGCTCCAACCATCGGCGGAGCTCAACAACCTTCAGAGGAGCTGCGTCAAGACTGGGAGGAGCCGTGGATCTTGCCGGCCAAGCACGTTGTCGTCGTTGGACGAGGTTCTCTCTCTCTATCACCAAGGGAGAGATAGAGCTCGGCGTGCTTTTGCTAGATAATGGCAGATGATTCGATCTGGTGGGAGGCGGCGAGATTTTAAGGTCAGTTTGTGAGAGGCTTGGAGGAGGTGGAGAGGAGTGGTTGCAGGGTCGTGGGGGTGAGTGGGTCCTTGTA
Organism: Ottelia alismoides; assembly: GCA_037367405.1. Taxonomy (NCBI): domain Eukaryota; kingdom Viridiplantae; phylum Streptophyta; class Magnoliopsida; order Alismatales; family Hydrocharitaceae; genus Ottelia; species Ottelia alismoides. Next base: position 108,720 of record JAZKJV010004525.1, on the reverse strand, counting down.
GTTGGTGATGGGGAGGACGTCACACATGGAGCGTGGGAGAGCAGCAGGTACTAGGCGATGGAGTGGCGACGGGGCACGACTGGAGGGAGGTCGTGCAAAGGTGCGTGCGAGCGGCTGGGGTCGTACACGGTGGCAGGGGCCAGCTCACCTGCAGGCGTGACTGAGGGCAGAGGGCACGACTGTAGCGGCCAGAGGAGTTGAGTGTAGGAGGTGGTGCATGACGGTTGTGGCAAATGGCCTGGAGTGAGGATGGCAGTGGTGCACGAACGTAAGGACATGTTGGCTGTAATTTTTGTTTTTTTTATTTTGTTTTGATTATATATACTTTTAAATTTTTTCTTGGTTTTCTTAAACAGAAAACACATATATGAAGAGGAAGAAGTAGTGAATGGGGATGGTGATGACGGTGATGGTGTTGATTATGAGGTTGTGTGGAAGATGAATGCATAACAACAAAAATGAGTATTAGATAAAATAAAAAAAATGGGAAATGAAGACTGAAAACTTACCTAGGAATTTGCCGGAATCGCGGAGCAGCTATGTTGAACTCATGTCGTCCACCTCAAGAAGGTCGGCGGATAAGGACCTTCGAAGCTCTGCAGCTTGCCTGGAGGGCCGCTCCTACGATATGGAAGAAACCACCTCGGATCTCGTCGACGGATTGTCATCGCTCAATGTAGAAGAAGGAGCTGTCATCTCGTGGCTTTGAATGAGCTAGAACCTCTCTCTTATTAGAATGGCAGATATGGAAGAATGAAGGAGGAGAAGGGAATAAAAAGGAGGAGGAAGTTAGAAAGGAGATGGAGAAGGTGGCTTGGGTGGGAAGATGGAGTAGAGAATAAGTATTAGGCTACTAAAAATAATGAAGAGAAAAGAAACTAAAAATGGAAGAAAAATTTAATTAAAAAACGAAAAGGGAAAAAATAATTTATTATAAATAATAATTAAAATAAAAATAATAAAAATAATAAAATAATAATAATAATAATAATTAAGTAATTAAGTAATAAATAAATATAAAAAATTAAATAAATAAAATAAAATAAAATATGAAAAAATATAAAATGAGTGACACATGATGGCTCCAGAAGTGGCCACGTGTCGCACCTAGAAAAATAAAAATGTAAACAAAAAAATAAAAAAAGAAATAATAAAAAGAGGTCAAATAAAAAAGTGATCAATACAAAAGTTGCTCGTCTCGACAAGATCTACAACTTTCGTGAAGGATCAAAAATCAAAATAAATCACCTGTACAAAAATTATTTTGGGGGGTATCTTATAGGTATAATATACCGAATTTTTGTGTTTTGCATTTTTTTTTGTATTTAAAAAATAAAAATAAAAATAAAATCAAATAAAATATAAAATAAATACTTGTAACTTAATCTATTTTTTTTATTTTTAAAAAGATAAAATAAATGAAATACAGGGGTATATGTACATATACAAAGGGGTCCAAAACAAAATTTTACATACGAACTCCGATTCTTTTGAATTTAGTCTTGTTTTGAAGATAAATGAACGTACATTAATTCAAAAGTGAACATGGGTCCATAGGAGACTGTATCATAGATATTCACGTTTTAAGGTTCTTAGTCTCAAACTCGGATTGGGATTTTATTGATCAATTTTACAAGTTAGTATTTTTTTTGATATTTTTCATTTATTAATGTTAGTAATATATACACTATAGAAATTATTTTAATCAATTCTGAGTTAAAAAAATAAATAAAAATAAGGAAAATACAGTGAATATACATGTGATATTTACAAGTGAATGTGGCTTCTTATTTGATGCAAATATGAATGCTAAAATGCAGACATTAATTCTAAATGCATGAATAAGAATAATGCGAAATAAATGGAGATATGCAGCAAATACTCAGGAACAAAGCTCTATTTTTTACTTTTAGAGTGATGAGTCAAAGATTCATCACCTAGCCATCATGGCTTCTCATTTGATGCTAAGAAGAGATTCTCAAAAGGATTAGAATGTGAATCTGCTGAGAAATACCATCCTCTGGTTGAATATTATGGGTATCGATATCAGTGACAATCTCCTAAAAAGACCTCTATCCTTCCCTCAAAAGAAGTAGTCAAGAGGATGCAACCCTTAACCTGGCGATCAGTGAACCAAGCAAGAAGAGCACCCACTCCTAAACACCCCAACCGGTATTTTGGCCAAAGGACCACGAGGAGACACAAGTGCTAGTGGAATCATCGATGAAAATGATATGACCCTCCAACTCTAGGTATTCTAATTGCTTTTGGTTTGAAAGAAAACAATTTTCAATTCTTTTCTATGAATCATCATGTGGATGGGGGTTTGGATCGAATTATTGAGCTTGGTAATGCCCTTATTACGCCAATACGCTCAAATTATCACATGCGGTTTTGATAAATTTATTGGTTTTCTTTGACAACTCAGTGGTTAAATAAATTCATCCTAAGGGTTTGAACCACAAAAAGTCTAAATTTTTGAAATCCCTTCATGCAGATAAATGTGGTTACTATAGTAAGTAAATGGACATCAACATATTATCTTGGAATATTAAATATCTAGAAGGTCCTTGGAAACTTGCTAAACTTAAAAATCTTGAGATCTAACACAAAAACAACTTTTTTGTGATTTAGGAAACAAGAATTCAAGAGTCCATCACCCAGGAATGACTAACCTTCCTTGACTATCTCAAATGACATGCTAATCTAACTTGTAAGACATGGGGCATTTTAAACAGATGGAACCCTTTAGTTTATCAATGCACAGATGTAATCAACATGTATTTTCTTCACAACCTTTGTTAATCTCACATTTCTTCCAACCGCGACCTATGCTTTGTCAATATTTATAGACCTCCACATTGTGGAGAGAAAGAAGTCTTCCTCAACCAATTACAATGCATTCTCACCTCTGGGGGATCATATCTTCATAGAAGGTGACTTTAATATCTATGGTTTTACTTTTAAATCATCTTCCAAAAGAAGATTTAGTGATAGGTTTCAGAGATCAAGTTTGTGATCTTAGAAACTTTATATCTAATTATAGTTGGATTAATGTTACCTAGGGTAGATGTCCCAAACTAGGCCGAGCCCTTTTTCTCACTGTCCTTTTTAACCATCTCCCCCATTTCCAAAATCACACCACTCCCTAAAACCTTCTCCGATCATAAACTATTGCTCACCTCAATCTCTAACCTTAAAATGGTTAGATCTACTTTCAAAATGGAGGGGTTTTGGTCTAACAAGAAATCTTTCTCCCAGCATATAACCTCATCTTGGCCTTCTCCAATCTAGTCCCACAATCTCTTCCATGCATAGCATATAAGAATGAAGAGAATACAGAAAGACATCTGGGCTTGGAAAAAGGAAAATATGTCCTCCTTCAATGTGGATTATAAATCCATTAAGATCAAGATGCATGAGGAAAGTCTCAAAGATAGACCACTAAATACCTATGACCCAACCAAGTTGACTTGACTACACAAATCTTTAGAATCCTTAATAGAGAATGAGTTCTAGAGACTAAACCAGCTAACAAAAGTAAGATAGTTGCACAAAGGAGACCACATCATTGAATTTTTATAGATTATTGCCTCTTCACATAGAAGTATAAATCGCATTTTGGTTCTTAGAGCTATCAGGGGGTTCTGACACTAACTTACAAAGCATCTCCAATGTTCTTTTAATATTTTTATTAGTGGCGCTACATTCATGACATATTCATCAATGTGCAATCCATAAAGTCCACAAGAAGTTAGAATATCATTTGCAATGTGCTTATCCTAACGACTTATGATACTCATAGAATAAGAATGAATATCCATTTCTAACTAAGTTAGATACAGATGTAAGGTTCCTACTAACATTTGGGACATAAAGATTTCTTTTGAGTACAAGGACCCTCCCACTAGATAATGATAATATGCATGTCTCGACGGCGACTGCTACAATAGTTGCATCATATCCCATCCGGATGACTATATTCCCTTTATCATGATTTTTGATCTCTTGGAATAGATGCAACATATTACATACATGAACAGAACCACCAGAATCTATGACCAATTACCTTCTCGTCCGACGAGAAAATTGACTTCAATGATGAAAATAGATTTTATACATGCCAACGCATTATATTTACCTTCTTGAAGGTTTTTAGATAATTTAGACAATCTTTTTTCTAGTGCCCTGATCTTTTGCAGGGATGGCATACATTCATTTTAATGTACGTCAGATGTGTGGAAGTTTGAGAGGATGAGTCGACATTTTGACTTTTCTTCTTAATCTATTGGGTCGGACTCTTCCAAAACCCCTTCCGATTGTGCTCTATGCAGTTCACATTACCGAATATATCTTTAGATTCAACATTATATCATGGTCATTCTCTATGCTTATATGTTGCTTTCGAAGCACATTAGACAGAGACCCCATAATATAAAATCGAACTGACAATTGGTCCTTATTAAATTTTATTACTCAATGAGCACATAACCGATGCACTTTGTAGAGAGAACAAGTTCCACATTACGGATCTAATCCAAATAATTTGGCCTAGTCAACTGGTTGACCTCCAGAAACCTGTTAAGAGGGTTCATGGATTCCATATCTGAGATTAAGAATGCGCTATATTAGAACATATAAATAGTTATATATTCAAAGTTAAATTCTTTGATTAAGGATTTTTAATCAAATAAGTCTTTCCTTTTAAACTATGAAAGTCAATTCCCTTATTAAACTTTCAATGCAAGAGATATACTTACCGCTATGTCTTTAAAAGATCCGGGATCTCCTTTTTAACTTTATTGCATCTCAATTATATGAGAAATTGCAACTTGGGTAAAAAGAAGCAGGAACTCATTCCGCCTTGCAAGTCTAACTTACATTTCACAATTCGATCTTTAACACCCGGGCCCACCACCCTAAGGTGATGTTTACACATTATTAATTGAATCAACTATCAACAGAATAGAACCCGCTATGCGCAATCCAATACCGCCTCAATTATATGAGGAACAATATCAAGATCACTACGCATACAACCTTACTTTTTCGAGAAGCAAAGAGCCCGATCCATGTGCACCTGTATGTAGGAGCTATCAATTTGGATAGGCACCTCCAGTATGCAATCCATGGCGATAGAACCCTTCGCCTTAACGGGAGACCATGGATGTCATTTATGTGATCCTCCATATCTCATTCAAATTTTAATTAATCATTATAAATCATATTCATTACGATTAATTATTCCAAGAGAATTACACCTCTATTTTTAATAGACTGTTTATTTTAATTAGATCTAATTAATTTAATCATATTAAGTTAATCAACAATCTAATTCAATCAACAAACAATTATGGTTTGATTGATATTACTATATTGTATGCACCCTCACATTGTACAATTGTATTATTCCAATTAGTTGTTTAAAGTACGCATAGACTTCTCATGCTACTGATAAGCGACCCGAGCGAACGAGGTAAAGGTACTAAATAGGTCGTTGTGACCTCTATCACTCAGAGTCACTCAGTCAAGAAAAATATCGAACCGCGAAATAGAAATAAAATCAATCAATCAAGGCAAGCGGTCCTAGCTATGAGATTCACCTGGTATAGCTCCCAGGGTCGAACACAAGGAGCACGGGTTGGCCTAGGGCCTACGAAGTAGTAAAAAGAAAATAAAATAAAAAAAAGTATTTTTTTAGTGGTTTTTAATAATTTTTATATTTTTTTAGGATTTTAGAATATGAAGAAAATAAAAGAAGGCAAATATAAACACACTAGGGCAATTTATTTAACACACCAAAAATCAAGCAAAAATTCAAGAAAATGGTTTTTATGTTTTTTAAGTTTTTAAGTATTTTTGGTGAATTTTTGGGATTTTTATAAGGTATATTGTATTTTCTAAAAATCAAACAGTGCTAAAAAGAAAGGGTATTGTCCAGCAAGGCCCAAAACCCAAAGATAAAATATCTAAGGATCTCAGAGGGCCCTGGAGGTAATTTTCCTGTATTCTAGAGAAAATAAGGAAAATTTGGGCACCAAAATTATTGTTTTTGGATTTTTATATTATTTATTATGATTTTTATGAGTTTTTAAGGGTTTTTAGATTTTTAGGGTTTTTAAGTGATGAAAAATAGCCAAAATTGGCTAGAGAATCAAACAACAAACAAAGAACAGTAGCTAATTTTTTTAGAATTTTTGGGGGTGATTTTATATTTTTTTGGGATTTTTAAACCTAGAAAGTAGCTAAAAAGAAGGTTTTTGAATTTTTAAAAATACTAAATAAAATAAAAAATGTCCTCAAAAATTCTCAAAAATCCAACAACATGGCAGGAGCCATGTGTCAAATTTTCATCAAATTTGGAGGTGGTTTGATATTTATTCAAAAATCAAAAAGGGGGCACTGTGCACAGGGACTTAAGTGCAAATACCCAAAGCTCTGGGGGTCCAGGTGCAATTTGCCCAGAAAATCACGCGCGTGGCGCGTGCCTGGGGCACTCAGGGACCTTCTGGTAATAAAAACCAACTTCTAGGACCTTTTGGTAACTCGTACCAAAAAGTCCAAGGGCACGGTTGCAATTTACCCACTAAAATCCGCACATGCACCAATAAAGTGTTCACAGGGGTATCAATGCAATTATCAAAAATATTTCATTCATTCATAAACAACCAGAACTACAGGGCTAAAGTTGCAAATACACCAAATACACACGTGACGACGCACGTGGCTCACACAAACAGGGGCATAAATGCAAATACTGAAACGTACGAGGTCCAATGTGCAATTTACCCTACATAAATAAAATGCATAAAATATTTACAGGACTGGAATTAAAAACACAAACTACGAGGGGGGCCTAAGTAAATTACCCCTTTTATTAAGTCGAGCCGATGGATGGACGCCACGTGGATTGATGGACGGCTGAAAAGGGGTGGCGCCCAAGGCTGGATCCTCGACTGTGATCCGACGGTTCAGGTGCTGCCACGTTGCAGATCGAACGGTAGACGGACGAAGTGGCCGAGCTTCGCTGGATCGACGGTGGAGATCGACCCTCGAATAGATCCGACGGTTGAAGTTGCTCCTCTAATGGACGATCGTGATTGAATCTGGAGCTCGGGGTCAATCTGACGGCGGTGGAGGATACTGGAAGAACACTCAGCCGGCGAGCTTCGCCGGCCTCGTGCGCGTACTGTGGTCCTCCTCAACTGCCTCTGAAGGTTGGAGAAGGTCGGCGATGTCGTCCCGCAGCTGGTGGTGGTCTCCGATGGCCCAGCCGAGCCCTGGAGGGGCTCCGGCGAGATCGACGGAGATGAGCTCCTGGCCTGGATGTGAGGGGGCCTCAGATGGCCTCCTCTTGACCTGCAAAATAGCCCAGAAGCTTCGCGGGTCGAGGGCAAAGTGCCTCGACCCAAAGAAGCGGCGTGAGGGTGAACGGTGCGTCGGGGTGAGCGAGCTCCGACGAGCGGAGGACGGTGGAGCTCGATTCCTAGATCCTGTGCGATCTGGGTTGAACGATTGGGCGAAGAATGTGCGTGAGGGAATGGCGAAGGTGACGGTGCGTTCCGATGATCGAGAAGATACACGATATGGCCGGAATCAACGGATTACGTCGGAGGTACGAATTGGGGGAAATTAAAAATTACGCTAAATGGAAAGGCTAAAGGGTTACCTGGGTGGTCGGAAAGACTGGGGAAGAGCAGGGGGTGCTCCTGGTCGTAGCCTCAAGGGTCGTCTCGGCCCGAGGCTCGGTGCTCACGCTGGTGGCGGAGCAACGGCGGCGAAGAACGCCGGATCAGTGGTTTCACCTCCTCGCCTCGCTGCAACAGGGGTGATCGCTTGCTGTCACTCTCGCGGTGCCTCTGGAGTTCACTGGGAAGAAGGGGAAGAGCCAAAGATGAGGCGCGGAGGCGGCGGAGGTGGTTCTATATATAGCTGCAGGCCCGATTAGGGTTGGGAGGTGACGGCTATGGAATGCGTGGATCTCACGGCGAAGGATCTGGCGAGGATGTCGGATGATCGGCGAAGGATCCGGGCGCGGGGTTTGCGTGGGCGACAGGCTGGAGGCGCGTGGAGAAAATGGCGAAGGCGGGGCGGCGCGCATCTTCTCAAAAAGGAAAGAGTCCGCGGGGGAGTTGACCGGGGTCAACATTCCCCGTGGACCAGTGGGATGCTGCCACGTGGACAAGATTTGACACTTAAAAATGAGGCAGCAAATGGCCGATTTTGCAAAAACTTTCAACATGAAATATTTTTCTTTTATTTTTTTCTATTTTTTGGTGATTTTTAATTAATTTTTGGAATCAAGAATAAGGTATGTACATTATATAGGGATATATACAATATGTAGGCTTTTTATTTTTGATTTTTTTATTATTATTTTTATACAATTTTATTCCTATTTTATGTTTTATTTATTTATAGAATAAAATGAGGAATAAAAGGCTATTTTTATTTTATTTTTATTATTTATACACATAGGTGAAATAAATAGATATATACATTTATACACATGGTATATATACAATGTATTTTTGTATTTTTAATTTTGTAATTTTTATTTGATTTTTGTTTTGTTTCTTTTTATTTATTATATTTACAATATGTAACATAGATTATTTACAAAAAGTTTAGAAAATAATTTTATTTATTTATAAGGTTAAATAAATAAGGGAGCATGGTTTATGTACATGGTGAAAGGGCATTTTTGAATTTTTTATTTTTAAATTTTTATTTTGTTTTTAATAGTTTCTAAATATATACAAAATATGTACAAGCATATTTTTGGGTGAGGAAAATATAATTTTATTTATTTACAAAAATCTATACACATGAGCTCCTATCTCCCTCTACTTGGGCTTTTATGCGGTCAGGCCCATGCTGAGCCCTCCCTTGGGTTAGGTTGCTCAATATTTGTTCTAAATATTTCCCTCTTTTTCTTTTTACTCTTTATTCTTTTATTTTTGCACAAAAACATGCTAATTACAGGTTTTTACACAATGCATGCTTTTGGTAATTATTTGTATTTACACATATCTACATGTATTTGCAAAGGTTTTTGGTAGCTAAAATAGAAGAATAAAGAGTGATGAATGGGTATTCATCACCCCCCTATACTTAACTTTGCTAGTCCCTTAGCAAACACTTATTTGAAAAAGAAGTGAAAAAAAAGAAAAAAAAAGAAAGAAAAAGAAAAAGAAAAAGAAAAAGAGGATGTACATGGATCAAGGTTGAATTATTAAACTTTCCTTCATTAAATTGAAATATGGAGCTCGATCAGATCTTTGGATTATTAATGTGTCGGAACCTTATTTGGACTTAAGCTTAAAACCCAATAGCCTCTAAGTTCCACCAATCTATGGGCAAGACTCCTCAATAAACCAGATCAGAACAAGTCTACATACACAAACTCTAATGACCATGAGTCTTTCCATGCAGTGTAAGTGATATGTGGCTCCCCACCTCAGAAGTAACAAAGAAACAACCTCCCTCAACCTGGTAACTCTAATGCCTCGGTCTAGCAACTCTTTCCTCGAGAAGCGGGGTATTCCCTTCTAAGTTCAAGTGCAACCGGCTCAAGAAGAGGGGGTAGAAGTATAGAGTTTTGGAAGCTTAGCCAGTGTAGCTAAGTATCCCGCTGCAAGCTTCATGAGATGTAACATGGATACCATAAGCTTTTGCTTTATTTGACTATGTACACTCCGGTGGGGTTATTAAATTTTCAATCCGACCCACCACTTTTTTGGAGTACTTTTTTGCATTTTTTTTTAAGAACTTCTGTACAACATATCTACATGGTGCAGCATATATACAAGAAATTTCCCCTTGAGCCAGTAGACTATCCCTCTTTTGAAGCTTTATTGCAACCCACGGCTTCTGTCTTTAGCCTTCATCACCACTAGACCAAGTTGAGACGCACTTCCTTCACTATAAGAAGAAGAGAGGTTCCGCCTAGAAGTACTACCCTCATATGCTACCCCAAGCCGAGGAAAACTGTCTCCTCACCACCTCATCCGTGGAGAGCCATGTGTAAAGTGCAGGTGCAAGTCAAGCTATTGTCTCTAAGAGTCATGCGTGTGTTGTTAAGTGTTCTACTTAAGCTCATCAAGATGACATATGCTCATAGCCTAGTGGACTCAAAGAATTAAGTCCTTATGGACCTGAAAAGCCTTAAACCTAAATCCTATAAGGTTCCTCTTAAAGTTAAGTGGGTTAAGATCTTATTCAAGCTCCATTTTTCAGTTTAATTCCAGGCTTGGTTTAAATGTCAACTCTCATCCAGGAAAAATTATATACATATATGTACACAAGATGCTATTTACAAATATTTTACAATCATGCACAATTTTTGAAAAAATGTTTTGAAATCATGAATGATGCATGAGGTGCAAGTTTTACAAAAAGATATTTACAAACATTTACACAAGATTTTTGCAAACTTTTGATTTTCAAAACATTTTGGAAAAATTTTATACTATATACATAATTTTGATACAAAAATATTTACACAAGCTTTACACCAAAGGTTTTTGAAATCATTTTTACAAAAATACTTTGTACACTAGCTATGTATGTGCAAGGATAAAAGAGGTTTATGTACATGAAAATTTTTTAAATTTTTGTGATTTTTAGCCATTTTATTTATTAACACACCCCCCTATACTTATGGCTAAAGTACGAGTTATGGCTAAAGTATATATGAAATATATACACACCCCCCTATACTTAGCTCGAACGATGTCCTCAGAGTCAAGAGCGATGAAGAAGACATAACTCGTGCTTGGTATAGGGAAGTGAAAAGGAATGGATAAGTACAGAAATGAATAAATGAATAGAATAAGAGGGACTCGGTGGTTTCCCCCTATACTTAGGATTAACTAATCCTAAGTATAGCAAGCTGTACATGAAGGGAAATCCGAGTGAAGAATATACAGATTCCGCCCCCCCTATACTTAGGGTAAAATATCCCTAAGTATAGGCAGCAAAACAGAAGCAGAAAGAATGAAAAGAATACTCGCAGGTCCGACATTCCCCCCTATACTTAGGGTAAAGTACACCCTAAGTATAGCATAATCACAGGATGAGAAAAGGGATGTGGGACTAAAGAATAGAATGATATGGATAACTGGATCTATACAGGCGGAGGAACAGTGAAAATCAGGCGTGAGATGCAAAAGATGTGAGTCAAGAGACCACATCTCACGCAAAATGAATCGGGGCAACAATAACATCCCGCGGCTCATGATCTAGAAATGGCTTGAGCCGCTGGCCGTTCACTCGGAAGGTACTCTCAGAAGATAACTCAGATATATCAATGCTACCGTTATCGTGTACCTTTCTGACCAAGTAAGGTCCCTTCCATTTGCTCTGTAGCTTCCCTGGAAATAATCTAAGCCTCGCATCAAACAGCCATACTCTCTGTCCAATCTCAAAATGCTTGTGGCTGATATGAGAATCATGCCACTCCTTCACTTTTTCCTTATAATGTAGGCTGCTTGAGAAAGCTGCATCTCTAAGCTCATCTAGGGCAGCTAACTCTGCCCTCCTCTGGTCTCCTATACCATCTGGATCCATAAGAATATCTGTAACTGCCCAAAGTGACTTGTGCCTCAGCTCAACAGGTAGATGGCATGGCTTGCCATAAACGAGACGAAAGGGAGATGTGCCCAATGGGGTCTTGAAAGATGTCCGATATGCCCACAAGACTGAGTCCAAAAGCTGTGACCAATTCTTTCGGTCAGGGCGGACGACTTTCTGCAAAATATTCTTGATCTCCCTATTCGACACCTCAGCTAGACCATTCGTCTGTGGATGGTAAGGTGTGGCAACACGATGGTCTATACTGAACTCGCTAGCAAGGGCCTTCACCTGGTCGTTGATGAAATGAGATCCCCCATCAGAAATAAGAACTCGTGGAACCCCGAACCGCATGATGATGTGCTTCCTCAAAAATCTGCAAACTGTCCTCGCATCAGCGGCTCGGGCGGGAATAGCCTCAACCCAACGACTAACATAATCTACGGCCAACAGAATGTACTCAAATCCCTGACTCTTAGGGAATGGACCCATGAAATCGATGCCACATGCGTCAAAAACCTCACAGAAGTGAATGGGCTGCATCGGCATCATATCACGCTGTCCACAAGTGCCCATCCTCTGACAGTCAGTACACCTCTTCACGAACTCATCAGAGTCCTTGAAGAGTGTAGGCCACCACAAGCCGGATTGGAGCACTTTCTGTGCCGTTCTCCTCCCAGAATGATGTCCTCCTGCCTCAAGCTTGTGGCAGTAAGTGAGGACACTATGATGCTCCTCCTGAGGAATACACCGACGCCAGACGCTATCCCCTCCTTCGTGGTAAAGGATGGGATCCTCCCAGTGGTAGGATTTGGCCCTCGCAAGGAAGGTCTCAAGCCTCTGCCTGGGCCAATCTTGTGGGACTTTCCCTGCAACGAGAAAGTTCACAATATCGGCATACCACGGGAGTGAGGCGATAGCAAGGATCGCCTCATCTGGGAAGGTGTCTCGAATGGGATCAATCTGCTCAGAGTCCTCAGGCTGCTCTAATCGGGAGAGATGATCCGCCACCACATTCTTGACTCCAGGCTTATCCTTGATCTCAATGTCGAACTCCTGGAGTAGAAGGATCCATCTAGTCAATCTGGCTTTGGCATCCTTCTTTGCCATGAGGTATCTGATGGCGGTATGATCTGTAAACAAAGTCACTCTAGATCCAATGATATATGATCTGAACTTATCTAGGGCGAACACTACAGCTAGCATCTCCTTCTCTGTGACCGTATAATTCCGCTGGGCGGAATCCAATGTGCGGCTAGCGTAGTGTATGGCAAATGGTACTCCATCCCTCCTCTGTCCTAGCATGGCCCCTACAGCAAAATCAGAGGCGTCCGTCATGATCTCGAATGGGAGAGACCAATCGGGTGGCTGAAGGACAGGAGCCTCAATAACACACTGCTGGAGAGTCTCAAAGGACGAAAGACACTTGTCATCGACAAGGAACTCGGTGTCTTTCGTTAAGAGGTCAGTCAACAGTCGGGCAATCTTGCTGAAATCATGAATGAATCTCCTATAAAAACCAACGTGCCCCAGAAATGACCGTAGCTGCTTCAAATTGGACGGCGGTGCGAGTTTTCTAATGACGTCAACCTTGGCCGGATCAACCTCCATGCCCCTGTTGGAGATGATGTGGCCAAGCACCGTCCCTTGAGTCACCATGAAGTGACTCTTCTCCCAAGACAGAACCAAGCGGGTAGCAATACATCGCTGGAGCACTCGGTCTAGGCAGTCAAGACAGGAATCGAATCCGTCGCCGTAAACCGAGAAGTCGTCCATGAAGACCTCCAAACACTCCCCTACCATGTCCGAAAAGATTGACAACATGCATCTCTGAAAAGTCGCAGGGGTGTTGCATAGCCCAAATGGCATGCGTCGAAAGGCGTATGTACCGAAGGGACAGGTAAAGGTGGTCTTCTCCTGATCCTCAGGAGCGATGGCCACCTGATTGTAGCCCGAGTACCCATCCAGGAAGCAATAATGGCTCTTCCCTGCCAGTCTCTCTATGATCTGATCAGAAAAAGGCAGGGGGAAATGGTCCTTCTTGGTGGCCTGGTTGAGTCTCCTGTAGTCAACGCAGACCCGCCAAGAGGTGGGTACTCGTGTAGCAATCTCCTCTCCCGACTCACTGATCACAGTCGTGATGCCCGTCTTCTTGGGCACCACATGCAAGGGGCTAACCCACTTGGAGTCGGAAATGGGATAAATAAAATCTGCACTCCACCATTTTGATATTTCCTTCATGACAACCTCTCTTAGGTTGGGGTTCAGTCGCCGCTGGAACTCACGCGACGGCTTTGCCCCTTCCTCGAGATAGATATGGTGGGAGCACAACGAGGGACTAATCCCATGGAGATCTGCTACGCTCCATCCAATTGCCTTGCGGTTCTTTTCAAGAACCCCCATCAGACGGGATTCTTGTTCTCCAGTCAGATCGGCGGAGATGATGACTGGGTACATCTCAGACTCTCCCGCAAGGAATCTATACTTCAGCGAAGTAGGGAGCGGCTTTAGCTCTGGACAGCTGGGTGCTGGCAAATCTGGCTTCTGAAGAAGATGTGTGTATGCTGACAATTCTGCCAAATCTGCCTGGGAGAATGATAAAGAACTCTCACAAACTGGATCTGGAGAAGGCGGGTCCTCTGCATTGTCTCTGATTTGCTCTGCCTCTTCCTCCTCCTCATCTGTAGGCTCAGGTGGATCCAGGTCTGGCATCTGATCATCACAATCTGCCCAATCAGATTCTGAATCCGAGGGATCTGTATCAACTGCGGTGGCATCAGTACCACCGTCACTGAAAATCGTGTCGCGATCAAGGTCCGACTCTGCTGACTCAATAGTATCCTGAACCAGGGCTGTGCTCTCCAGACTATCCTCTACTATCATCTCTACATCAACTGTATCTGAATATGAGAGGATGGTCTGTGCTGCAGGATCTGCCCAAGCTGCCTCATCATCTGTGATCACAAAATCACAGTCCTGGTGTATGTCTGGCTCTGTATCTGTCAGCTGTTCTGAATCTGTACTGCCCTCTGAGCGGGATCTATCTCTGGCTCTGTGGTCCTTAACCGTCTCTATTTGTATACTCTCGCCCTGGACGCGAAAGAATACCTTCCCACTGTCATGGTCAGTCACCGCCTTGGTTGTGGCCAAGAACGGGCGACCGAGGATGATGGGGGAATCGGTCAACAAGTCAGGGGTCTCCATGTCCAGCACTACGAAGTCCACGGGGAATTGCAAACCCTGAATCGTGACGACAACGTCTCGCAACAACCCCTTTAGCCTCTTGACAGACCGATCAGCAAACTGAAGGTATGTCCTGCTCTGTCTAAGAGTGCCCAACTCTAAGTGGTCGAGAAGGGCTGCCGGAAGAAGGTTGATCGACGATCCGCTATCTAATAGAGTACGGTCGAACCTCTGCTCACTAATTTGACATCTGACATACGAGGCTCCTAAATCTGGCCTCTTGGTCGGCAGATGGTTCTGGATCGCGTAACACGTGGCTTTTGTCAACACATGAATCTCTGCGGTGTTGTTCCTCTTCTTCCTCCTGACTGTGGTCCTGTCTCTCAAGGATCGCTGAAGAAGAGGGATGTGCTGCAAAGCCTCATGGAGGGTCAGCTGGATGTGAAATCGGTCTATCATGCTCTGGCTGAACTCCTCCCGCTCTCTCTTTTTTGGATCTTTTTCTCTTTTCTTCTCCTTCCCCAACTCAAGGGCTCTAGGAAAGGGGATCACAGGGTCCTTCTCAGATGAAGGACTAAGAATAGGCCTAGACGGTTCGATGACCTGATCCTCACATACATCATTCACCACAGTGGAATCAGAAGAAACTAAACCTTTTCCTTTATTCAAAATAGAGTTCTGAGATACATCCATACGAGGAAAGACAACATCTCTATCAGAATGAATATTGGTGGCCTTAGTACCACCTCTAGCGGGCTCTACAACTAGACGTCTTGCGGCCTCAGTACCGCGGGCTGGCTCGGCTCTGCTGGTGGCGTCAGTACCACCTCCTCGATATGGTGAAGCGGCGGCCTCAATACCGCCGGTGGAATCAGCATCTCGGGTGGCATCAGTACCACCGTCATCATCATGTGCGGCATCAGTACCGCTCTCCTCTTCCTCATCTGGCGCTCTAGATGGATCCTCGCGTTGTCGCTCAGATGAGGCGCCGCCTGCTGGTCTTCTACCGCTCCTAAGTGTAACAAAATCAGCATCAAATAGATCCGACGACATATCATCAAATGAGTCACTAGGAGTGGTAGGCTCAGTGTGAACTACCTGCTCAGACTTCCTCTTCAAGTTATTCGGATTAGGCTCGATCTGTGCAGGGATGGCGGCCTTCCCTCTCATCAGGTCCCGCATCTCCTGGCGGAACTCGTCCATCTCCCGTCTAAATGTAGCCTGCTGCTCTGTGAAGATGCGGGCTAGATCATCCAAGGCGGGGCTCTCATGGGAGCCCGACGGGTTGCCTCTCTGGTAATGAGGCTGCTGGACCTGGTGCTGTTGCGGCTGAGAGGGGTAAGAGGAAGGATGCTGCTGCTGGTGAGCCTGCTGCTCACGTCTCCAAGTCTGTCCCTGCTGCTGGTAGGGACGAGGTACGAAGGATGATGGCTGGTGTGGCTGGTATGCTGGGGGCTGCTGGTGATCTCTCTGCTGGGAGTACTGCCCTCCCTGACCGGCTGGCTGCTGTTGGGATTGGTTACCCCCATTCCCCCACCTGAATCCGGGATGGTCTCGTCGGATTCCAGGTTGAGGACGGTCATACCAAATCCCGTTGACATCCATCAACGGTTCCTCATCGTAAGGGGCTGGTGGGAGTACTCCCAGAGGCTGATCCGGCTGATATACCACCATCTGTAAGTCTGGGGATGGTGGTGACTGGTAAGAGGGCTGCTGCTGCTGGTACGGCTCCGCCTGTACAAGGTGAACTTGTCTAGGCTGCTGCAAGGAGCTGGAGCGCTGGGACGAGCTGCGGCTGCCGCCGGAATCGCCTCGCGACTGAAGACGGGGCTGAGAAGCCGTCTGTGCCTCCTGAAGACACAAGAGATGGGTCTTCATGTCGCTCAGAGTTTGTGCCATCTGCTCCATCTGAGTTATGCCCTGGCACTGCTTCTTCTCTATTATTTCCATGCGGTCCAATTTCTCGCTGATAATCCCCATGTCCGCAGCGGCCGACTCTGCCTGTGCGGCTGCAAATGTGGACGAACTGGATGGACCTGCATCAACCCGTGCTATCCGCTGGTACTGCACGGGGCCTGGCGGCTGCTGAGATCTCTGTGTGTACAACCGAGTTTGGGACATCACCATGTAATTTTCGGCCATCTCCTCGTAGATGGCCCAGACTTGGTTGTGGTCCTTGGCAAAGTAGGACCCGCCGCAAGAAGCATTCACCAGACCCTGAAGCTCTGGCGTCATCCCACTAAAGAAGCTCTGAACTAGGTTCGGCTTGGAAATGTCGTGGTGTGGGCATCTATCCAGAAGCTCTCTGAACCTCTCCCATGCCTCGTGAAACTGCTCGTTAGGGAGCATGGAGAAGTTGTTGATCAGGGCCCTCGCTGCATTCGTCCGCCCGAGTGGATAGTACTTGTTCAAGTACTCGGTGCGGAGCTGCTCCCAGGTGTAAACAAACTTCCCTAAATGCTTCAGCCAGGCGGCTGCTCTATCTGCCAGTGAAAAAGGGAAGGCCATCATCCGAATCGTATCCTGGTCCACATGACGGTCGTGGACAGTGCTGCAGATCATCAAAAACTCCTGGAGATGGAGGTGGGGCTCCTCAGTGGCAAGTCCGTGAAAATGAGGAAGCATCTGCAGGGTGTTCGGAGGGAACTTGAAATCCCCCACGATAGCAGGTACCACCACCCAATGGTGCATCAGTGTAGACCCGGGGTTGTGTAACTCCCGCATCGGTCTCGGTGGTCCCGCTGCGGCGGCGGCTGCCGCTGCGGCTGCTGCCTCTGCATCAGCATCAGGAATGTCCTCATGCTCGCTCTGATCTCTCTCTTCTCTGAGTCGCTCCAACTCCCTTCTCATCTCAATCATGAAAGCTCCTTGATCGCGTAGCTGCTTCTGTACTGTCTCTAATGATGCGATCAGGGTGGAGTTGATCGCTCCCTGGTCTAGTACAAAATGTTCGGGTTGTCGGGATTGATCATCTGAACTGCCGGCTCCGGCCATAGTGACGTCTGCAAAATCAGATAAGCCCAACTCAGGTTCTGTCAAATCAATTCGTCTTTCCTCGGGCTCATGTCTCTCAGTAGCAAAAGAAAGGGGATCGAGGGAGAACAGGGTGGAATCGTACTCGGGCCTGGAGAGCTGGTCTCGACTCTCACGGGCCAACCTAGATGGTGAAGTAGACGCGCCTGAAAGCGGTGCAGCCAAAGGCTGCCTAAGAGATCGTCTACCCATCATCTTGATCTGGCGAGTTGGGCGGATGGGATCTGGAGAAAATATGATCGCAAAGCAAACCCCCGGTTCACCAACGCAACACAATCTGAAGACCGTAAAAGCTCGGTCAATTTATCTTGTCAATTTTATTTGGTGAACACACAAAATATCAGAGCGCTTACGTGACCTGTTAGGATACCCGATGCTACTCCAACCGACTGGCCCGCACGGAAGAGTCGGTAGTCAGGTAGAAATAGCATCGGAGGGCTCTACCTAGGGTGCGGGTCACTCTCTCGCGCATCCAAACCATACAAGGAGGGGGTTGCTCTCCCCAAGACAAATTTTTAATGTGAGTGTCTTTTAGGGTCAATAGTGTTATCCAGTCCCAAATTTTTTGTTTTTCTTTTTAATTTTTTTTCAAAATAAATACAAGCGGCCTAACGAATTTTCCGATTCTCCTGATGATTAAGCCAAAAACAGAGGGAGAAGACGAAAAAGCCGATGCACAAAGAAATCAATGATGCATGCAGAGAAAGAAATGCGTACCCTGTCTCCAGCACTCTACATGCAAGTGATCCGCGCAGAATTTAAAGATAGAATTAAACTACCTAAATGGTGCAGCGAGGAAAAACCGAGTCCTAGATGAGCAAATTTCTATCGCAAGAACCGTCTAACCGATCACGGTCCTCCAAGCCAAAGAGTCCGGTCTTGGCCCGTCCCTCCTCTGCCCGCCACAACGGGGGTAGGAGAAGCGCTTTGTGGGACGAGCTACGGCACGTAGGCCACGGAAGAAAATGAATCGGCTATTTTTATTAATGATTTTAGTAGGTCCAATTAACGTCCTATAGGATCAGGCAAGCAATTAAGTGTGGGGACCCTACTAATTACGGCACAAGCACGAGAAATTCCTAAATCTAGGGGCTCGAGAAAAACCGCGTAAACACCGAAAAAGGCAGCTAGCTATCAAAACCGCAGAAAAAGCCGCGAAAATCCAAATGGGTCCCCCGAGCACACCGGTACTCGGTGAAACAGACCCGCTAAGTTACAAGTGTCCACAAATGTCCAAGTTCTAAATTATTACAAACAATATTGTTCTCTCTCAAAAAATAAAATTCTTCTTCTTCCTCTCCCTGCTCTTCTTCCCATGCAGGTCCTCAAAAAATAAACTCCAAGTTGTCCACGTAGTACCTCGCACAAAAATCAAAGAGAGAGTGTCAGAAAATAATGATAATATAGAGAGACAATATGGAAAAATGACTACAAAGCCGTGCTCCCCGGCAACGGCGCCATTCTGATAAGCGACCCGAGCGAACGAGGTAAAGGTACTAAATAGGTCGTTGCGACCTCTATCACTCAGAGTCACTCAATCAAGAAAAATATCGAATCGCGAAATAGAAATAAAATCAATCAATCAAGGCAAGCGGTCCTAGCTATGAGATTCACCTGGTATAGCTCCCAGGGTCGAACACAAGGAGCACGGGTTGGCCTAGGGCCTACGAAGTAGTAAAAAGAAAATAAAATCAAAGAAAAGTATTTTTTTTAGTGGTTTTTAATAATTTTTATATTTTTTTAGGATTTTAGAATATGAAGAAAATAAAAGAAGGCAAATATAAACACACTAGGGCAATTTATTTAACACACCAAAAATCAAGCAAAAATTCAAGAAAAATGGTTTTTATGTTTTTTAAGTTTTTAAGTGTTTTTGGTGAATTTTTGGGATTTTTATAAGGTATATTGTATTTTCTAAAAATCAAACAGTGCTAAAAAGAAAGGGTACTGTCCAGCAAGGCCCAAAACCCAAAGATAAAATATCTAAGGATCTCAGAGGGCCCTGGAGGTAATTTTCCTGTATTCTAGAGAAAATAAGAAAAATTTGGGCACCAAAATTATTGTTTTTGGATTTTTATATTATTTATTATGATTTTTATGAGTTTTTAAGGGTTTTTAGATTTTTAGGGTTTTTAAGTGATGAAAAATAGCCAAAATTCGCTAGAGAATCAAACAACAAACAAAGAACAATAGCTAATTTTTTTAGAATTTTTGGGGGTGATTTTATATTTTTTTGGGATTTTTAAACCTAGACAGTAGCTAAAAAGAAGGTTTTTGAATTTTTAAAAATACTAAATAAAATAAAAAATGTCCTAAAAAATTCTCAAAAATCCAACAACATGGCAGGAGCCATGTATCAAATTTTCATCGAATTTGGAGGTGGTTTGATATTTATTCAAAAATCAAAAAGGGGGCACTGTGCACAGGGACTTAAGTGCAAATACCCAAAGCTCTGGGGGTCCAGGTGCAATTTGCCCAGCAAATCACGCGCGTGGCGCGTGCCTGGGGCACTCAGGGACCTTCTGGTAATAAAAACCAACTCCTAGGACCTTTTGGTAACTCGTACCAAAAAGTCCAAGGGCACGGTTGCAATTTACCCACTAAAATCCGCACATGCACCAATAAAGTGTTCACAAGGGTATCAATGCAATTATCAAAAATATTTCATTCATTCATAAACAACCAGAACTACAGGGCTAAAGTTGCAAATACACCAAATACACACGTGACGACGCACGTGGCTCACATAAACAGGGGCATAAATGCAAATACTGAAACGTACGAGGTCCAATGTGCAATTTACCCTACGTAAATAAAATGCATAAAATATTTACAGGACTGGAATTAAAAACACAAACTACGAGGGGGCCTAAGTAAATTACCCCTTTTATTAAGTCGAGCCGATGGATGGACGCCACGTGGATTGATGGACGGCTGAAAAGGGGTGGCGCCCAAGGCTGGATCCTCGACTGTGATCCGACGGTTCAGGTGCTGCCACGTTGCAGATCGAACGGTAGACGGACGAAGTGGCTGAGCATCGCTGGATCGACGGTGGAGATCGACCCTCGAATAGATCCGACGGTTGAAGTTGCTCCTCTAATGGACGATCGTGATTGAATCTGGAGCTCGGGGTCAATCTGACGGCGGTGGAGGATACTGGAAGAACACTCAGCCGGCGAGCTTCGCCGGCCTCGTGCGCGTACTGTGGTCCTCCTCAGCTGCCTCTGAAGGTTGGAGAAGGTCGGCGATGTCGTCCCGCAGCTGGTGGTGGTCTCCGATGGCCCAGCCGAGCCCTGGAGGGGCTCCGGCGAGATCGACGGAGATGAGCTCCTGGCCTGGATGTGAGGGGGCCTCAGATGGCCTCCTCTTGACCTGCAAAATAGCCCAGAAGCTTCGCGGGTCGAGGGCAAAGTGCCTCGACCCAAAGAAGCGGCGTGAGGGTGAACGGTGCGTCGGGGTGAGCGAGCTCCGGCGAGCGGAGGACGGTGGAGCTCGATTCCCAGATCCTGTGCGATCTGGGTTGAACGATTGGGCGAAGAATGTGCGTGAGGGAATGGCGAAGGTGACGATGCGTTCCGATGATCGAGAAGATACACGATATGGCCGGAATCAACGGATTACGTCGGAGGTACGAATTGGGGGAAATTAAAAATTACGCTAAATGGAAAGGCTAAAGGGTTACCTGGGTGGTCGGAGAGACTGGGGAAGAGCAGGGGGTGCTCCTGGTCGTAGCCTCAAGGGTCGTCTCGGCCCGAGGCTCGGTGCTCACGCTGGTGGCGGAGCAACGGCGGCGAAGAACGCCGGATCAGTGGTTTCACCTCCTCGCCTCGCTGCAACAGGGGTGATCACTTGCTGTCACTCTCGCGGTGCCTCTGGAGTTCACTGGGAAGAAGGGGAAGAGCCAAAGATGAGGCGCGGAGGCGGCGGAGGTGGTTCTATATATAGCTGCAGGCCCGATTAGGGTTGGGAGGTGACGGCTATGGAATGCGTGGATCTCACGGCGAAGGATCTGGCGAGGATGTCGGATGATCGGCGAAGGATCCGGGCGCGGGGTTTGCGTGGGCGACAGGCTGGAGGCGCGTGGAGAAAATGGCGAAGGCGGGGCGGCGCGCATCTTCTCAAAAAGGAAAGAGTCCGCGGGGGAGTTGACCGGGGTCAACATTCCCCGTGGACCAGTGGGATGCTGCCACGTGGACAAGATTTGACACTTAAAAATGAGGCAGCAAATGGCCGATTTTGCAAAAACTTTCAACATGAAATATTTTTCTTTTATTTTTTTCTATTTTTTTGGTGATTTTTAATTAATTTTTGGAAATAAGAATAAGGTATGTACATTATATAGGGATATATACAATATGTAGGCTTTTTATTTTTGATTTTTTTATTATTATTTTTATACAATTTTATTCCTATTTTATGTTTTATTTATTTATAGAATAAAATGAGGAATAAAAGGCTATTTTTATTTTATTTTTATTATTTATACACATAGGTGAAATAAATAGATATATACATTTATACACATGGTATATATACAATGTATTTTTGTATTTTTAATTTTGTAATTTTTATTTGATTTTTGTTTTGTTTCTTTTTATTTATTATATTTACAATATGTAACATAGATTATTTACAAAAAGTTTAGAAAATAATTTTATTTATTTATAAGGTTAAATAAATAAGGGAGCATGGTTTATGTACATGGTGAAAGGGCATTTTTGAATTTTTTATTTTTAAATTTTTATTTTGTTTTTAATAGTTTCTAAATATATACAAAATATGTACAAGCATATTTTTGGGTGAGGAAAATATAATTTTATTTATTTACAAAAATCTATACACATGAGCTCCTATCTCCCTCTACTTGGGCTTTTATGCGGTCAGGCCCATGCTGAGCCCTCCCTTGGGTTAGGTTGCTCAATATTTGTTCTAAATATTTCCCTCCTTTTCTTTTTACTCTTTATTATTTTATTTTTGCACAAAAACATGCTAATTACAGGTTTTTACACAATGCATGCTTTTGGTAATTATTTGTATTTACACATATCTACATGTATTTGCAAAGGTTTTTGGTAGCTAAAATAGAAGAATAAAGAGTGATGAATGGGTATTCATCACCTACCCATCCTGGAAGCGGATCAAGCCAGGTCGGACAGATAATTCTAATAGGGAGCGCTTCCACTACATTTCAGGATACCAATTAGTAACTCATTATCATATACACGACCTGGACACCACCACCGAATCAATTCAAGACAAATCAACTGGTACAAATTGTACTATAACATTTTATCGTTCGCATGCTCTTGGTGACCGGCATGATATATATATATATATAGTAACCACTCGGAAATCTTAGGCATCTTAAAATATTTTTCAATATTCTAAATTTCTAATCATATCAAGCAAACATGTTTTGCATGTAAAAGTTGACCAACAACTATTGTAGGTTAAAACATGATTTTTGTTATTTAATAATCATTCATCGGTGATTGATGTTTAATCAAATATTTCCATAAATATTAATCATAGATTAATCATGATAAATTCATAATTTCCTTGATTTACTTTAAGAAAGTAATTGTGATGATCCAATCACCATCCAACCCATCTCCATAAATATGTAATATCTAGGGTAAATGGAGTCGGAATTGATTGAAATAAATTCAACAAGTTTTATGGTTTAATTCTCTACTTAATTAAAGTATTTATTTCATTTTTTATGATGGAAAATAATAATAATAATAAAATAATTTGTTATAGATCCGTAATACTTGAAAAAAAGAATATCACATCATGAATTTTCGAATTTTAATTTATGCATTTTTGATGCCAACAATTGGCTACTGATTTGGAGACATATTTGAACATTCTAAATGCATTTTATTATCCAAAATTTTCTTACAGATAATGCGTAAACAACAGCTTTTCATTTTAGCAAAAAATAATTCGAAATATGCATCCCATGCATAAAAACCAAGTCCCGCTGCATCCGATATACAAAACCTTATTACCTTAAGGTTTGGATTAGATTTAAGATCTTTAACCTGGCTCTGATACCACTTGAAGGCTAGGATTTGAGTTTTAGCGCATCACGGAAGCGTGTAGATCACATCAAATACGATCTAGGGCAACTAGTCATACTAATTTCCACGAGCAACGAAATTTAAAATTTAAAATTAGATGAAACCACGTGATATGAGAACACTTCTCAAATTATTTCATCAAGATCATAAATGAGTAATAGACTTACCTCTTGGTGCGTGTTTACGATAGCTTGTCTCTAAACGAAGAGACCTCCTATCTCAAGTCCGATCCAACGGAGGATGCACTTGCAGACATGTGGATGAGACGCATAGATCCCACTATCCTAGTTAATGATCTGAATGCGAAGTCTCCTGATTTCATCTCACTAAATTGGCAACCTTCCTCACAAGAAAGATGCATCGAAGAAGGTGAAAATCAACGAGCAGTCAATCCGGCAACACAACGACAACACGACGACTACGAGGATTTCTAGATTTAGCCTTTCTTTTATAACAAA
The DNA here is from genome assembly GCA_037367405.1 of Ottelia alismoides. Taxonomy (NCBI): domain Eukaryota; kingdom Viridiplantae; phylum Streptophyta; class Magnoliopsida; order Alismatales; family Hydrocharitaceae; genus Ottelia; species Ottelia alismoides. The sequence continues at coordinate 84,386 of JAZKJV010004525.1, read as the reverse complement.
TTGAATGCTCATGGATCTCAATACATGTTTACACATATAATCAATGGTGTAGATTATTTTATGCTTTCAATAAATGGCCATGATTTTGTTGCATAAATTTGCAAAAATAAATAATCAATTTAAAATAAATTAAATATATTGAAGAATCATTATAATTTAATTTGAATTAAATCAATCAACATGAAATAAATAGGAAAGAGGGCAAACCTCCTTCTATATGGTGGATGTCCAACATGGAGTAGGACTCTTGGTGGACGTCCACTCCCAATATGATATGGAGGCTCTCTCATTCTTTTTATGATGAGATCTCATATCTCACCAAATACTCCACATGTGCAACAACTTTTATTGTAAAATTATTCACCAAAATAATTCTAAATTATTTATGATAATCTTTAATCATGACATTGATAATTATGAAACATATTCATACATCCAATATTAAATATACATCACATTCACATTTAATTGCACAATGTGAATCCAATTCACATTTAAATTGTATAATGTGAAATCAATTCATATTAACTTATAAAATATAAATCATATTTACAATTAAATCTCTCCATGATATTATAAATCATATTTATAATGTTTAAGAATATCATGGATAATATTATCCATATTAATCATATCTTTGATAATTAAATCATATTTAATTATCTTAAATGGCTATTCTCATGTATCCAAATAATATGGATCATATTCATATTATTCATGATAAATAAATCACATTTAATCATCAATTTCTCAATGCTCAGATACATTATCAATTATGGAATTATTCTTTAACTCTTTCAAGAATAATGTTCTTTCTCAGAAGATACTTGGATATAAGGACATGACAATTGTACATTCCATATATAGTGACTTGGATATTGAGATCATATCTCAAATGCAGATCTCTAGGACCTCTCAAGGATGCTTGATTAAATCAAACTGTAAACCTAATCTTCTCATTACTTTTGAATCACATTCTGATCAATGTCCAATATTTGGACTAAGATCGAGTTACTAATCTAGTGAGAAGAGTCACTAAAATATAAATATGTTTCATCACTCCCTCGGAATGGAAGTGTCACAGCTATACAATCGTTTACGATCACATCTCCCCTGAGTATTCTGAATAGCCATACATCCAACATATTGGAAGGCCTAGAATAAACTCAAAGTTTTAGATCATATTCAGATTGTCTTCTTCATGGTTTTATCATTAAGTTTCTCATTCAATTATTGAGAGTTGGTATCAACCATATACTTTCTAAAAGCATATATCATACCTACAAATTCTTGTCATGCTTCCAAAGCATGACGAGCATGCATGGAATTCGATCGATCCCAATGCCTCATGAGCGAGCTCATGTCTTTCGGTTCAGTAGTGAACCCGTATGATCCCTTTGAGAGATCGTATTACTCACATGCCATTGTTTGCACATCAGTTCATTGGTGTATAGACCTTGATTAGGTCATCAACCTAATGATTTGCTTAATGTACATACTTAGACATAAAGTAATGCATCTGTCTCCAGTCAGATGCATGCCTACATCGTGAGAACATACTGTATAGGTCTTGGTTATCTCAATATCGTCTAGTCAACTCTTTGACCTATTTTATTTGACGCCTCTGAATCTCTATTTATATGCAGAGGACTTGCATCAAGAGGTTGGTCAAATACTAGCCTTTAGAGAACAATTTCCATCTCCTTCTCAGACCGAAAATAATCTCTTAATAATCATTTGATGGCGCTTGATGAGGCTTCAATCTTACTCTTAAGATATCATCCATGTACCAGTCTTTATGATTCATCCATTGAATCAACAACTGTATGATTATTAAGATGGTCATGGTACATAACCCTAGTTGTACTAAAAGACCTTATAACTGCATTCATTCATTTAATCTCATACAAGAAGTGAAAAATACATCAATAACCTTTACTGATATATCAAAGATTACAATAACATTTATTGTAGGAATGGTTCGCTCGAGCTCACATGACCAACAATCTCTCATCCACCTAGAAAATTACGAAAAATGTGATGGTTATCTTTGACTACTTAGCTATCATCTTATTTGCTCTTGGATCTTTCATTCCCACTTGAAATTATTTAGATTGTATTATCTGACTAAATGACCATTATACTTTTCTTGTAGTCATGAATTGAAGAAATCCCTCAGCTCTTTTCCCCATACTCAGCGTCAACATGCTACGACGACGTAAAAGGATGGCCTCATAGCTGAAGCACCGTGAAGGATAAAAGTTTTTTTTGTTGAATTTTTACTTTACCCAAAATAGGGAACCAAATAATAGTTTGTTAAAAACTTTACTGTGATCCGTTATTTTGCTTAGACTGCTGGAGGCTCCTAGTTATCCTTAATATTGGGTTTCGAGGTCTTGGGATTTTGGGTTATGTTTGTCACGATAAACAATTTGGCATAGCCGTGCCTTTTTGAATGATGAAACTTGATCATTTTCTTTAAAAAGAGAGGTTTAACAGGAAAAACTCAGCTTCTTTGTTTCGGTTATGGTTCAACTTCTTAGTTTTCATATTCCACTGTCCTTAGATATATAACTTGAGTATATAAATTATAATAGGATAAATATACACAGTGGAAGGGAAAAAACTTCTTCTATGATCAAACTTCGATAGACCTGACAGAGGGGGCGTATCGTCTGCAGTACTGCAGACTCTGCAGTAACTGTGTGAACCGCTCGATCTTGATAGAGCGGTTTACATGAATTCGCATGGTAAGGGCCCAGAAAAAGTGCGAGTTCGTGCGAACCGCTCGATTAAGATCGAGCGGCTTGTGCAGTGACCGCAGAAACTGCAGTACTGCAGATGGTCCTCTCGCTGACTTAGAACCATCAACGAATGATTAATGGATGTAAACAATACAACTCTCGTAGGGTACGAAAATGGTAATTATTCAGTGTCAAGATCTCTGTCGATATAGATCTCAAAATTTTTAAGTTCGGTGTTTTTCCACATGAAGATCAGTGCAATGGTTTTTTTCCAGAAGACTGATGTAGTTGATGTTAACATATGCATTCCATCGTACAAGCAGCTTCGACAAAGGAGTATTTCACCTTTCTATTATGCATGTTTTTCTACAGACGTGCTCTCATGTCACTAAGCATACGTGGCTTTATATTGAGTAGACTATTACATACTTTGCATCTTCCTTATTTAGTAGTACGTGGGTACATGCCTTGGTGATACAGAGAGAGTTACAGTCCAAGGCACCCTCTGATGCATGAGAAGTAAGCAGTGATGCAGTTGTTGAAGCAAACGAAGTTCAAGATGCCGCAAGGAGCTTGACATGTTGCAACTGTAGTGGCACATCCTTGGAGACATCCGACACCAGATGGTGGGGGTGGAGGCAGAGATGGCAGGGGTGGAGGTGGAGAAGGGGGCGGTGGTGATGGTGGAGGTGGAGATGGTGGTGGCGGTGATGGTGGAGGTGGAGATGGCGGTGGAGGTGGAGATGGGGGTGGTGGTGACGGCGGAGGTGGAGATGGTGGCGGCGGTGATGGTGGAGGTGGAGAAGGAGGCGGTGGTGATGGTGGAGGTGGAGGTGGTGGTGGAGGTGATGGTGGAGGTGGAGATGGCGGTGGAGGTGGAGATGGTGGTGGCGGTGATGGCGGAGGTGGAGAAGGAGGCGGTGGTGATGGTGGAGGTGGAGATGGTGGTGGCGGTGGAGGTGGAGATGGGGGCGGTGGTGACGGCGGAGGTGGAGATGGGGGCGGTGGTGACGGCGGAGGTGGAGATGGTGGCGGCGGTGACGGCGGAGGTGGAGATGGTGGCGGCGGTGACGGCGGAGGTGGAGATGGTGGCGGCGGTGATGGCGGAGGTGGAGATGGCGGTGGAGGTGGAGGTGGAGATGGGGGCGGTGGTGACGGTGGAGGTGGAGTTGGTGGTGGCGGTGATGGCGGTGATGGCGGAGGTGGAGATGGTGGTGGAGGTGGGGGAGGTGGTGATGGTGGAGGAGGGGATGGTGGGGGCGGGGGAGGAGATGGCGGAGGAGGTGAAGATGGTGGAGGTGGAGGAGCCGGTGGAAATATGCATCTGTTTATGCACAAAAAGTATGCATTATCGCATGCAGTAAAGCACAGGATGTTGACAAAGCAAGCGATCCTGCAATCCAACTCCGTGGTCACACAATTGAGGATGCAAGTGCCCAGCGATGGAGGTGGTGGGGTTTGAGTCGATGCCGATGAGAACATCGACACCATCATCAACACACCGAAGATCGCCATTTGATGGTGACGCGTAGTAGTCGCCATTACGAGTGAGGTGGACACTTAGTTTTGTGGAAGATATCGACAACGTTGGAGATAGCAAGAGCTTTATATAGAGGAAATCATATGCCCTTGATGTAATAAATATAGCTTGAAATTTGAGTTACCTTGACTTATTCACCACAACGTATCCAAAAGGGTTCATTTAAGGGTTTGAAATATGTTTAATGGTGGACAAGAAGTCCGTCCTTCTTCTTCTCCTCTCTCTCTCCCCCCCCCAATTTTCAATATAAGTTTATAGGTGGCTCGAGGTTCTATTCCCTGCAATCTTATTTGCTATATATCCTTTAATACCACCTTCTTAATTTATAACAAAGAAAAATATCTTTATTTATGTAAAATACAGATGGTGAGTGTGATTTTCTGTGTAGTTGCTAATATGCCCCTTTAGATATAATGTCTACATAATGTTCCCACCTCACAAGATAAAGGTGTTAATGTTTGTACCAAATCTATGTGGCATGTAACGAAGAAATTGCTTTCCGTTATGTCATTAATACATCAAAGCCTCTCGTTTGGTTATTGAGTTACCTCGGAGTAATCTGGCTTACCCCCAGTTCTATCCTTATATTTCTGAGTTGGAATTAGTTATATCGACCCCCCCAAATTATTTGTTATTTTTTATTTACGTTCAAATAAAAAAATTAACATCAAAAATATATTATAATCATAAGAAAAATCAGTATAACACATAATCAATGTGGCATAACATTGCATTTATCACTCCAACCCTCCTAACCATCCGCACATCTGCTATTCACAGGAGGGTACTCCAACCCAACCCAATCATATTACCAAACATGCCCTATCGCTTTTCGTTGGCTTTTTTATTGGCTATTTGAAAATATATTACCACCCATTTATGTTGTTCTATTATTTTAAATAAATACATTTTTATACATCCCAAATAAGGAAATAATTTTAATCGTGTATCGTTTTTAATATCGTTTCTATATCATCTTATAATAAAATACATAAAAAAGAAAATATTCGGTGCAAAATTATCGTTTATACTTTGAAATCTATTATGATAAGCATAGTTGTTATAATAATATCTTTATCAACAAATCATAAAACAATGGTTGTACATAAACATACTTATGTGTTCTTGTGCTCAATGTTTCTAAATTAGCTACAATACCATAAGTTGTAAGAAACCTAGGCCTTCAAAATGCTAAGGGTATTTCATTCTTATGTCTATCTCCAGTTTTTTGTCACTTTCTCGACATCCTTGCTTTGCTAGGGGACATTGACTAATGGAATCTCCTTCCACCACCGATTCTTGGCTGCAATATCTATATGGATGCCTCAAGGAAGGAAAAGTTCGCCTCGAGTGCCACATCCTTGTAGCAGATCATGTGTGCAGGATGTCTTACATACTTCTGCAAATTGGACACATGAAACATGTCATGCACACCCATCATGTATTGTTGGAATGCATGACGAACCATTATGCAAGAAAAGTTACCGTGAATTATATCATTCTACATCTGAAATAAAACAAAATTATGTCGGTATTAATGGTAGGATACCTTAGTACGAACAGAAATATGTACCATGACCATCTTGATATCATACAATTGTTAATCTAAATAGTTAGATAATAGAGGTTGACGAAGAGTTATAGATCTAAAGAGTTAGATCGAGGACACAACTGGCATCGCAAAGTGATATTCAAGAAGGACCTCCAATGTAAGAAGATATGACAATCCTCTCTAAAGACTGATAGCTGATTAAAACTTTTGATGTAGTCCTCTGCATAAAAATAGAGATTTGGAGGTGTTGAACTAGTCAAGTTAAAGAGTTATATTGACAAGATCTATATATTAAGATCCATATATTATACCATAATGAAATGTGCACATATTCTTTGATACAGATAGTTTTACATTTGCATATCTAAGTGTGTGCATTTGGTAGACAAAGAGGTTGATGGCCTAACAAGATCTATATACCAACAAGCTGATGTACATATAAGAGAATATGGGATGTATGATCTCTCAAAGAATCATATAGGTTCATATAGGTTCATACTTACTAAACTAGAAGATAGGAGCTCTCTCATGAGATATTGAGGCATAACGAATTCCATCGATGATCATCTTGTTTATGAAACAATGTAAGATTTCAATAATATTGATATATGCTTTTGGAAAAAATATGATCGATATTGTCGTCTAATGAACAAATAATAAATCTATTGATAAACCATTGAAGGAGACAACCAAATATGGGATAGAACTTTGGGTTATTCAAAGGATGCCTGAGTGTTAGAAATGCTTGAGGTTGATGCCATCATCACCGATTATATACCACGATGGATTTTAGTGGTTCCACTTAGAGATTAACAAAATGAGATTTAATTAGATTAATTATCAGTTCATATAACCAGAACTTAGATACAAAGATTTGGAAGTTGATATGAAATTATTTGAAGTCTATTTAAGAATTGGTTTGATATTTGACTCAATCAGATAACTCAAAAGTAGTTTGAATCATGATATTAAATATAATTTAAATATCTAATCGCTATACATAGTTTATACAATTTCCCTGATATTATCATAAAGTATTCATAAATGTAGCAAAGGAGTCCTAATTGGATTAGGGGTCATAGATATGAGAAATTAATAATCAAGATAATAATAATAATTATTATTTATTAATTCAACATGAATATAATATGTGAATATGATTCACATAGTTGTCACTTAATTAATGTGGATATAGATTCACAATAATTATAGTTAATGTGAATAGAATTCCCATCTTATTACGACTTGTGTGGATATGATTTACATATAATTAATGTTAATTTGAATTAGATTCACATTCTTAATTAATTAAATATAAGTTACATTTTCATTCTAATTTAGATAATGAATTGGATTCATTAATTGGGAGAACAATTTGCTAATTATCTTAAAGAGATAATTGTGAATGATTCCCTTAATTATAATTGTTATTTTTACTTATAACTTCAATGGGAACGTGTGAATATGATTCACATAGTTGGCACTTAATTAATGTAGATACGGATTCACTACAATTAAAGTTAATATGAATACAATTCACATTTATTGCGACTCGTATGAATATGATTCACATAAAATTAGTGTTAATTTTAATTAAATTCACATTCTTAATTAATTAAAGATAAGTTAGAATTACATTCTACTTTGGACCAATGAATTGGAGTCATTAATTGGAGAAAAAATTGCTAATTATCTTAAAGAGATAATTGGGAATGATTCCCTTAATAATAATTGTTATTTTTGTTTATTAATTCAATGGGAATATGTGAATATGATTCACATAGTTGGCACTTAATTAATGTGGATATAGATTCATCATAATTAAAGTTAATGTTAATACAATTCACATTTATTACGAATTGTGTGAATATGATCCACATAAAATTAGTGTTAATTTTAATTAGATTCACATTCTTAATTAACTAAATGGAAGTTAGATTTACATTTTACTTTAGACTAATGAATTGGATTCATTATTTGGGAGAATAATTTACTAATTATCTTAAAAGTATAATTGGGAATGATTCCCTTAAGATAATCTAAGAATTATAATGAGATAATTAGCGAATTATCTCAAGTGATAATTCAAGAATTATAGAGATAATTTCACAATATCAAAGATCAAGTCCAATTGGAAATTGAATTACGGGAGATTTAATTGTGGAGATAAATCCCACCATAAAGTAGGGTTGATTCCAGCTATGTTTCTTCTAAAAAAAGAGATCTAATTCATTCAATTAAAGTTCCTTTCTAGTCATATTTCCAATAGGAGAACAATGGAGAAGAGAATCCAACCTCTCTACTTCTCTCATGGTAGCCCTCCTACCCTCTCCACAACAAAGTTGACTGCCGACACTATAACCCTCTATCACTACCTTTGGCGTGCCCAATTGCAAGAATAGTCTTCTTCTTCTTCTTCTTCTTCTTCGTGTTTTGTACTCGAGAATAAGAATAAGATTTCATAACATATGAAATCCAGATAAATATGATCTATCTAGATCATCTTTGGCGTGGACATATGATGGATAGAGTCATCTCTCAAGTTCGCAGGAAGTTTACGATTCATCGTCGTGCACATGAATGCCACGATCATCATGCTGGATCAAATCAGATACTACTTCAATTAGAATATACATTCATCAAAGGTATAATTTTCCTACCCATGTGGTTTGCGAAATAGCACGGAAATGGTTTCTGTATCCATGTGATTTCACATTGGAATCAAATTTTTTTGAGTCCGACAAAAGATGGGGGGGGGGGAGTGAATTGTGCAACATGTAATTTTCACAATAACAATATTCAATTTAAAGAATAATTCACTAACCATAGAGATAAAAATAAAAAACCACAAAGATACATTGATTTTTATGTGGAAATCCAAGCAGGTGAAAACCATGACCTAGAACCCTGTTATAGGATTTTCCCTTTGCTTTCTCCACAAAGCATGTTTCCACTATTCAAACTTTTTTAACCCGAGGATAGCACAACCTCTTATACAACATGTACTCTTCCTTAGACAACTCCCAAAGGAATATTATATATATTTATATATAAATCAGAGAGAAAGGAATCACAACTCGGATACCTAAACTAAAGATGTTAAACAAAATATAGTTAAGCAATGAAACTTGAATTCACAAGCTTGTAGACTTTAAACGTAGAATATGTCCGAGAATGATGAAGATCGTCGAAGTAGAGCACATAGAGAATCAACATTTTCAGTAGCTATAAAGCTATAGATTGAAAAGAGCTCGAGAGTGCAAAAACATTGTAAGAACTTGAATATCACATAAAATGATCATTCTTTCTTTTCTTTTGAAAGTAGATAATGTTTCTCTTGGTTGTGTATCTCAAACAATGAGTCATTTGTCCCTTATATAGGGTTGGCCTCAAAAAAACTGTTGATATCCAAAAATGAAAAGTCCAATGTTTTTATTTCTAGAATACATGAAATGATCAATCATAGAAACAAGTTAATCGATCAAGGGTGATCAACCACATCACTAAAGTGATATTGACCGTTGCTCTAAAATTTAAAAAGTGATCAATCAGAGTCAAGAGGATGGTCATTAAGGGTTGATTAATCATGAAGAACCAAGTAGTCGATCAAGAGTGATTGATCATCTGTGTCAATGCGATCGATCATATGAGAAAAAATTGATTTTGTGAAATTGATCATTCTAGCTTAAGTTTTCTCGTTGATCAAGAATATGCAAAAACTATAGGGCTATTTATAGCATAAAACAAAAGCTATATAATATGTCACATTAGCATCCAAAGTTTTCAAAACTTGAGCTTTTGGAATTGAGTGCCTCTTTGATTCTTTCATCAATCTGATTCTAAATCTTGAGCCTTCAAAAAGAGTCTTTCAGAATTACCTTTAGGGTTTGAGTCGGCTTCTAGTGTTTCTACACTTTTTAGTAAAAAGCTTCTACGAGCTTCTACCTAAAAAGTTAATCAAGTTACAAAACAAATATACAATCAAATGATTTGCAAAATGTAAATCACTACCAATCTCCCCCTTTTTATCAATGACAAAACTTATATTTATTTTTCACACTTTTTAAGCAATAATTATTTTATATGTGTCCAAGTATTAACCCCCTTTGTTTTTTTTAATCTTACTTCAAATAGAGCACTTCTCCCATAACACTTCTCCTCCTTTCTTTTGATACCTCAGTAAAACAATAACACTTATTCTCCCTCTTTTTGTCATTATCTAAAGGACATTATCAGTAAACTTATCCTCTATCTTAAAGAGCCTTTGCTCCTCTTTTCTCTCCCTTTGTGTGAAAATAAAGGATTATTTAGCTCCTTTTTTGTAAAATTTTGTTTTAAAGGGCAATTTTTAGGAGATGTCACTAGGTTGGCACAAATCTAAGTATCTTCTAAGATAGACAAATCTATCAAAGTTTAAGGGTTCGGTAAATATATCAGTAAGTTGATCTTATGTGTTTTACAAAGTCTGGGATAATTTCTTCTTTTTGGAGTACAATCTCTCATGAAATGATGTCTAATGTCAATGTGTTTAGTCCTAAAGTGTAATACATAATTCTTACAAAGATTTATAGCACTTGTATTATCACAAAGAATTTTCACTTTTTCAAACTTTAATACAAAGTCATTTAAGGTTTGTGTCATCCACAACACTTGCGAATATGCAAGAGAGTCATATATATATATATATATATATTCGGCTTCTATTGTTGATTGGGCTACATTGTTTTTCTTTTTAGAGAACCAAGAGACCAACACATTTTCAAGGAAATGGCACATCCCACTAGTACTCTTCCTATAAGTTCTACTTCCAACATATTCAACATCACTATAAGATTTTAATTCAAGGTGTGGTGATCTAGGGTAAAACAAGATATAGTTGTAAGTATATTTCAAGTATTTTAAGATCATTTTTACAACTTTTAAGTGACTTTCTTTAAGGGTTGATTGGAACCTAGCATATACACAAGTACTAAAAAGTATGCCCGGTCTACTAGCTGTAAGATACTTTAATGAACCAATCATACCTTTGTATTGATTCGCATCAAATACTTACCCTTTTTATCTACATCAAGCCAAGCTTGATCTTCCTTAGTGTCGTCTTTCTTGTTCTATTGTCCATCCCAAATATTTTGAGAAGATCATGAGTGTACTTCGTTTGACTTGTAAAGATCCCTTAAGTTAGTTATTGAATCTATAGCTTAAAAAAATTAAGTTCTCCAGTGAGACTCATTTCAAACTCCTCCTTCATCAACTTAGTAAAATCTATGTACAAATCTTCATTAATAGCTCCAAAAATAATATCATTAACATATATTTAAATTATTAAAAGACCATTTAAATTTCTAGGAAACAAAATTGCTCTACTTTTTCAATTTCAATGTTGACAGATAGCAGAAAAGATTTTAATCTATCATACCATGTCTTGATGCTTGTTTTAGTCCATATAAATCTTTATTTAGTTTATAAACAAATCCACATTTGCCATTATCAACAGAACCGGGTGGTTATTTAACAAAAACTTCTTTTAGATAACCATTAAGAAAATCAATTTTTACAACTTATGAAGATAAATATAATCTTAAGCTTTCTTTTCAAAAAATATAGTGTATGGACTAGATGTTAGTGAAGTCCTGATCTACAGACAATAGAGGATAAGAACGCTTAATCATACCTAGTTGGCATATGCAAACAATATCGTCCTTCCGGTAGTTCCCAACCAGTTCTTTTATAGTTGCCGATGTATTGATCCTTCCTCTTAGGAATTAGTCATCATTTTTTATTTCCATTTGACCATAAATAGCTTTTATGATTCTTCATCCGTCCATATGAGCTTCTTCTTCTCATCACTATGTGTTTCCTCTAATATTGATCTTCATTTGTCCTTGTGTAGCTTCTTTGTTGATTTTCTTGCTGAGGTGATCTCGTATATTTCCATGCATAATATGGTATGCCTTTTCTCCTTTCACCTGCAAGTCAATTATATAGTCATCTTTTACTTTCGGGTCCAACCATGTTAGTCCTTAGAGTTTCCAATTCACTTTTGAGAATCCAGACCTACCTCACCTTTTGACAAAAATAATTTAACACTAAATGAGCATTGGATAAAGAAATAAAAGAAAAAGCATTGTCACTGTAATCTAAATTATTTATGGATGTGCTCAAAAGTTTATTTTTTCCTTTCACAACCTTGGCTAGATTATCAACTAATCTATTTGTATTCTCTTAAATACTAATGACTTAAGAAAACCTATTCTATTTTTGAAAAAACTACTTCATTACATGAACTTTCTTTTCTAACACAAGCTTTTCATTTTTTTTATTTTAACTTCATTCTTTGTTTTTCATTTTCTTGTAAGAGGTAAATAATTCCTTAAAAGCTTCAAGAAGTTCATCATAAGAGAACTTACTTGTTTCATCATTGATTTTTATTGAGGAATTCATGGGTTTTTATTTTTATTTTTTGAGAAAAATAAAATAAACAAATGTGGAACATGAACAATGTTTGTAGAGCGATGTCGTTGCAACCCACAAATTCCCAAACAAAAATTTATTAATCTAGAAATTAATAGAAAAAATTTTAGAGTTATTATTTTACCCGTATAACTAATCATGATCGAACTCAGGGAGGCTACAATACTCGATGGTTATTTAGTTATTGCTAACTAAAAAGGTTTTTTCTAATCTTTTTCTTTTTGTTGTTTTTATGTCTTTTTAATGCTTTTATATTTTTATGAATTTTTAATATTTTTAATTTCTTATGTTTCTGATTTTCAAATTTTTAATGAATTTTAATTTTGCAAAATTTTTATCTTTTTTTATTTTAAAAGAAATAAATAAGGAAATGTATAAACAAAAGAAACAAATGAGCCTTTTTGTATTTTTCAAAAAAAAGTAAAACAAATAAAAATGTAAAATAAAATTCTTTTTATGTTTTATAATTTTTTTCTACTATTTTTATGAATTTTATGTATTTTTTGATTTTTTAATGAATAAAAACTAAAACAATGAATAAAGCAAAATTAATCAACTATTTTTGGTTTTTTAAAATTTAAAATCAAACAAAATATACTAGAAATAAAGTTCAAATGTAAGCAAATTTTTTAAAATTTAAATAAATCTCAATTATTGTTTTTCTGATTTCTAATGATTTAATATGAAAATTTTTAAGGTTTTCTGTATTTTTTATTTTTATTTTTTTTCGAATGAAATTTGTATATGTGATAAACAATATAAAACATAGCCATAATGATTTTTTTAGAATTTTTAAAAGGATTTTAAAATTTTTATGAATTTTTAAAGTCAAGCAGGAAAAATAATAGATGTTTTTTAAATAAAAAAATCAGGTAATTTTGCAAATAAAAAGTATTAATGATAGAGCACTTAATCAGAATCCTAACCAGAGCACTTAATAAGAAACTTAACCTAAATTAAGGGATTTTTTAGAGGTGATTAATTATTTATTAAGAGAAATTAATTACAAGCTAATTAATCTGCAAAAGAAGAAACCAAATGCAATTTCTTAATGTTTCATCATCGAGTTATTAATAAATAAAAAAATGCATGGACAAAAGCACAATTTACCCACGAATTCACATGTCTGCGCACATGAATCTGGGTTTGGAGGACCTGAAAGCAATTAATAAAAACTTCAGAGCAAAAAATAACGAGAAACATTAATACACTTTTGGCAATTTTCCCACAAAGCGCATGCCTGTATGATCTGGACTAAAATGTAAATATGAAAATAAATAAGGGTACGAATGCAATTATTTCTTAAATCACAGATGGCCACGCATTCAAATATGACTTAGTTACAAAAGAAATTAATTGCAAGGAATGAAATGTAAAATGAAACGCCCCGCCTCAGCGGGAGCGCATCTAAACACTCATTCTCAATATTACCCAACAACAGTCATATACAACCTGCATGATATACCATTCATACACAAATAAGGACACAGGAAGGAAAATCTAAGTTTCCATTGATCACCAACGTCAGCATAAGAATGAACATAAAATATCAGATGTCTCTTTACTGCATCATAATTAGACAAAACAAAGGGAGATAAAGCAACTACAGAACTAAGCCTCAACCTCAACAATGTCCTACAGATGCACCACCGAAAATGCGAGCCCCCGTCTCCTGTTCGACACTTCCTGTTGGATTTCCAAAGAATGTAACTCATGAGTCAACTGACTCAGTAAGGATAAAATAAATTAAATCAAAAGAATATAGGTAGGTAATGCAAATGCAGTAACTGAACAAACTTAGAAGAGAATATTTTAAAAGCATATAATCAAAATACCATCACCTATTTTCTAGGCCTTTAACACGTATGCAATCAAAACAAAAACTTTGACATATCTTAATCCATATTTTCATTTACTTATCCCGGACTCGCCCGTCAAAGGAGAAAGCCTACACTAGGAATGAAGTCAGCAACACTTCACTCAGAGTGCAACCTAAAACCTGTGCGCTAGCGCGATCCTTCAGCTAGTCTAGTTGGTAGTACTCTGACACTCAAGACGGGGCATACATGCCCGATGAGTCGTAGCTCTGTCAATCGAGTCTGCCGGAGGAGTCTCGCTCGCTCCAAAACAAGTGCAACAAAAACGGATCCGTATGGTGTGATGCACGTGTGCATTCACCTCAATTCCACCAGAGTACTTACCACCACCCCACTCTCTGATGCCCCTCGAGTGGGGGTGACTCACTGTCGGCTCCACCGGACCACCAGGGTGTGCACCCACCTTGTGGTATTTATCTTTTAATGTACCACATGTGTATATATAAATACTTGAAAGAGATTAATCTTGGATGTGACAATAGTTCCCATATGTCAACAACTGAATCGTTAGTATCTAAACCTTGGATCACCAAATGTAAACACATCAATCGTGTATTTTGAGGTGTACCTACCGGTATCATGTATTATACCTAAGGTGTTTGTTTGACTCCAAAATCTAGTTACTACGAGCTTTTCTTTGACACCCTGTCTAATGTATCCCATTTTAAAACTTAACTGATTTTATACATATACAACAAAACTTATAAAAAAATAATATGATCCAGGTACTAAACCAATTAAAAGTATGCACTGAGATTTGTCCTTACCTACAGATACCCCAGTCTTTTCCTTTTTGAAACTCTTAATTTGGGCTTCCGTTAATTCTCTCATCTTAGGACGGAAGGCACTTCCTTAATGTATAAGGCATTTCTGTATGTAGTAGAAAAGTCGTAGCCACGGTAATGATATGGACCTTAATTAGCAAATCTTACTCTAAATAAATATGTACATAATGAGAGGATCATGCGACCACAATGAATCTCCAATATCAAAACGTCTCTCCGATCACCACAAAATCAAGTATCATTAAATAAGCTATGATTACAGATAGATGTAATAATTAAATATAACCAGGAATATACGTTCTCACATATCCACATATAACATTATTTGAGGGTAAAATATTTGTTGTAAAAAGAGGTTTTAGTTAGAGATGGAAATATAATATTGGATACTATATAAAGTTTAACTCTATCTCTTATTTTTTTTCCATAATTACCCACCCGTTCTGCGATGAGAACAACGTGCTCCGCCAAAAATTCAGGAAGTCAACTATTTTTGTTTTCATTTTTAAACAAGGACTATACCATTTACTATTATTAGATACTATACTTTACACGTAGCGCATGGATAAGATGCTAATATTATACGTTGCATTTAAAAAAAATAGTTCCTATCTTGTGTAAAGAAAAGCACCCATAATCTGTTGCTTTAGTCTAAAAAATGGAAACGTGTCCATCCGAAGAAATCTCAAAGCATAAACTTATGCGCGATCCTCCAACATCAACTGGACACAAAAAAAAGGGTTAAACACATCTCATCCATATGTTCGGAATATGAGAACAAGCATGGAGAATCCTAATCACCATCCCAACAATATGCCATTACGGTGATATTGACTTTAGCATTAACAATATTAAGTATTTAGGCTAACATATATTTATTGGTGACATCCCATTCGCATGCAAGTATCCTCCCAGTATTTGTTACGATTAAATAACATAAAAAGACTCATTCAAACATGATGAGTTATCACTTTTCTTTGTTTCCTATGCAACCAATCGAACACAAGAAATGGGGAAGCCATGTGTTCTAAAGAAACCTTTGACCATGAGAAGCTTGGCGAGATAAATTTATGATGTACCAACAGCAAGAGGAGATCCCGGGGTTAGGATCGAAATCGAACAATCAATCCCCAAAACAACTACCTCTAATCGCGAGATACGCGAAAATCAAAGGTAGAAAGTCAAGATCCGTTAACTATACTCGTGCACGTCTTTGATCCACGGGCTCGATAGCCGATCACGAATCCGATGAGAGGGTTGCTTTTCCCTTACGATGGCCCTCCTCATCTTCTTCTTGTCGCGAGTCTACGAGACTTTGAGAGTTTTTGATAACGGTGGTGACACTGTTCTCTCCTTGATTCTCTGAGGAAAGAGATGGAAAAAGAGATGAGAGAATGACTTGGGGATGAGTTATCACCATCTCCCCCACCCATCCCAGACCCGCCCTTATAGCCCAATTACCCCATCAGTCATAGACAACTGTATGGTAGGAGAAATACCATTGTACATTAGACAAGTAGTCTTCTGTCTACTGTCAAAAAAATTTTTTTTTTAGGTTGCCTAATGACCTCTACTCTTGGATCTAATCACAATTCCCTTTTTATTTCTACTCATGCAGATCATGTCGCCTCGTAGGGATCAGACTGCGCAGCAGTTGGCTGCGATGATGGAGATGCTGCAAGATGTGCAGCAGAGGCAGCTCATGCTTGAGGAGCGATTGTCAAGATCTGCATCTGAGGGCGGGTCTAAGATGGGTGGGGGAGATGGTGATCCACCACCACCGCCACCTCCTCCTCCTCCTCCGTCACCGCCACTGTCAGTGGGAAGAAGTGATGTGCCATGTCGCAACGAGGACGTTGCGAATATAAAAAAGGGGAGGTTGTAACACCCCCAAAAAGATAGTCCCATACCGTGGAAAATGAAAAGTTCCGGGTGGGATAAATAGCGAGGAGGTTACTACCTAGCAACCCGTCTTAAGTATTTTGGGGGTAGTTAATCGGGTCCGTATGGGCCCGATCCCAAGAGGTTGTTAGGGCCAGTAATGCTCCGTTAATGGACCGGGGACCTAAGCCCGGGACGTTACAAATGGTATCAGAGCCAAATTCTCTCTGATAGTGGAAAGGGCTACCCGAGAGGTGGAGCCGCCCCTACAAAGAGGTTGGAGGAAATGGCTACCCGGAGCGTGCAACCGCCACTATCATTGAGAATAAGTGATAGGCCATGTCGCAACGTCTAACACCCCAACCCCAAACATAGTGCCATACCTAAAACTCACGAAGAGTGGATGTGGTTTATAAGTGGTGGGGACTACTACTTGATAACTTGGGCTTAAGCATTTTGGGTGGTTGTCAACGGGTCCCATTTGGGCCCTTACCCAACAAGTTGTCAGGGTCAGTTTTCCTCGATAACGGACCAGGGACCTAAGCTCGGGACGTTACATAAAATCACCATGATCGCGTGCAAGGCACGTGAGCAATGAACGACTGTGATGTGCTGCTCGAGATCTGATCGTGTCGCGCTGAATTAGGGCTGGCTAGATGGTCCTGATGAATTCCGATGCAATTGTTCTTGATCTAACGTCTGATAAGCTGCCTGTAGAATGTGATAGAAGGTTGTTGATGTTGATCTTGATTAGACCATATCTGCTCCGGTCTAGTCCCAATCCAGTAGCTACTAGCTACAATAAGTTAATGTTGTACTTCCTCATCGATCTGAAGTGAAAAATTGATCCAGATCCCACTGATCTGGGATCTAGGCTCAAGCTCTATATGCATTTGATACTCGATCTCCAGGTTCCTAATCTCACACCAATTAGTGCCCCTTTCTCTTGAAGATTATTAGATGCTCGGAGGCAACTAAGGAAATGGAGGGAAATGGGTCAATCTCTGGTGAAGTGGAGGAGGTGAGATCAGAATCTCAGATCTGAGAAGGATCTGAGGATCATATTGCATCATAAATGTGAAGAAATGATCGGTGAAGGTGATGCAATGATCGGGATGGGTGATAAACACACAAAGGACCTCCGAACATGCAAATTGGAGGTTGATAGGAGATCTTCTGATCTAGACTAAATTAGAATAAAATTCGGTAAAATTAAATGCAAAAATGAAAGAAATCTATTCTATGGTTACCTACGATGAACGGTGGAGGTGATAGCCTCAATTCGACAGTGTAAAGTCAAAGAAATTGAGCTCACCGACGAAGCTCCAGTGCCTTGGTGGATTGCTTCCCTGAGCTAAATTAGCACGCTCCTGATCATGGGACACCTCACCTATCACCTCAGGTTCTCTCCAAGTGATGATCTCGGGGTGCAAAATCTAGTCAAAAATGGATCAGGCTGAAGTTTTGGGCTTGGAGGTATATTTATAGAGGTAGGGCAAAGATAAAAAAATGCATGGAACGTGAATCGAGGTAGATCGGGAATGAAAATTATGCAGACTAGTGACGGTATTATACATGTGATTGATTGGTGAAGGAATCAAGTAAGAAGAGAGGTGGGATTGATCGAAAAAGTGAGTGGGTCAGAGCTTATTCTAGAAAATACGGGTAGAAGATCCAGTTGACCTAGATCCAACCAATGAAGGCCGAGTCCGGATAAAGACAAATAGAAAATGACAAAAGAGTTAAAATAAATAAAATAAAAAAAGAAAATAAATGAAAACATTTTTAAATTAATTTTTTAAATAAATAATGTCAATAAATTAATAACTTAATATTTGGTGATTTTAAAATAACTAAATAAATTAACTAAAAAGGGTAAAAAATAAATACCTTTATTCATAGGTATAAAATACTTATATATACAACATATATATCTTAAATTAATTATTTTTACAAATAACTACATAATTACATAATTTATTAATTTACATACTAATTAAGGATTTTAAATATATATTTATTTTATTTTTATGAATTAATTTAATATGTTAATTAAATATGTCTATGTACAATATAAGTACATGATACCTATAATAGAAATATAATTATTTTATTTTTGTTCATTTTCAATTTTATTATTTTTTATTTTTGTTTATAAATAATATAAAATCTATACAAAATATTAAAAAAATAATATATCAAAAAAATATAAAGAAATAAATATAAATATTCATACAATATAGATACAATGTACAAGAACACTAAAAAAGTTGACTTTCACATCTTAGCTTCAAATTTTAATGAAACCACTTTCATTTTAAAGCTTATTTAATTTTAAATACAATGAAAGTGAGTTTAGTTTATTTTGAGTTTTTATGGAGTAGATATTGATATGCCAATGTTATCTTTATAGCTTTTTTAGAGAGTTGTTTCTTTTATCTTGTACAATATTTCTTCTTGCAATTATTTCTATTATTTACAACTTATTTTTATATACAATTTCCAAGAAGAAAATATTTTTATTTGATTTGTTTTAGTGATAAATAAAATAGTAAAAAATATATACGAAGTGCACAATGATGAATATACATATGTGAACTTGGTTTTCTAGATTTTTGATTGATTAAAGATCCTACCTCCCTCTACTTTATTCCTTGTTGATTAGGTCAAGACTTGACTTACTCTCGGGGTTAGGATCGACATGTATTTATTACATATATACAGTCTTCTTATTTATTTCTTTTTTCTTATTTCTTTATTTATTCATTTTGACTTAAAAGAATAATAAATATACAATATTTACAGATGTTCTAAGATTATTAAAGAGTGAGAGCTAATGAAATTTGTAGGTATTTTGTAAGGGATTTTAGGCCAAAATGAATGAATAGAGATAATGAATTGGTGGCTCATCATCCCCCTGTACTTTACCTTTGCTAGTACCTTAGAAAACACTTATTTGAAGAATAAGTGACTAAAAAGGAAAAAAGGAAAAAGAAAGAACTTAAAATAGTTTTGATTTTTAAACTAACCTTCATAACGTCAAAGTATGGATCTAGGTCAGACCTTTGGATTATTAATTTGGTAAGACCTTATTAGGAATAGAGTTTAAGACTCAACATCCTTTAAGTTCCACAAGTCTCTATTCAGTTCACCTTGACAGTCAGGTCAGAATAGGTCCTCATACGCAAATTTCGGTGATTATGAATCTTACTTGTACTGTGTATATGAGATATAGCTCCCCACAAATGACAAAGAACAACCTTCTCTTAGCAAGGGTCCTAATTACCTAGTCTAGCTACTCTTTCCTCCAGGAGAGAGGTATGTCCTTCTAAGTTCAGGTATGTGTTGTGTCCAAATCCGAAGGGGGAGAAGGTAGAAGAATAAGAAAAGAATATGGTCAGTGTAGCCACGTCTCCTTGTGAAGTAGGATAGTGTAGCTTACTCTCCACTAAGATATGCAGGTTCTCTGAAGATTGGACCACTGTGGTCATGTATATATATTTGGTGTAATAGCTTCTTTTTGGTAGAAAATATTATTGCAGTACATTGATCTTTTGTGCCTCAACGGATATAGAATCTTTTTTTCTTCCCATGTTTTGGGATCTTAGAAAAATTATGCCAGCAGACCATCCTCATCCAAAGCTTTGTTTCAACCCACAACATCTTGTCATTAGATGTCCATGCCACTAGACTAGGTTGAGGTGCACTGGCCACTCGAAGTGACTATGTATGTTTCCATTCGCACGCATCTTTTGCTAGAGGATCCTGCCCCTCACTACCTCATATGTGTTGACCTATGTGCAAGGTAATTATCCAAGTTAGGTCATTGTCTAAAAGAATCATGTGTGTATATGAAATATTATACTTAGACCAATCAAGATGACATGTGAACATAGTCTTATGGACCCACCGAATTAAGTCGCCATGACCTGAGAAGCCTCAACTCCAATTCCTATAAAGTTCCTATGAAATTAAGTGGGTTAAGGTCTTAACCAAGCTCCATTCTTCAAACTTTATTCCAAACTAGTTTAGGCATCAATATCATTCTGAAAAATGCTAATACAAATGCAAAAAAAAATTTACTTGAGAAGAATTTTCTGTTTTGAATTTTTATGTAATTTTTGAAGAACTTGTTGTAAATATTATGAATTTTATTTTTTTTTCAATTTTTATAAATTTTAATAGAGTAAGAGAATTAGCAATATTTACAAGAATTAACAAGGATTTTATAGATATTTTCAAAGCATTTTATACAAAACTATATACAAGAATTATTCAAGTTTTATACAAGATTTTTATTTACAAAATTAACTTTTATGTACAAATTTTATAAGAGGATTTTATCTACAAAAGAATTTTATACACAACTTTTATTAAATAAAATTATATACCAGATTTACTTACAACTTTTATACAAGGCATTTCTTGACAAATGAATTTATACACATGTTTCACAAGTTACTACAGGGCCTTATTTACAAGAATTTTACAACAAGTTTATATACATATTTTACACGATAACTTATTTATATACAAGGTGAGAAAATAATTTTATATAACAAGTTTACAAAAGATTTTCAAATAATATTACAAAAACCTTTACAAAATAATTTACAAAAACATTTTACAAAAGTTTCACAAAATTTTACAAACAATTTTCAAATATTTTATTTTCACACATTTTACAAATAGTTTACAAACTTATATAAACATTTTACAATCAAAATGATTTTACAAATATTTTACAAAAATGTACACAAATAATTTTATAAAGATTTTATGAAAAAAATTACAAAAAATTTACAAAGTATTTTACAAAAGAATTTTACAGAATAATTTTTACAAAATATTTTTATTCCAATTTTATTAGCCATATTATTAAACAAACAAAAGTACGAGTTATGGATAAAGTATGTATACGACATCCCCTATACTTAGCTCGAACTATGTCCTCAAGTGACCAAGAAGCAACAAAAGAAGACGCAACTTGTGCTAAGTATAGAAAAGTGAAAATAATCCTATGCTACAATGAATCAAGGAATAACAAATAAAATGAACAGAAGTCGGCGATCCCCTCCTATACTTTGGATCAAATAATCCTAAGTATAGACGACCGTACAAATGGGGAAAACCAAGGAATAGAATGTACAACTCGACGACCCGACTTGTCCCCCCTATACTTAGGGTAAAAGATCCCTAAGTATAGAAAAGAATATCAACTAGTTGAAGGACAAGCTAGAGAACAAGAAAAAAATAAAATGAAAAATAAAAAAGAATGAAATGAGATACATCACTCCCCCTATACTTAGGGTAAAGGATCCTTGAGTATAAGCACAATAGGAGTGATGAAACAGAAAGAAAATAGAACAACTCAAATCATTGACCTCCGTTATACATAGGATAAAGAACATCCTAAGTATAGCACACACACATGGCTAATCTTGCGACTATGGGCATCCAGCATGGGAACTCAGAGGAAGCGAAGGGGAGGAAGGACAACGAGGTTCCACAACTGCGGCACCATGGAAGGCAATTTTTGCGCAGTAGGGTGAGAAGGGGAGACTTGTTCATAGTTGACCGGAGGGTGGGGGACACTCTGAAGTAGCGAATATTGTAAATGCTTGACACACTTCACAGGCTTCACTTCAGATTCCGACCGGGTACTTCAGGGATATAATGAAATGGGGAATATGGTTACAAAGCACCTGATATATGAGAGCTGGCCTGGTTTATGGATGAATTTCTACTCCATACGATGGGGTACTGGTACAAATCAGCTCATGTATCATACATAGAAGAAATCAAAGAATCATCGTCTGATACCACATGAATGGAATTCACAATGGACAAGAATGTATCTTGATCTAGATATGGCTTCGGGAAATGTTCGTTAACCATAAACGGTTGTGCATCAGATGACAACCCAAGAATGACAATACTACCATTGTCACGCACATGTCTCACTATAAACGGTCCTGACTATTTTCTCTTGAGTTTTTCTGAGAATAGCTTCAATTTTGCATCAAACAACCACTCCTTCTGATTTAACTCGAAAGTCTTTCTCCTAGTATATCTATCATGTCTTGACTTTCTCCTTACACATCAGACTGTTGTCATAAGCAAAGTCTCTGATTCCAGCAATCTATTCAGATCCACTTTCCAACTCTATCCTGCTCTCTAATAATCCAAATTACATACATGAATTGCCCATAACATATTAATGAATTAATTCAATAGCAAGTGGAAAGGCTTTCCATAAACCAGTCGATTGGGAGACATACCCAAAGGAGACTTGTACGTCATACGATAAGCTCATAGAATCGAGTCAAGCATCTGTGACCAGTTCTTCCTATTCGGATGAACAAGTTTTTGAAGAATAGTCTTTATCTCCCTATTTGTTAGCCAAGCGGTTAGTCTGTGGGTGGTAAAGAGACACAACACGATGCTCAATGCCATACTCCTTAACTGGCTTCCTAACTCTCTGTTGATAAAATAGCTTCCCCCATCTATAATGGGAGTCTTGGGAATCCTGAACCATAAGATAATGTTGACCTTGAGGAAGTGGCAAACCATACAACTATCAACAACTCGAGTGGGGATAGCCTCTACCCAATGACTAATTGATGAATCTCCATTTCATCACCTTTATTCGATCATTTTGGCATTAAAAACCCTAGATAAATACATGTAAATAGCATTATTTTGGACACATCAACGTTCATTATTTATTCTATTTATTGTATATAAAATATTATTCTTAATGCCAAAATTATAGATAAAGGAAAGAAAAAAAGAATAAAATACCAAAGGTATTTTATGGCCGTAAACCCCGAGACCAAGTCAATAATTAATTTGGTCGATGATGAATATGTGATTCATCACTCTAAAAGTTGAAAATAGAGCCTTGTTCCTGAGGAATTAGAGGCATATTTCCACCTATATTGCATAATTAGCATTCGGGCATGCATTGATAACATATGCATTTTAGCATTTACATCTGCATCAAATAAGAAGCCAAAATCCACTTGTAAAAATCACTCATTTGTATATATTTTACACTAACTCCAAATTCCATAAATTCAACTCTATAGTGTACATATTACTAATACTAATACAAGAAAAATACCAAAAACTAACTTGTATAATTTACCAATAAAACCTCAATCCAAGTTTGAGACCATGGACCTTAAAATAAACATATCTCTCGCTTACAGCCTCCGATATAGGTCTACTCACTTTTAAAATAATATACATTCAACGAACTTCAAAATGAGACCAATTTCATTAAAATAGGAGCTTGTATGCAAAACTTGGGTTTTGGGCCCCCATTGTATACTATATGTACTTGTATTTATACCCTTATAGTTTATCACTTTATTTGACCCCGTTTCCATTTTTGGTCAACATGAAACTTATGGATCTCATCGAGAACTACAACTTTCATGTTTAAGTTTTTCCAAATTCGGCCATTTTCCCTCTGTTATTTCACTTTCTTTCTTGGACCAATCTGATTGGGCCACGTGGCACCCTCTGGTTGCGCCATGCAGCCCACTCATTCACCTGCCAGGTACCCGCTTCTCTTTGTCGTTGGATGGAGCTCAAATGCCTCCATCTCAGCCATCCATTTCTGCCTCAATATTTGACCCTTGGATCAAGGCCCAGATCGCATATGGGCCGATCACTTTTGCCCTTACCTCATTGCGCCACGTAGCGCACTCCATCACCGCCCGATCACCTCCATCAGAGCCGTTCATTCCCACTCCATTCTCGACCCTCCGATCCTCACTTCAGATCCCATATCCACTGTTCGCCAGTGCCCGCACCTACGCCCGCCATGTGGCAGCATCCATCGCCCTTCAATTGCATCGCCTTGATCTGATCCCGACCGCTTCTTTGCGCCACTCTCGTGGTTGTTGGATCGCGAGATCCAATGGCCAAGACATCGTCTCCTATCTCCGCAAATGCCTCTCCCACGTCGCCTCACCTCGCCAAGATGCCAGCCCCTTTCTATTTTCGCCACCATATCCGCCACCTCCTCCACCCATTGATATGTTGGACATGCGAGCCCACGAGATCCATTGTGTAATAAATGTTATTGTGAATATCATTCCCTGATCTGTATGAAGAATAAATAATTTGCATAATAGGTCCCTTAGTCAGTTAGGGTTATGTACCATGGCCATCTTGATGATCATACATCTGTTGATTCAATTATTGAATCATAGATGTTGGTTACATGATAAATATATAAAAAGTTAGATTGAGGGCTCATCAGGCACCGTCAAATGATTATTAAGAGATGATCTCTAGCCTGAGTAGAAGATGGCAATCCTTTCTCACATAGGTTGGTATCTGACCGACCTCTTGATGCAGGTCCTCTGCATAGGAATAGAGATTTGGAGGCGTCAGATTAGTTAGGTCAAAGAGTTAACTTAACGAGATTGAGATAACCAAAGTCCTATGTCGTATGTTGTCATGATATAGGCACGCATCCTCTGACCAGAGACAGTTGTGTTACTATATGTCTGAGTATGTACATTTGGCAGACCAATAGGTTGATGACCCAATCAAGGTCTATACACATGTGCGCTGGTGTGCATACAAGGGCATATGAGTAATGCGATCTCTCAAAGGGATCATACAGGTTCATTACTGAACCAGAAGACATGAGCTCACTCATGAGATATTGGGAAGAATCAAATTCCATGCACGATCGTCTCGCTTTGGAAGCTTGACTGAATTTGTAGGTTTGATATATGCTTTTGGAAAGTATATGAACAACACCTGGGTATGATATATGCTTTTGGAAAGTATAGGATCGATACCAACTCCCAATGATTGAATGAGAAACTTAATGATAAATCCCTGAAGTAGACAATGTAAAATTGATCTTATACTTCGGGTTTATTCTAGGTCTTCCAGTATGCAGGATGTACAAGTATTGCGAATACCTGAGGGTGATGTGATCATAAACGATTGTATAACCATGACGCTTCCATTCTTAGGGAGTGATGAAACGGATCTGTATTTTAGTGACTCCTCTCAGTAGAGAAGTAATCCGATCTTGGTCCAAATGTTGTACATTGATCTGAATGTGATTCAGATGCAATGAAAAGATTAGATTTGCGATCTTGATTTATTCAAGCATCTATGAGAGGTACGTAGGATCTGGATTTGAGATGTGATCTCAATATCCAAGTCACTATATGTGGAACAATACAATCGCCCTATCCTTATCTCCAAGTATCCGTCATTATTGATATATGTATCCGAGCATTGAGAAAATGGATAATTACATGTGATTTATTTATCATGAATAATATGAATTTGATTCATATTATATGGAGAGTTATTTAAGATAATTAAATGTGATTTGATTATCAAAGATACAAATAATGTGAATGTGATTCATATTATTTGGGCACACGAGAACAAAGATCCAAGATGATTAAATGTGATTTAATTATCACGGATATGAATAATGTGGGTAGCACTATCCATATTAATCATATATATTACAAATATGATTTATAATATATAAGAGAGAGCTCTTTGTAATTTACATTTGTTAATTAAATGTTGATGTAAATTGGATTCACATTGTACAATTAATTGAAAATGTAATTCACATTTTATTTTGGGTTGTGAATGTGATTCATAATTTTCCAATGGCAAGATTGAAATATTCACAAAATAATTATGAATTACTTTTGTTGAATAATGTACAACAAGTGTTGTTGTAAATCTTCGAGATTTCCATGGAATAATGTAATCTCATGAGATATCATGAGATTACATGAGATTGCAACCAAATCCCATATTATGGAAGGAGGCAATCTACATTCCATAATCTCCATGCTTGATTGATTTAATTTGGGATTGATTTATATTGATTTATCAATATAGATTTAATCTAAATTAAATTAATTGTTGTTGGTTTTTACCAACACAAATCTTAACCATTAAAAGAAACACAAATCAATGAGAGCCATCACCACCGTTGGTTCATCGATCCATGTCACCTTCGTCGCAGCTCCAAATACCGTTGGTTCATCTCGATCTAACGGTCCGCATTTCGCCACGTCGCCCGCTCCAGGAGTCATCACCACCGTTGGATCTATCTTGATCTGATGGAGCCAAGGCGCACCACGACACCAACTCCAGCAACCGTTTAATCATCTTGATCGAACGGTCCATCGTGCGCCACGTCGCCTCCTCCGAGCCTCTTCCCCGCCCCTTAGGCTCGGAGCTCCCGAGCCAATTCCGAAGCAAATCCGAGCCTACAGCGCACCCGAGCCATAGTCCGAGCCTCCGACGCCTCCCGAGCCTAGCACCTCACGTGTTCCTTACGTGCGGTCTGGGCATTTTGCACTGAGGCCCCGGTAAATTTCCCAAATTGCATTCTAGTCCCTGCTAGGCATGTCACGTGAGGCGCATGTGTTCCCATAAACAAATTGCACACATATCCTCAACATTATAGGTAATTGCATTTTAGTCCCTATATGCACGTTTTGATGTAATCAGTTTTTATTCTTGTTTGCATTTTGGTCCCTGCGTTTGCACGCATATTTCAGTATTAATTTAGCATCATTTTTAAATTCCAAAAATTGCATGTTATAGAGAAACTTGTGCTTTATCATTGTGGACACTTGTCATATTTTTGTGAACTTCGAGGAATTTAATATTATTATTTTTGTGGAAATTTACATAGTTTTGCCACTATGTGCTTTAAATTCCATATTAAATTATTTATAGCTCCAAAAATTACCAAAAAATCACAATAGGTTTAGTTTAAGTTGTTCTACACTATGCCCAAAAATCACATCATTCGCATGTGTAATGAGGCATTAATAAATTAATTAGTATTTTGCTTAATTAATTTTTAATAGGTCCAGAATTCATCATTTTTTAGGTCATTCCAATTTTCCTGGATTCTTCTAGAGTAGAAATATCTAGGATAATTTTTGTATCTGAAAAAGATGGATTTTGGTATTTATTAAAATTGATTTTGTAAAAACTACCCTGCATTCATATTTAATTAATATTTAATTCATAAAGTGTCGAAAAATTCCAAAAAACTACAGTAGCTTAATTTCATTGTATTTCATATTTTAGCCAGGTTTCATAATTTTTGGATGTAGTTTGACTATACTTCAAATTTAACCTTAAAATTTGGCCTGCATTGCATCGCAGTTTTCTTTAATTGCATAAAAAATTCAAAAAATATCCTCCTGAAAATTTAACATCTAAATTAACTTCAAATTAACCTAAGGAAAAAGCTGCCTCCCTGAGTTCGACCTTGGGCTTGGCCAAGTAAAATAAAAAAAATTATCGCTTGTGTTTAATTCGACATTAATCTAAGTGATTTTTTATCAGTCTCAATTTACCCGACTACAACGAACGCAACATTGAATTTGATCGATAACTCGGTTGAATTAGGTAGGATAGGTCGGGGCTCAATCAGTCGATAAGGAATAAAGTAGGGGCAGATAAGGGCCAAATATACAATAAAAATCTCATTTATTTATTCATCAACCATTCATTTTTGGGACCCATTTTATTCTTTATTATTTGTCGAGGGCAAAGAATGAATTACATTAATAAGAGACCCTAGGATTTTCTTATATAGAAGAGAAACCTATTTGGAAAATTAAAAGAAGAAGACAAAAGAAGTAGAAAATATGAAAACAATGGTAAAGATAACTAATATCCCAACACTCCTCCTAAAGCTGGAGCATAGATATCGATCAGACTCAGCTTGGACCAACATCTCTGATAAGGCCCTCTGGCTAGGGCCTTAGTAAGAACATCTGTTGTCTGGTCTCCAGAACTGACATGCGTATTGGCGATATGTCCCTTCTGTATCATGTCACGAGTGTAGTGACAGTCCACCTCTATGTGCTTCGTCCTCTCATGAATGGCTGGGTTGTTGGCAATGAAAAGAGCTGCCTGATTATCACATTGGAGGTGCATGGGAAGAGACACCTCTATAGTCAGGTCAGTAAGAACAGATCTGACCCACATCATCTCTGTGCTAGCCTGCACCATGGCCCTATATTCTGACTTAGCACTCGATCTGGCAACCACAATCTGCTTCTTGCTCTTCCATGAAACTAATGAATTCCCTATGAACACAGCAAAGCCTGAGGTAGATTATTTATCCTTTGGACACCCAACATAATATGCATCTACACATGATGTAACTGAGAGAGATGTGCCTTTGTTGAAAAGAAGTCCCGTACCAGGTGAAGCCTTTAGGTATCTCATAATCATATGAACTGCATTCATATGTGTCTTTCTGGGCTGCTCCATAAACTGACTCACTTTGCTCTCGGCAAAGGATATGTCGGGCCTGGTAATAGTCACATATAGTAGCTTGCCAACCTCCTCTTGTCAACCTCCTCACTATCATCATCATAGATCTTTATGCTCGAGTCAATAGGAGTAGTGGCAGGTCTGCAATCTGCCATGCCTATCTCTGAGAGAAGATCTGTAACATACTTCCTCTAGGTCATCACAAGACCTCGCTGGCTCCTGGCAAACTCCAGTCCAAGGAAATAACGCAAATGTCCATGGTCCTTGGTCAAAAACTGCTAATCAAGGAAGTCCTTGGCACCATGAATTCCTTGCTCATCATCCCATATAACAATAATGTCATCAACATAAACAAAATGAAAATAATGCCTCTATGGGTCCTCTACACAAACAAGGAGTGATCGGTAGTCGATCACACAGACCCATGCTACTCTATCAAGTCTGAGAGATTCTAGAACCATGCTCTTGGACTCTTCCTACGACCATAGATGGCCGTGTCTAGCCTGCAAACCTTCTGACACCCCCCTCAACAGCAAACCCAGGTGGATGCTGCATATAGACCTCCTACTGTAGATCAACATAGAGGAAGGCATTCTTCACATCAAGTTGGTACATGGGCCAATCTTGTGTCACGACAACAAAAGTAGAATACACATAGTAGAATTTCTGGTAACTGGAGAGAAAGTATCTTGATTGTCCACCCCATATGTCTGGGTGAACCCGCTTGCCACAAGTCTTACCTTATAGCGATCCATACTACCATCCGCGCGGTGTTTCATAGTGAACACCCATTTGCATCCCACAACGGATGCGTCAACTAGAGTAGAAACAAGACTCTACGTACCATGTGACTATAGCGCGGACATCTCCTCCTCCACGTCTAACCTCCACTGATTGTCCTGAAGAGCCTCCTGATATGTCTGTGGTATTTCCACAGCTGATATTGCCAAGGTAAATCTTCTAAAATCCTTTGACATCCTGCTCAAGGAAACCTAGGCTGCAAGAGGATAAGTAGCACACTTACGTTTCGACTTGCGCAGAGCAATCATCACATCAAGATCATCTATCAAATATGTAACCAATGAGTTCCCCTCTTGAGAGGGCACCTTCTCATTCTGTATGGAATCCTGCTACATAGACAACTCAGTAGTGTCATCAGTAGAAACAAAGTGCTCATTACATACCTGAGGCGGCTGGATGATGGGGAAGACCTGTGAGCAAGGAGAACCGATGACCTATGAGTAAAAATACGTGGCAAAAACTGAGCCACGGTAGAAGGTGGAGCCATAGGAGCAGGTGTAAAGGCAGGAGTAGGTGTAGGTGGTGATGGTGGTGGTGGTGGCTGAGGAGTTGGTGGTAGAGAAGGAGTAGAGGGAGGTGGATGACCAACACTAGGAGGTGGACGCATGTGGATCTCATCGTTAGAGTCAGATGGGGCTACTCTGTCGCATGTAGGAGAAAAATACATAACAGACTCAAAGAAAGTAACATCAGAAATGACAAGGTATTTCCGCCTTAGCGAATCAAAGCAACGGTACCCCTTTTGGGTACGAGAGTAGCCGACAAAGGTGCGCTTGACAACTCTAGGAGAGAGCTTGTCACAACCTGGAGAGTCATCATGAACAAAGGCAATAAATCCAAACACACAAGGTGTAAGGGAGAAAAGATCCTTCTCGGGAAATGCAATGGAGAAAGGAATCTTCTCTCCCAACACAAACGAGGGCAAGCAGTTCACCAAATAGTATGCGGTAAGGACAACATAGTCCCAGTAAGTGTGAGGAGCACGACTCTGTATCAACAATGTTCTGGTCACATCAAGTAAGTGATAGTGTTTGCGCTTGGCAACACCGTTCCACTGGGAAGTATACACACATGAAGTCTGGTGAACAATGCCAAGAGATCGAAGAAACTCATAAAGCTGTAAGGTGTAGAATTCTAAAGCATTATCAGAGCGAAGATATTCGACATTGGCATAAAAGATATTCTTTATCTCAGTAATAAAATATTTAATCAAGGATCCAACCTCGAACTTATTCTTTAATAAAAAGACCCAGGAAAGTCTAGAGAAATCATCGACCACAACCAGATAAAAACGGTGTCCCTGGTGATCAGGAACACGACTCGGACCCCAAATGTCTAAATGAAGGAGCTCAAATAACTGAGAACTTCTTTGAATCCGATGAGATGGAAAGGAGGAACGGTGATGCTTCCCAAGCTGGCATGCCTCACACTGAAAGGAGGATCTCGTAGAAATTTGAGGGAGAACATGACACAACTTCTGCAGAGGAAGGTGGCTAAAATGAAGGTGCCACGTATAAGATTGGCACTTTGTTCAATAGAGATGCCAGCATGAGGATGTTGGACCAGTCTGTTGAGCCCTCGCTTCCCACAACCACATCCAATCACCCTGCATGTGAGTGTGTCCCGAAATACAAGGGATGGAGGGTCAAAAATGGCACAACAATGTAAATCCTTAGTAATCTAACTAATGGACAGTAAATTCATCTGGAAGTCAGGAGCATATAAAACATTCTGAAGGCGCATGGACGGCGTCAAATGCACCTCCCCTTGTACTAGAACGGGTAAGTGGTCACCGTTAGCAATGACAACCCATCTATCGGGTGGTATTGTCATATAGGACTACAACTGTGCTTTATCTCCACATAGGTGATGAGAAGCACTAGAGTCCATAATCCACTCTGTCATGTCTGCACCAGTGCTACCAGTAAAATCATAGGCAATGCATGAGGAGCTCGAAGAGGATATGGCTGTGGTTGCGGTATTTGTAGTGGTGGTGCCAGTAGTTGGAGTCATGATCGCTCGAATACAAGAGACAATATCATCCAGGTGAGGATCGACCTAGGAAGTTGGAGTCTCTGAAGGCTCAATCAGTTCTGCTACACGACCAGAAGTAGGATATCCATGCTTTTGGTAGCATGTATCCTCTACATGTCCAGGCCGACGTCAGTAAGTGAAAGGGCCACGCCGGCGTCCACCGCCTCTGCCACGAGGGGTGCGTCCTTTGGACTGGATCGTCCCTTCTCGACCATGAGAAGCTTCCATCGTTGAGCGAAGAGGATGACCATTCTGCTTGGCCTTGTAGATATCAGACTCTAGCTGAAGAATCTTGGTCTTATTCTTCGCTTGAGCATAGATGGATGCCAAAGTGTCCCACGTCACCTTTGCGGTGGGTTGATTCAGAATATCATTGGCTATCTCCATGGTGAGGGTTCCACAAAGCCAAACTCACGCATACGCATCATCTTGCTTCCAAAAAGCATCAGCCCCAGCCTTATCTGTTGGCTCTGTATCTGTCAGGATGTGCTCCTTGTTGTTGCACTGCATGAGGGTGAGAAACTGCATGGACCACAACTCATAGTCGATCCCATCCATCTTAGCAATGGGTGTCGTGCCCTTGAAGGCTCGGACAAAAAAACATGACCCTTATTCTCTGGCATGATGGGAAAATGGCCAAATAACAGAACTTAACTGGTAAGTAGACCAATATGAAAGAGTCTACACGATCATACAGAGGATTGGTTGTACATGTAGACTCATACAACCATCCTCATCAATCTTCAATGCTTGCTAGGGTTGGAAAATGTGATTTAAAGGTCTGAAAACACATTTTCCGATCAAAATCAGACCTATTCAGACTGTAGATCGAGTTGTAGAGGCACGCGGAGACGCACATGAGGACTGAAGGCGGCCGGGAGGCCCGAGATTGGGCCTGAGCGGCCTGGGCCACGGGGGTTAGGTCGGTCTCTTCCTTAGGAGACGACCGGAGAGGCTGAGCGGCGGCCTGGTAGCAGCCCGGATGGCTGGAGGGGCGCAGCGGTGGACTGGGGCGGTGACTCATGCGGCCTAGGCTTGGGGCTGTCGGGGCAGCGGGAAGGGCCAGCAGGGGTCGGCGTAGGCCGGGGAGGGGACGGGGCGCGGGTAGGGTTAGGGTTTGCTGGTATAAGGGAACTCCGGTCTAGGACCGTCACTCCGATAACATGTTGAGGAAAAAGAATGAATTACATTAATGAGAGGCCCTAAGGTTCTCTTATATAGGAGAGGAACCTATTGGACAAATTACAAGAAGAAGACAAAAGAAGTAGAAAATAAGGAGACAATGGTAAAGATAACTAGTATCCCAGCATTATTTATAGCTCAAAAAAGAAACTTTGTACACGAAACATGTAGATAAAAATTTATATACAAATATAAAATTGATTCATACAGAAATAATATATATTGCACATTTTATACTTAGAATAAGAATCCAAAATCCCAATTCCCAAACCCATATCTTCTCAATAAAAACTCAAAATACAATAAAATCACTTTAATCATATATAACTTTTAATTATCTATTTAATGATGGTTATTTCACTTAATTTGGAGTTAAGGTGTGAAAGTTAGGTTTTTGGACCCTTATTGTATAGTATACCTAAATAAAATATTCATTTTATTTATTCTTTATTATTTTCATAATTTCCTATTTTTATAATTTTGTAAATATGATTTATAGTATATGTAAATATTTATAATTAAATAAACATTAAGAAAATAAAAAAAATAAAATAGTCTAAGAAATACATAGATTTAAATAATATTTATAGTATACAATACTTTTACCTATATAATATATGGGGTTGATGGGGCTGCCCCAACATGGCTACCTCGCCCTATTTTTGGGCAAATTTTTTATTTTTTCTGAAAAATATCACCATGTATATTCATCCCTATATCCCTCATATATGTCGTTCGAATTTCGTCAGAAACAGAGACTCCTACGGCCTCCATCCAGACATGGTCGATTTAAAAAATCCTACGACCGTTAGAAAAATGGCGTCTGGATGGAGGCCGTAGGAGTCTCTGTTTCTGAGAAAATTCGAATGGCATATAGGAGAGAGATATAGGGTTGAATATACATGGTGATATTTTTCCAAAAAAAAAATTGCGAAAATGGGGGTGGGGGCAGCCCCATTTTTCTCATAATATATACCTATATTTATTGAAGTGTATAAATACATTAGAAAAATATAACAAAACTATATTTATGTATACAAAAATAAGTTATAAATATATAAAATATAAAAATAAAATAATAAAAAATGCAAAATAAAAATAAAATATATAAAACACGGGTCAATATACATATAAATACACTTGTAAAAAGTAACTTATAATAAATTAACTCATGAAAATAAATAAAATCATATTTAAATACTAAATAAAATAATAAACAATTTATTTTATTTTATAACCAAAATTTAAGAAAATCATTTACTATTTTTAATTCATTTATTTTGAATAAAGACCACTCTTTTGTCCTGTAGCGTTCGATGTGGACCAATCAGGATGCGAGGATTATTGAACTCAGTCAACTGTCCTCTCCTGCCTCTGAGCCTTGTCAGATGTCTCGAGCGGCCCACTTTCTTGATTTTTTTTCCAGCTGCTCTGATGCTGCTTCGCCCTCGAGCCCTTCACCACTTCTGCTCATTGATCATCCATAATTCTTGCCTACTCCATAGATCTTCTATACAAAACCCTAATCAATTACTAAACCTAGTTCAATAAGAGTCGGAACCCATGTGTATAAATAAATCCCTCTTCCTCCTTTCGCAAATTTGGCCCCTTTTTTATTTCTAAAACATGCTACCCTCTATCAAGAGTGTCTCCATGTGACAGATTGGTGTACCCCTGAGGTGTTGGCATGGCTTACAAAGGAGGAGAGGTGACCCACGTCGGAGTTCCGACCTGTCCAGCCCCCTGGCTTCCAGGTCAGGTTCGAGCTGCGTCTTTTTCCATTTCTAACTAGCTTAAGTCCTTATGTTTCATTTTATGCAATTTATTTCACGTTTTAGTCACTTCCTTAACGTAGAATAGGTTAATTAGTTTGCTGGAGCTCTTGAGCCCCGGCCATCGTTCACCACTGTACCTCATGTTTCCGACCACCAATACCACCTCACTATCTTCCCCCATTATTTCTCCACTTCCACAATCCATCAGAGCCCCTATATCTACCTCAGATCTGTGAACCGAGGTCCAAGTCCTCTACCCTTCAGTGGACCTCGCTGCCCACGTCACCTCCACCTCAATCGACCACCAAATAATGGACAAGACCCTGCCTTTTACATCGCCTTTGTTTTCTGTTCTTCTGTAGGTCTTGAAGAGGGCGTCTGATCCCTACTCGCATCTGGAGCACCCTCCATGTCCTCGCGAGAATGCCATAGACCTCCATGGGACAATCAACGCCCCTGGACCCATTCGAGACCTCTGGGAGGTGCGGAGCAGGAACAAAATCAGAGTGAGACCTTCGACGACACTGGGGGAAGTCGGAGACACATGCTTTACCAGATCAAAGCTCGCACTAGCAAGTTCTTCATTCTTCCACCATCCTCGCCCGCCGTCCGATCAAGAGGCCATTGCCAGATTCTTCATGAGACGTCAAATCACTATGAGAATCCACCGTTGGATCTCCAACCGATTTCTAATCCCAGATGTCCAAGCGTGAATCGTCATCATGCAACCTCATGGCACCACGTGTTTAAGTCACTCACCAGGAGTCGCATAATGAAGAGCTTTAGGGGGTAAATTTCATATCCTCCTCCGTAATTTTGGCACCTTTTGTATAGTCTTGTAAATAATTAAAATAGTTCAATATTTTTGTAATAATTGCAACAAGGACATCGAGCTTCCATGTATTTATGATGTGGTCCAGTCCAGCTCAGCTCACATATTGCCCCACGCGAGCTGGGCATTTTGTAGAGATACCCTTACGGGTTTTTGTATTGTGTTTTAGTATTTAAATTTTAAATAACAATTGTATATTTTTGGGAATTCAATCCTGCCTTTATTTTTAATTGCAAATATGCCCTTTGCTAGAACATGTATTTTTGTGATTGTAATTTATTTATTAAAAATAGCATCTGTGCTCCAAAAATTATGTAAAAATAGGGTTAGATGCATGTTAGCATGTACTTGCATGCTATATTTTTTATTTTGCATTTTAGGCATTTTAACTATTTACTAGAAATCAAAAGACATATTTTTGTCCAAGTTTGAATTTAAAATTACCAAAAAAATAAAGCCTTTTTGGAAAATTCAAAAAAAACATTTTTTATTTTAGTATTTTGTATCTTCAAACAAAAACCCTAGAATGGGAAAAAGAAAAAGATAAAAAATTTAAAAGCTCCCAAATCCTGTAAAAAAGGAAAAATCACTAAAAATCCCAAAAAAATATTTATTTTTATTTAATTTTATTTATATTATTATATACATAATAAAATTTATTTGAAGAATTTGGGATTTTATTTGATATTTTTTATTTGAAGAATTTGGGATTTTATTTGATATTTTTTTATCTTTAAATCAACTCAGCCTATTTATTTAATCCTTATTTGGGGATATTTTTGCCTTTAAAAAGACATACAAATTAGAAAAAATCTTGGAAAAATCACAAAAATAGTAGAAAAATATATAAAACCCAAAATAATTTTATTTCATGCATTTTTTCTCATTTTAGTAGTATTTATAATTCTATTATCCTATATTGTATATATAGCCTTGTATATCCTTATATAATATATTAAAAAGAAGAAGAATATAAAAATCGGAAAATATAAAAAGAAAATAAAAATTATAAAATTTAAAAAAATAAAAAATTATATAAAAAATCAAAATCCAAAAAAAGATATAAAATTAAAATCCCACACAAAAAGAGAATAAATTGACAAGAAGAGGAACAAGTTTTGCGCATTATTTTCCAATCTACCGTTTGCTCCCTGAGTTCGACCTCTACACATGCTTACACACTATACAAATTATGTAAGGTTATAATAAATTTTAACTCCACATTTTTGCTTTCAGTGCTATATTCATTTGTTGGTTAATTGTTGATTGAATCGAGATTTCATGAGCGGTCGCCTCAACGACAATGTTGTCTTTGCTTTTCTTCTAGTGATGATAATGTTTTTAGACCCTCTCGCGAAACTTTCCTTCAACAAATGGCACCATTTCCAAGGAGTAACACAACCTAGATTTCATTATTTATTTATTTATTTACTCTTGTCTATTTACCTCTTTATTTCTTTTTCATGATTATTTGATATTGTTTGTGAATGGTCTAATCATCTTCCTTATTTGATTTTGTTGCGAGGGACTGCTAAGCCATGGAGGACTTCTTAGGAGGACCTGTGCACCCAAGCAAGGCGGAGCCAACTTTCTAACTTAGTTGGCAGGAGAGTGCATCAAATGAAAACTTGGAGAATTTTGGAAGACAGTCTCTTTATATTTTATTTTATTTTTATTTCATTTTGCAATTTAAAGTGAAAGAGAGGTACAGATAGTTGTAATCATTTGGACTCTCCCGGACACTACTAATTCACGAGGTCAATTGCCTGAGTGATTATTCACTTGGGGGTCTCGTCGGTTTTCATCGGATTTTCATCGCTTTTTTATTTGTTTTTCACTTTTATTTTTATTTGTTTTGTATGATTGAGCCTTATCTTAGGATTTGCTTGCTCAATAGATTAAGGTCCAAACCCCTAATTATATTTGCATGTACCTATAGATTTATGGTTGGACTTAGTTAAATCTAATTCTTGACTATTTAGACTTGGGACCACATGTTGAGAGAAGCTCTATACAGTGCACGCAGGACCTGTTGTGGCGAGCACCAATGAGCTTCCAAGATCGGACCCTAGGTCTCATATTTAGATAGTTAGCATCTGATGCTTCGCGCTAATAGCATATTCTTGATGAATATGTGATTCATTACTATTAAAGTTGAAAATAGAGCTTTGCCCCTGAGTATTTAGCTTCATATTTCCATTTATCTTGCATAAATAGCATTCATGCATCAATCCACAAAACATGCATTTTAGCATTCATCTTTGCATTTAAATAAGAAGCCAATCCTTGTGTAAAATCCACTGAAAAATATCCACCTATTCATTTGTATTTTATCCCCTCTAAAATAAAATAACGCCTTCCTTATAGTGTGCACACCATTAGTTAATAATATAGGGAAGAAGACCGGCATTCTCTCTCTTGTAAAATACCCTATAAAGCCCTAAACCCCCTGGACCTTAGAATGCTCATATCTCTCTCTTACCAACTCCGAATTAGGTCTACTCACTTTCATATTGATAAACATCTAGAGACCTTTAAAATGACACTAATTTCATTCAATTTGGAGCTCGTAGGCAAAAGTTGGGTTTTTGGGGCTCCTTGCATTCTATACATATGTATATTTGTATTCTTGTATTTTTGTATCATATTTGACCTCATATCCGTTTTTGGTCAACATAAAACTTGTACATCTCATCGCGATCTACAACTTTCGTGTTTTGAGTTTTTCAAAATTCGACCTCATTCTCCCTCTAATCTCATTTCTCCTTTCAGTCACTCAGAGCTGGCCACGTGGCGCCCTCTGATTGTGCCACGCGGCCCGCTCCCATTGACCTATCCGCCCGCGCCCTGGACCGTTGGATCTTCATCTAGATCCAATGGCCCAATGATCTCCACATTCGCCTTAATTCCACACCGTTGGATCAATCCCAGGATCGCATCTTCACCGCCCGCTAGCGCCTCATCAGGCTCGCGCCATGTGGCACTCTGTGCCCCCTCCGATCTCGCTCTAGGTGCCTTGATCTTCACCGTTCATCACCGCAATTAGTTTCAACCATTCGATCGAACCCATGAGTCCTTCTCAGCCGCCCTTTAGCGTCGCATCCCCAACACGCCACGTGGTGCGGTGCGAGCCCTTCGATTTCGCGCCTTAGATCTGATCCGAGGCGTCGATCCGCGCCTCCATCTGGACCGTTGGATCGCGAGATCCAATGGTCGAGACATCATCAACCTCCACGACTACTGACACCACCACGACATCACCCACTCATCCCTCATCCTCGCCAGCCCCCTCGACCTCCATGGCAACCTCAATCTCGCTCCACGAAGGCCACGAACTCCACCTCGTCGCCAGCTACCCTGTCACCTTCATCCTATAAATCAGTCACCTCCGGCCACTTTCACCCCCATCCTCCACCACGGAGAGCGACTCCGAGCTCCCACCGTCAGATTGGTGACATCAATTTGAGCCCAGGTCGAGTGAGACGGAGAACACCTCCAGCGAGATCCACGGCCGACCACCGTCATGTCGCAGCTCCTCCAAGGTACTGCACGAGCTCAGGTCCACCTACCGGCCTTCGAGCGAAGACCTGGAAGCTTCTCCAGAGCTTCTGACCCCAGGTAGACTCCTCCATCTCTCCCCCGATATTCTTCTTCTTTTTCCTTCTCCTTCTCTGATTTAATTCGCCATTCACGAGCATCTACTTGCTGCGCAAATCATTCCTCGAGCTCCACAAGGGAGCTCTGATCTTCGCGCTACCATTAGCTTCCTCCGACGACGCACTTCACCCTCCACCGACGCTAGCTCCGCCACCGTGGAGGAAATCGACCACTGGACCACCGTATCGCTTCATAGGCCTCGCCCTTCACCTCGCATTCCACTCCACGGATATTTTGCGTGCTTCGGCTATCTTCTAACCCCTTGCAGGTACTTTGATTGGTCGGAGACTTCACCGGCGCATCTTCGAGCTCCATCGTCGGTGGCCTCCAGGTCACTCCAGCCTCAGCCAACATCGTCGGACGCTCCGCCAGCCATCCACGAAGCTTATGAGCTATGCCAGAGCCTCCAGCATCCTTCGTCGATGATGGGAGGATGCAACGGAGCTAGGCCAGCTTCGCCGGAGCCCAGCCCTCTCCGCCGCAGGAGGCGGAGGGCCGTTGGGGACGACAGCCAGCAGCCGTTCGATCCTCTTGATCGAACAGTCAGGAGCCATCCACGTCGCCTCGCCACACAGCCGTTGGATTCATCATGATCCTACGCGCCTGATCACGCCATGTAGCCAATCGTCAGAGCATCAGAGGGCCGTTGGATTCATCCTGATCCAGCGGTGCTCGATCGTCCATGTAGCCCTCTTCATCGAGCTTCAAGGGCCGTTGGATCATCCTTGATCCCACGGTCCAGATTCGTCCACATCGCCCGATCCGAGCCTCTTCCCCGACCACTAGGCTCGGATCACCTGAAGCTTCTCCAAGCCAGATCCAAACCTCCAGAGCCGCCCGAGCCTCGCTCCAAACCTCCAAAGACCACCGAGCCTAGGACCCCCCACGTGACCCATACGTGCGTCCTGGGCAAATTGCACTGAGGCCCCTGAGGTTTCCAAAATTACATTTCAGTCCCTGCCAGGCGACACCATGTGAGGAGCACGTGTTCCGTGGAGAAATTGCATCCACCCCTCAACATTATAGGTAATTGCATATTGGTCCATGTCAGGACGTTTTATTTTCAGTAATTTTAATTCCTGTAATTGCATTTACACCCATGTCTTTGCACGCATATTTAAGCATTCATATTAATTCATTTTTCAGTTTGAAAAATTGCATCGTGTAACTGATATTGTCCTCTTCATTATGTGACAGGTGGCATATTTTTGTAATATCAGTAGATTTTCCTATTAATTAATTGGTTCATTTTTGCTATATTTTGCCCATTTATGCCTTTTAATTGATAGCAATTTCTCTGTGACTCTAAAAATCCCCAAAAAATCAAATTAGATCTAGGATAATTAGCTTTACCTTGCATAAAATTTTCATCTCAATTACATGCATCCTGAGGTCTAAATAATTCATTTAGTGATTTTCTTAATTAATTTTAATAGGTTCATCACATCAAAATTTAGGTGTAATAATTGTTCTGGATTCCTCACCTTCAGATCTATCTAGGTAATTTTATTCTCAAAATATTGTGATTTGATATTTATTAAAATTAATTTAGTCAAAATCATTCTGCATTCATATTTAATTTGCAGTAATTTTATTTAGTGTCAGAAAATTCCAAAAAAAATAGTGTAGCCTAATTTCATCCCATTTCATCATCTGGCCAAGTTTCGTAATTTTTGGACTTGATTTGATCACCTTTTTGAATTAACTTGTAAACGGGCTGGATTTTGCATGTGTCTTGCATAAAAAAATCGAAAAAGACCTAAATCTATTCCCCGAAAATCAAACTTTGGACTTTGCTAAAATTTTACCTAAGGAGACAGCTACCTCCCTGAGTTCGACCATGGGCTTGCCAAAGTAAAAAAATTTGTCGCTCGAGATTAACTAGTTTTAATTAAAAGTGGTTTTTGATCCGCTCTCATTATCCGACTGCAACGAACATTCTTAATTAATTTGAGCATTAATTTGATCGAATTAACAAGGGTGGTGGGAGCGTTTTCAATTCGATTCTAGGGCAATTTCATCGACTTGCATTTCATATAGGGTAGCTTTCAATTATGTTATGCATTCCGCATGGAGAGAGCTGGGAAGCACTGTAAGTCTTCTGACTATGCATGCATCATTTGATTCTCGACTTGCATTGCTTTTCCTACCTTCTCCCTCTGATTTTGATCACTTAGAATGTTAATGAATTTGGAAATTCGTAAGGCGATTGCATTGAAAATTATCAAAAAAATTACAATCAAAAAGAAAATTGGGACTGCTAACTCTACATGATTCTTAAAAATAAACGTAACGATTCATTGTTTTGCGGAGAGAAACCCCCTTATTGTATTTTGCACTTTTTATGTGACACATACACACTAAGTATTAGTGCCCCAATCCCAAGCCTACCTATGTGCTTGTACAAGTGTTATGAAGATCACCTAACTCTAAAATGGAAAAGATAAATGACTACCATCTTTGGTCTTTACTATGTTGAGTAGGTGAAAATTGAGGTTGCTTTGTACATTGATTGTGATTTTGGGTTCATTTAAGTTCATCATTCTTTGAGTTTGTAGATCCATGAGTTCTTGAGTTCTTCTTTTTTTGAGTCCATCTCCATTTCTTTGTCTTCTTTCCTTAGTTGTGATATTGGGTCTTGATCTTCACGTTAGTAGCCAAATTTCGTGGTTGTCTCCTTGCCCATATCATCCTATCTCTGGTCTGGTTCAAGAAGACTCTCTTCTTGAACCACAATCTTGTCTTCGTTTCTCCAATCTCGCCCACCCTCCTTGTTCCCTTCAGTATCATCCCTTCTTTCACCCGAGAATGTTGTGCTATTAGATGAGTCCTACATCGAGGTTTTGATT
Organism: Ottelia alismoides; assembly: GCA_037367405.1. Lineage (NCBI taxonomy): Eukaryota > Viridiplantae > Streptophyta > Magnoliopsida > Alismatales > Hydrocharitaceae > Ottelia > Ottelia alismoides. The sequence goes on along the minus strand of JAZKJV010004525.1, from coordinate 42,091 downwards.
ACATGAATTATTTGAGTAAGCCATGCAGATTTGAGGATGCTGAGATTGGTGTGCTATTTTTGATGGGTCTAAATTTGATATGTGCATAGATATTATTGAGGTTCTAATTTTGGCACGATTATAGGTGTGATTCTTTATTGACGATTTTTAATCTCGTACACCGGATTGAGGATGTGATTTATTCCCGGTAATTTCATGATGATTTACACCGATAGAGAGATCACTTTGGGTGATCTAGCTAGTAGTGAAAGTTACTTGAATCGTGCAAGCTATAAACGGATACAAAGAAAGGAAGTAGAGGAGGCTTTGAAGGTTATGAGACCTGGGAAAGGTGTATGACCGGATGACATCCCTGTAGAAGTATGGAAAGTTTTAGGTGAGCGCGGTTTGACTTGTCTTATGAATCTATTCAATGTTATTTGGCGAAGCAAGAAAATGCCTGAAGATGGAGGAGGAGTATCATGGTGTCTCTTTATAAGAATAAAGGAGACATTCAAAATTGTTCAAATTATAGAGGTATCAAGCTGATGAGTCACACTATGAAAATTTGGGAATGTGTGATCGAGAGAAGGTTGAGGCAAGTTTCCAACGTCAAAGAAAACCAATTCGGATTCATGCCATATCGCTCAACTATTGAAGCCATCCATTTGTTGAGGAGAACAATGGAGATTTATAGAGCTAAAATGAATAACCTTCATATGATCTTTATTGATTTGGAGAAGGCTTATGATTCTGTCCCACGAGGGATATTGTGGAGAGTTTTGGAGAAGAGACAAGTGCATGTCCTATACATTAACCTCATAAAGGACATGTATGATAGGGCTTTATCTTATGTAAGGACCCCGTCTGGGAAGACTGGCTATTTTGACATCAACATTGGTTTACATCAAGGTTCAACTTTGAGTCCAATTCTTTTTACTTTGATTATGAACGAGTTGACAAGTCACATTCAAGATGAGTTACCTTTGTGTATGTTATTTGCTGATGATATTGTGTTAATTGACGAGACTAGAGATGGAGTAAATGAGAAGCTTAAGGTCTGGAGACATGAGTTGGAGAGTAAAGGATTTCGTATAAGTAGGACTAAGACAGAATATATGGAGTGCACCTTTGATGGAAGCAATGGTGAAGGAATTGAGGTGAAGATTGGTGATGATAACATTCAGAAGAGAGATTCTTTTAGATATCTGGGATCTATTTTGCAACATGATGGGGAAATTGATGGAGATGTTACTAATAGAATAAATGCAGGCTGGCTAATGTGGAGAGGAGCCCCTGTTGTTCTCTGTGATAAGAAAATTCCTTTAAAAATTAAAGGAAAGTTTTACAAACCAGCCGTGAGACCTGCTATGCTCTATGGATCTGAATGTTGGCCTGTGAATCATAGACATGTGCAGAGAATGGCTGTAGTAGAAATGAAAATGCTAAGGTGGATGTGTGGACACACACGTAAAGATCGGATTGGGAATGATGCAATCAAAAAGAAAGTTGGTGTTGCTCCGATTGAGGATAAGATGTGAGAAAACCTCTTAATATGGTTTAGTCATTTGCAAAGAAGACCAGTTAATGCACCAATTAGGAGATGCGAGTATTGGGATGTTGAGCCGACTAAGAGAGGGCGGGGACGGCCCAAGAAGTGTTGGAAAGAGAACATACAAAGGGATCTTTGTTTTGTGGATATAAGCCCAGGATTGACCCAAGATAGATCTGAATGGAGGCTAAGAATCCATGTAGTCGACCCTACTTAATTGTAGGAAAAGGCTTTGTTGTTGTTGTTGTGTAATTTCATGATGATTTCTTGAGCTATGATTGTACGGTATCTTATTCAGTTTTCACCCATCTTGATTCAGACGTTTGATGTACTATCTTTGTATGTGCTTCAAAGCGACGGTGCTTGGAACCCACCTGATTTCACTCATCTTCTTAAACTAATCTATCCTCCATCTCCTGATTCTCCCATCCCCATTTAGCACTTAGAGAATCTCCGTATGTTATCTTGATCCATCTCAGCTGCTTGATTGATTTGAGGGACTGCACTGTGATTGCCCTGATGATCATTTATCCCTCACATAGCCTTATGCCCTCCCACTAGTGATTGATTGATTGTTTTTGAGGACTTGAGACTTGATGCCATCATTTCTCTAATTTTTCATTGACTTAGTTTGCATTACTCCCCGAGGACTATCTTTGGGAGAATGCAACATTTTCTTTACGATCGGTTTCACTCACTACTTGTGTGTCCGTCTTGGTGGAGCACGGAACCGAGTCGTCTGATATGAGCTATCAGTCTCACTGTCTGATTATGTGTCTGATCTGTCAGAGCATGAGACCGCTTATCCTAGCGGTCTGGACTCCTTTGAGTCTTCTCTACTCGACAGTCCTCGCAAGGATGAGTCGCATTCTTCTGATTATTCCCTACCTAGTTCACAGTACTCTCCGAGGGTTATCTGCGGGAGACTGTGACATCTTCAAGGTATTTCGGTCTCTTCTGTTGGGTAGCCGATTTGTCGCCTACCGAGACCGCTTCTGTTGATCCGTCTGATAGATCTGACTCCTTTGAGTCTGCTCATCTTGACAATTCTCGCAAGGATGGGTTTTGTTCTGATTATTCATTGCTTAGTATGTATCACTCCCCAAGGGTTATCTACGAGAGGATACATCATTTTGTGGTTTACTCGGCTTATTGATGGTGTCTCCGATCTGGTGGAGCATGAAGACGAGTCTTCTTATTTATATACTCGATCTCATATCTGGTTGTGTATCCTATTTGGTGGATCACAAGATTGAGTCTTCTGATTTTTCTAAGATTTCCGACTCATTTGAGTCTTCTCACCTAGACGACCCTCGCAGGATTGAGTTGTATCTTGTGATATTTGGTGTGTTGTTGATCTTTCGACCTTATGTCCACCAGATATCGAGCTACGTAGAGAGTTTCCTGCTCTTCACTTTGCATATCTTCCTGAGACTATGAGTGACATAGAGAAATCTGTACTGATCCTTCCTCCTCCATGCCTTACGATATAGGCTTTGATCTCTCACTCTTTTCCTATGAACCGATGTTCTACTTCCCGCCACCGGATCCTAGCTTATTTTTCGATTTGTTTTCTTGGTAGCTGACACCCACCTGATTGCATATTAGGGTGTCTTTCTCTTTTTGACTGCGTCATCGTTCTCATAGGGAGACAATGATGAAAGTACGATATTCGATTGTCAAATACCATCCTGCACTTTACCATTCTTCATTGCTTGTATGTATATATATATGTTGTCTTTTCATTTCTTCTTTCTTTGGTATGTCATGTGTTCCCCAGATCATTCTCCATATCTGTATGTCTGTACTTAGAACGTACTTTGTCCTAAGTATAGGGGGTGCACCTATTATGTTGTTCTTTCTTCGTCCTCATTCATCACTCATGTTATTGCTTATACTTAGGCCTCTTTTACCCTATGTAAAGGGGGAGTGATGCATATATTCTGCCCTCAGACATTTTCTTTGGTTTCTTATTATAGATCGTCTCCACTGTCTCCTCTCTTGTTGATATTTTGTCTATACTTATGGATATCTTAACCTAAGTATAGGGGAAGACAGATTGATTTGTGATCTATTTATTCCCTCCCTTGACCCTCTCTGCATGTAGATATAGTCTGCTATACTTAGGATTATTCCATCCTCTGTATAGGGGGACGGTCGACTTCTCATTTATTTATCTCTTCATTCTTTCATTTCTTATTTGGTCGTTGTAGTGTAGGATCTTTTATACTTAGTATAAGTTATGTCTTCTCCTTTTCTTTTCGATCTATGAGGACATATCTCAAGCTAAGTATAGAATGGTCATATATACTCCATATATACTTTAACATAACTCGTACTTTTGTATTTTTGAATAATATGGCTAAAATCTTATATATAATTCATTAAACCAACTAACAAAAAGCTCTATATTATCCATTAAATTCTTTTTGTATTTATTGTTTAATAAATCAGGTAAAAATGTTTTGTAAAATGTTTGAAAAATAGTTTGGAAAGCTATTTGAAAAATCTTTTGAAAACTATTTGAAAAATACTTTGTAAAATGTTTTCAACCTTTGTAAAATGGTTATTTTGTAAATTTTTTTCTTTGTGTAAAATAATTTTTTTTGGAAACCTATTGGCAAATGATTTTGAAAATGCTTACAAAAATATTTGAAAAATCTCTATATACTTTTTGAAAAATCTTTGCAAAATGGTTTTCAAATGGTTGTAAATATTTGTAAAAATTATTTACAAAAATTATTTTGAACTATAATTTTCAATTTTTTTATAAAATCATTTTCAAATAAGTTTGAGGAATATATAATTCATTTAGAAAGATAAAAATTTTCTTTACAAATAGTATAAACATACCAATAAAATGACTAACACATCTCTTGTAAATCCTTTAAACCTCAATTCTTGTAAATAATAGATGCATGTCCATGTAAATATATGCACATGCTCCAGTTTTGTTCCAAAAGTATTTTTTTTGAAAAATCCCAAAAATATTTGCATAATCTTTTTGAAAATTGTATAAAAATTTGCAAAATCTTTCCAAAATCCATAAAAAGTTCAAAAGGTGAAAATTGCATTATAAAAAAATTCTGCATTGTGCATAGCATTTGCATTTTTCGGATTGAGTTTGATAAATGAACAAATCAAAGTAAAATCCGAAGATTGGAGCTTGGTTGGACCTTAAATTTACCTACTCAAAGGAACCTTATAGGAACTGGAAGTGACATACTTCCGGTCTATAGACTTAAATCTTTTAGAATCGTGAGACTTGGTTCAGTGCTGTCTTGACTGCCTAAGTAGAATATTTCGGAGCACAAGCATGACTCTTGTTGATAATGAGCTATCTTGTACACCTGCACCTTACACTTTGCTCATCTCATTTGAAGTGGTAGAGGGCTGGATTTGCCGGCATGAGACACAAGCTAATGGAAACATCGGAAGTCACACTTTTATGGCCATTGTACCCCAACCTGATCCAATGGTTACGAGGTCCAAAGATAGAAGTTGTGGGTTGCAATAAAGCTCCAAAAGAGGGATAGTCTACTGGCTCAAGAAGAAAAAGTTTTTATATAAATGTTGATGTATATAGTATTAAAAAAAATCAAAAACTCTGAAAAAGTGGACGTGCCTGGATGAAAATAAAATGCCTGCCGGAATGTACATATTTATATATTCATTAAGCAAGCTTGAGCTTCAAATTCATATGTATGTGAGCTTGCAGCCAGATGACTTGAGTACATTGGTCAAGCATCCTAGGATAAGATAGCTATACTGGCTACTGTCCATTCTTCTCTCCATTTCCTCTTCTTTAGTTGGTTGTACTTGAACTTAGAAGGGAATACCCTGCTTCTCAAGGAAAGATTGTTGGGTTGGGGAATTAGAGTCACCATGTTGGAGAAGACTGACTTTTACCGCTTCAGGCGAGGAGAGCTACATATCACACACACTGTCCAAGATAGATTCATAGTCATAAGGGTTTGCTTATGAGTTTATTTATTTTGACATGGCTATTGAGGAGACTTTAGCAGGGTTTGTAACTCTCAAGGGTTGTTGTTTTTCAAATCCGTTTCCAAATAAGGTTCCGACCACACATAAAATCCAAAGGTCCGACTTAAGCTCCAAACTTTGATTTTGTGAAGACAAGTTTGAGAAAATAAATCAATCCAATTTCTTTCCTTTCCTTTTCTTTCTTTTTATTTTATGTACTTTGCATAAGTGTTTGCTAAGGCTCACAAAGGCAAGTATAGGGGGTGATGAATCTCCATTTCATCACCTTTATTCTATCATTTGGTCTTAAAACCCTAGCTAAATGCATGTAAATAACATTATTTTGTACACTTATTTATTCTATTATTGTATATAAAATATTATTTTTAATATCAAAATTATAGAATAAGGAAAGAAAATGAAAAGAATAAAATACCAAAGGTATTTTATGACCCTAACCCCGAGAACAAGTCAAGAATTGATTTGGTCGATAAGGAATAAATTAGGGGGAGATAAGGGTCAAATATACAATAAAAATCCCATTTATTTATTCATCAATGATGAATTTTTGGGACCCATTTTCTTATTTATCATTTAGACCTCAAATAAAGAAACTTTGTACACGAAACTTGTAGATAAATATGTATAGAAAAATATAAAATTGATTTCATACAAAAATAATATAAATTGTATATTCTATACTCTGAATAAAAATCCAAAATCCCAAATTTCCAGACCCATATCTTCTCAATAAAAACCCAAAATACATCAAATCACCTTTATATAACTTTAATTAGTATTTAATGAAGGTGATTTCACTTAATTTAGAGTTTAGCAATGAAATTTTGGTTCTGGACCCATTATTGTATAGTATACCTGAATAAAATATTCATTTGATTTATTCTCTACTATTTTCGTAATTTTGTATTTTTATAATTTTGTAAATATTATTTATAGTATATTTACATATTTAGAATAGAATAAAATAATAAAGAAAACACAAAAATAAAGTAGTCTATAGAAATACATAGATGAATATATAATACTTTTACCTATATTATATATAACACTATTTATTTAATTGTATAAAATACATTAGAAAATATAACAAAAATATATTTATATTATAAAAATAAGTTATAAATATATAAATATGAAAAATAAAATCATAAATAAAAAAGGAAATAAAAATAAAATATATAAATCATAGGTCAATATACCTATAAATACACTTTTAAAAAGTAACTTCTAATAAATTAACTCATAAAAATAAAAAAATCATATTAAAATACTAAATAAAATGATAATTTTTTATTTTATAACCTAAATTTAAGAAAATCATTTACTATTTTTAATTCATTTATTTTGAATAAAGACCGCTCTTTTGTTCTGTAGCATCCTATGTAGACCAATCAAGATGTGTGGATTGTTGACCTCGGTCAACTATCTTTCCCCGCCTCTGAACCTTGTCAGATGTCTCGAGCGGCCCCACTTCCTTGATTTTTTTCCCAGCTGCTCAGATGTTGCTTCACCTTCAATCCCTTCACCACTTCTGCTCATTGATCATCCATGATTCTCTCCCGCTCCATGGATCTTCTGTACATAACCCTAATCCAATCACTAACCCCTAGGTCAATAAGGGTCGGAACCCATGTGAATAAATAAAGCCCTCTTCCTTCTTTCGATCCCTTTTTGATTCCTAAAACCTTCTATCCTCGGTCAAGAGTGTCTCTAGGTGACAGATGGTGCACCCCAGAGGTGTTGGCACGAGTCACAAAGGAGGAGAGGTGATCCACGGTGGAGCTCCGATCTGTCGTGCTCCTTAGCTTCCCGGCCAGGTTCGAGCTGCTTATTTTACCAATTCTAGGTCGCTTTAGTCCTTAGGTTTCATTTTATGCACTTTATTTTGCGTTTTAGTCACTTCCTTAGCATAGAATAGGTTAATTACTTCGTTGGAGCTCTTGTGCTCCGGCCACCGTTCGCCATTGTTCCTCCTGTTTTCGACCACCAATACCACCTCATTATATTTCCTTATCATTTATACACTTCCATAATCCATTAGAACCCCTAGATATACCTCAGTTATGTGAACCGAGGTCCAAGTCCTCCACCCTTCGTCAGACCTCGTCGCTTGCATCACCTCCACCTCGATCGACCACCAAGTAATGTCCAAGACCCTATCCTTTGCACCGCCTTTATTTTCTATTATTCGACGGGGTCTTGAAGAGTGCATCTGAGCTCTATTCACATGTGGATCACCCTCCAGGTCCTCGCCGGAGTGCCATCGACGTCCAGGGGCCATTCAATGCCCCCAGACCCGTTCAAAACCTCTGGGAGGTGCAGAGCAGTAGCAGGAACAGAATGAGACCTTCGACGGAGCTGGGGGAGGTCGGAGACTCTTGATTCACTGAATCAAAGCTCTCCCCCGGTGAGTTCTTCGTCGTTCTTCCACCATCCTTGCCTATCGTCCGATCAAGAGGTCGCTGCCAGATTCTACAAGAGATGTCTGATCACTATGAGACTCCACCATTGGATCTCCTCCCGAGATCTAATCCCAGATGTCCAAGCCCAAACCGTCATCATGCAACCTCTCGACGCCATGTGTTGCTGATGAATATCCATTCATCACTCTTTATTCTTTTATTTTAGCTACAAAACCTATGCAAAACACATGTAGATAGTTGTAGATAGCAATAATTACCATTTAGCATGCATGGTGTAAATATGCATATTTAGCATGTTTTTGTGCATAAATAAAAGAATAAAGAAATAAAAGAAAAAGAGGGAGATATTTAGAATAAATATTGAGCGATCTAATCCCAAGGGAGGGCTCAGCATGGGCCTGACCGCAAAAGAACCCAAGAAGAGAGAGATAGGGAAGCTCATATTTGTGTACATATACCTATGTAAATAAATAAAAAATATTTTCCTCTTATTCAAAATAAAAATGGGTATGTATTTATTTGTATATATTTGTAAATATTAAATTACAATAAAATTGGAAAAAAAAGAAAACTAAAAAGAAATAAAATTACCTTCTTCATTGTGCATAGACCACATGTATAGAACCACTCACCTATTTATTTCACCTTATAAATAAATAATTAAAATCCCATAAAAATATGTACATTTTCCATATTTCATGGTGTAAATAAATAAAATAAAAACTAGAAAAATGAAAATAAAATAAAAAGAAATAAAATAAAATAAAATCAACTTCCAACCTTGTACATATTCCATGTATATACAAATAAAAGTATTTATTTCACCCTTGTAAATAATTAATAAAAATAAAATAAAAATACCCTATTATTCCACATTTTATTCTATAAATAAATAAAATATAAAATGGGAATAATTGTATATAAATAAATAATTAAAAATCAAAAATCAAAAATACTTATGTATATACATGTATATATTAATAATATTTTGTAAATACCTAAATTATATTTCAAAAAAATAAATAAAAATCACAAAAAATAATTTAAAAATAAATAAACAATTTTCATGTTTTTAAGTTTTTCGAAATTAATTCATTTATTATTTTTATTGAATTATCAAATTTTTAATAAAAGCTGAATTCCCATTGGTCCACGGGGGATTGTAGACCCCTGGTCAACTCTCCCCTGCGGATCCCCTCCCAGGCAGATCGGGTTTTTGACCCGAGTTCTCCTATTTTTCCCCATCTGATCCGCCTTCCAGTTGACTAAACCCCAGGCTCCATTTGCAGCCTGATGATCCGAGACCTCCGCCCGACCTCCATTCTAGGGGTTCGTACATCGACGTGCATGCCCGACTCCCTTCTTTTTGGCCCCTCACACTATATAGCTCCAGCTCCGCCGCACAATTCACGCCATCTTTGGCGCTACTCCATCGTCCCAGGACCTCCATCCCCTTCCTCTGAGTGACAGCAGTGCGAGGGTGGTGTCAAAGAGACGAGAGGAGCCCCCTGCCACTGATCCGACATCATCTGACCGTCGTGCGCCGCCGTGAGCTGCGCCCGAGCCTCGGGTTGTCGACGACCCTCGAGGCGACGACCAGAGCTTCCTTAGCTCGTCCACAATCGACTCTCGTCATCAGGTATACACTATTCTTCCTATCTTTCGTTAATTTTCGATTTCCCCCAATTCGCTCTGTCGCCATCCCTCATCGATTCCGACCACGCGCTCACCCATTTCATCGACCGACCCGACCAACATCTTCATGAGACCTCTCTTTGCGTTCTTCGCCCATTCACCCACCTTGATTCGACCTGGAATCAAGAACTCGACCTCCCTCGTCGTTGCCTCACCGGAGGTCACCCATCTCGACGCGCCAGCCACCCATTGCGCCTCTAACCGGGACGAGGTAGTTGGCCCTCAACCCAGAAGTCCTCTCGCGCTATTTTACAGGTCGAAGGAGACCCATCTAAGGGTCCAGACATCTAGGCACAGAGCTCCAGCGCCGCCTTCGTCGTCGGGGCTCCTCGGAGCTTCTCGGCGTCATCGGAGGAGCCCACCATCTGCGGGAGGCCTTGGCGACTCCATTCCACATCTTTGCAGCCCCCGAGGAGGTCCAGCGCACCCGTGGTGCTCCAGCGAAGTTCGCCGTAGCCATGTTCTTCCAGGATCCTCCGCCGCCGTTGGATCAGCCCTTCGCTCCAGACGTTATCCCAGCCGTCCATATGAGGAGTTGCACCGACCGTCCAATTCTTCTAGGGCTTGATCCCAGCTATCCATTCAAACGAAGGGTGGCCCGAGATCCAGCACCGTCAGATCAACCACGTGGCCACCCCTCAACCGTCTGAGTTAATAAAGAGTAGTTTACCCTTAGGCCCTTCTTTCTTCTGCTTTTATTAATTAGTCTTGTAAATATTAGGTATAGTTGTTTTTATTTTGGTTAAATTGCATAGAGGACCTGGATGTTTATCGTATTTGCATATTAGTCCATGTGTGTGTGAACCACGTGCATCGACACGTGAGGTCTGGGCTTTTTGCACTCTCTATCTTGTAGTTTTTGGATGTTAATGCTAGCATTTTTATAAATAGAATTTACAGTTATAGCCCTCTGTGTCTAGATCACGTGATTTGCGCGTGTACGCTGGGCTTTTTGCATGATTGGCCCCTGAGTTTTCTGTCGTGTTAATGTTTGGCCCCTGCAATTAGTTTTCTTTGCATTAAGGTCCCTATGCACTGTGTGCCTCTTTTTTGTTTAAATAAAATATCAAACTTAACCCAAATTGCGTGAAATTTGGATACGTGGCTATTGCCACTGTGTAAAATTTTCCCTAATTTTGGGTACATTTTTTAGGCATTTTTCTTTTTTTAAAAATTCAAAAACTGACATTTTTGTGTCTGTTCAGATTATAAAATCATAAAAAATATAAAAACCCTTTTAAAAATTCTAAAAAAAAGTATGTGTTATTTTTGGTGTATTTGATTTTCTGTGCATTTTTTGTTATTTTTGGACTTATAAAAATCTTAAAAATTAAAAAACACTTAAAAACTCATAAAAATTCTAAAAAATTATAGAAAACTCAAAAATTTATAAACTTTTCTTCGAAATTTTCTTTGTTATTTCTATTTTTCATAAAAAATACCTCCAGGCTTTTACAGATCAATTTGATATTTTAAATTGGTCTTTCAAGCCTGACTGGACAGTTTGCTTCTGTTTTCACCTTCTTTGATTTTTAGAAATTCCATAAAAATTATAAAAATCTCAAAAATTCACCAAAAACAGTAAAAAACTATAAAATATAAAAATATCTTTGTTTGAATTTTTTGACCATTTTTTAGTGTTGAAATAATTGGTAGAAGTTGCTTGTATTTGCTTTTTCTTTATTTTCCTTCATTATTAAAAATCCAAAAAATATAAAAAATTTAAAAAACCACCAAAAATACTTGTTTTTATTTTCTTTTATTGCTGACTACTTCGTAGGCCGTGAGGCCAACTCATGCTCTTTGAGACTGACCCTGGGAGCTATACCAGGTTAATCACGTATCAAGACCGCTATTTTGGTTTTCATTGATTTTTGTCTTTCCGATTGGTGGTATGATTTTGTTTCTTGATTGAGATCTGAGCCCCTAGCGACTGAGGTTGCAACGACCTTAGTGATATCTTTACCTTAGTCCATCTGGCGGCTCACATCAGAATGGCGTCGTTGCCGGGGAGCACGGCTTAGTAGTCGCATTTCTTTTTAGTTTTATTTTCTTTTATTTTCACAGCTTTCCGTGGCTTTTTCTTCGTCCGCGGTTTTTCGCAGCTTTTAGTTTTTCTTTAATTTTCATTTTCTTTTATTTTCATTTTCTTTTATTTTTGGTTGTTTTGAGTGTTTACTTTTATTTCCCATTTTTGCACATATACCCTGTTTTGTTTATTTGCTTTATTTACTTGGTCTGTGACACTTTTCTGTTTACTTCCGAGGGCCCGAGGACCGAGGCAGCTCCTCTCGAGGAGCCAACGTAATTGCAGGAATCGGAGGCGGCTCCCTTCTGAACGGAGCTGCAGGAGAGCGCGAGGAGACAGCAGGAGTGTGAGATTAGTGTAGATTTAGCTTAGTTTCATTTCACCACTTATTTGAACTGTTGTAATAATACAGGGACAGGGACAGGACAGACTTGGACTTAGACTCTCGGGGTCTGTTTCTCTGAGCACTGGTGTGCTCGGGGGACCCCTCGGTTTTTCGTGGCTTTTTATGTGGTTTTAGCGTTTATTTACTGCCTTACTGTTTCTCGCGGATTTTAGCCCCTATCCTAGGATTTTTACTTGATTGTGACGTAAATAAATAGGATCCAAACACCTAATAACTTTGCCTGTACCTATAGATCGATAATTGGACCAAAATAAAAACTTAATAAAAAGACTATTTGATCACCTGAGGGGTCACGCACCGCTAGAGGTCGTATACAGCATTGGCAGGACCCGTTGTGGCGGACATCCGAGACCGGACTCCGACCCCTCTTGATTGACCACTTAGCCATTGTTCTTTCGAGTTGAACTGCTTGTTAGGGTCCGGATTTCCGCTTGCGTCATTTAGGTAGTTTTATTTATGTCTTTCAATTCTGCACGGATCATATTGCATGTAGACTGCTGGAGTCAGATACGCATTTCTTACTCTGCATGCATCATCGATTTCTGGCGCATCAGCTTTTTCGACTTCTCCCCCCCCCCCTCGTTGGACTTAAATAACTAGGAGAACCAAAAAATTAGTTAGGCGATTGTTTTTATTTGAAAATACTAAAAATTAAAATCATAAAATTGGGCATGTTAACCATATCTGACCCTAAAAGACACTCATCAGAAAAATTTGTCTTGGGGAGAGCAACCCCCTCCTTGTCTAGTTTGCATGTGCGAGAGAGTGACCCGCACCCTAGGATAGTGCCACATCTGAACCTCCTTCAAACTACTGCTTCTGAGCTAGTCATTCTCCAGTGAGGATTGCTCCGGTCTCCGGTAAAGCAGGCCGCAATATCCTTAACAGAGCGAGTCGATCGGGTAACCGGTAAACGGTCCGCGGCTTGTACTGGCTGGGAAAGATCTAGTTCGGGATCAGGCCAGTCTCCTGGGGGAATCAGATTCCTAACATGTCACGTAATCGCTCTGCTATCTTGACTTGATCACCTAATAAAAACTGACAAGATAATTGACCGAACTCTTACGGTCTTCAGCTCGCGTTGAGTTGGTGAATCAGGGGTTTGTTTGCTGATCATATTTGTTTCCAGATCCCATCCGCCTGACTCGCCAGATAACGATGATGGGCAGGAGGTCCCTTAGGCAGCCTCTGGCTGCACCGCTTGACCGCACTCCCGCCCATTCATCTAGGTCGGTTCGCGAGAGCCGAGACCCGCTCTCCGAATCCGAGTTCGACTCCGCCCTGTTCCCCCTCGACCACCATTCTACCATTCCTGAGATGCCAGTGCCAGATGAAAGACCACAGTCAGATTTATCGGCACCTGAGTTTGGGTCTTTTGCCTTTGCAAAGACCATGGCCGACAACAGCGACGACCGCACCGGAGGTCCCCGAGCCGATCAGACATTCATCTTGGACCATGGTGTGATCAACTCCACCTTGATCGCCTCCCTTGAGACAGTTCAGCAGCAGTTGAGGGATCAGGGAGCATTCATGATAGAGATGAGGCGCGAGATGGAGCAGTTGAGAGTCGACCGCGATCAACGCGGGCCAGGAGATGGGCCGAGGAGACCCGACGATGTAGCCGCAGCAGCCACAGCTGCAGCAGTAGCCGCCGCAGCAGCGGCAGCCCCCAGACCAGCTGAGACCGATGCGGGAGTTACACAACCCCGGATTGACTTTGACGCACTATTGGGTAGTTCTTCCAGCCATCGTGGGGGACTTCAAGTTCCCCCCGAATACTTTGCAGCTCCTCCCCTGGTTCCATGGGCTCTCCACTGAGGAGCCCCATCTCCACCTTCAGGAGTTTCTGATGATCTGCAGCACCGTCCACGACAGACAGGTGGACGAGGATACAATCCGCATGATTGCCTTCCCCTTCTCACTGGCCGATAGAATAGCCACCTGGCTGAAGCATTTGGGGAAGTTCGTATACACCTGGGGGCAGCTCCGCACCGAGTACTTGAACAAGTACTATCCACTTGGGCGGACGAACGCAACGAGGGCTCTGATCAGCAACTTCTCCATGCTCCCCAATGAGCAATTCCACGAGGCATGGGAGAGGTTCCGTGAATTGACCGACAGATGCCCGCACCATGAGATCTCGAAGTCGAACCGAGTTCAGAGCTTCTTCTGCAGGCTGACACCAGAGCTACAGGGCCCGGTGAATGCTTCATGTGGCAGGTCCTACTTTGCCAAGGATCATGATCAGGTCTGGGCCATCTACGAGGAGATGGCCGAGAACTATATGGTGATGTCCCAGACCCGACTCTACACACAGGGACGCCCTCAGCCACATACCGTGTAGTACCAGAGGATCGCATGGGTCGACGCCGGTTCTTCCACTTTGTCAGCGGTAGCCGCACAGGCTGAGTCCACAGCCGTTGACATGGGCATTATCAGCGAGAAGCTGGACCGGATGGAGATCATAGAGAAGAAGCAGTGACAGGGTATCCCGCAGATGGAGCTGATGGCACAGACACTGAGCGACTTGAAGATACGGCTCATGTGTCTCCAGGAGGCACAGACGGCTTCTCAGCCCCCTCTTCAGTCGCGAGGAGATCCGAGCAGCAGCGGCAGTTCATCCGAGCGCTCCCAACAGCCTAGACATGTCCATCTTGTACAGGCGGAGCCGTACCAGTAGCCGCGGCCACACTACCAGTCACCACCATCTCCAGACACACAGATGGTGGTTTACCAACTGGATCAGCCCCTGGTCGTACTCCCACCAGCCACCTACGAGCCCGAGCCATTGATGGACGTCAATGGGATTTGGTATGACCGTCCTCAGCCCGGTATCCGACGAGACCATCCCGGATTCTGTTGGTCGGTCGGAGGTGCCAGTTCCCAGCAACAGTCTCCGGGTCAGGGTGGCCAGTACGGCCATCAGCGAGATCACCAGCAGCAGCAGCCACCAGTGTACCAGCAGCAGCAGCAGTCAGACCAGTATGGTCCTCGTCCCTATCAGCATGGACATTCTTGGAGGCGTGATCAGCCTCAACATCAGTTTCATCCACAGCAGTACCCCTCTCACCCGCATCAACCACAGCAGCAGCCTCACTACCAGTGAGACCACCCGTCAGGTTCTCATGGGCCATCCTATGAGAACCCCGCCTTGGAGGACATAGCCCTCCTCCTGACCGATCAGCAGGCTACTTTCAGACGGGAGATGGACGAGTTCCGCCAGGAGATACGGGAGATCGTGAGAGGGAAGGCCGCCATACCTGCCCAGATCGAGCCGAACCCGAACAACCTCAAGAGGAAGTCTGAGCAGGTAGATTTCACATAGTATGCCACTCCTAGTGATGCATTTGGTGATATGGCTGCCTGTCTTTTTGATACTGACTTTGTCACACTTAGGAGCGGTAGGATGCCAGCAGGCGGCGCCTCGTCTAAGCGACACCCCCAGGCCACTTCCAGAGCGCCAGGCGAGCAGGAGAGGGGTGATGATGCCGTTAGAGATGATGACGGTGGTACTGTTGCCACCATGGATGCTAATCCCAACGGCGGTACTGATGTCATCGTTTCACCAGATGGAGGAGGTGGTACTGACGCCACCAGTGTTGCCGAGCCAGAGCGCGGTGCTGATGTCGCGAGTCGACCAGCCGAGGGTGGTGTTGATGCCACCGTTTTTACTTCTGATAGTCATGTAGTCTTTCCTTCTGTTCATGTATCTCGGGACACTTCTGGCAATAAAAGAAAGGGTTTATTTTCTTCTGATCCACCTGTGGTGCTTGATGTATGTGTAGATTCTACCGTCGAGCAGCCTAGACCCTCTCCTAGTCCTTCATCTGAGAAGGACCCTATGATCCCCTTCCCTATAGCACTTCACATGGGAAAAGGGAAGAAAATTGAAAATCCCAAAAAGAAGCAGCAGGAAGAGTTCATCCAGCAGATGATCGACAGATTTCACATTCAGCTGACTCTTCAGGAGGCCTTGGAGCACATCCCTCTACTCCAGAGATCGCTCAGAGACATGACCACAGTTAGAAGGAAGAGGAGGAACCACCAGTCTGAGATCCATGTACTGACCAGGGCCACGTATTTCGCGATTCAGAACCGTCTGCCGGCCAAGAGGCCAGATTCAGGAGCCCCGTACGTCAGATGCCATATCCGTGAGCAGACGTTCGACCACACTCTATTAGACAGCGGTTCGTCGATCAACCTACTTCTGGCATCCCTTCTCGACCGCTTTGAGTTGGGCACTCTACGACAGAGCAGGACAGTCCTTCAGTTTGTTGATCGATCTGTCAAGAGGCTGAAGGGGTTGCTGAGGGACGTTGTCGTCATGATTCAGGGCCTGCAATTCCCCGTGGACTTCGTTGTGTTGGACATGGAGATCCCTGAGTCGGTGACTGATACCCCCATCATTCTAGGTCGCCCGTTCATGGCCACAGCCAAGGCAGTGACCGACCATGATAGCGGGAAGGTATACTTTCGCGTAGAGGGCGAGGGTGTACGAATAGAGACGGTTGAGGATATCAGAGTTAGAGATTCAACATGCTCAGAGACGACCACTGATTCAGAGCAGATGACAGATGCCGGGCCAGACATCCACCAGGACTGCGACTTCGTGATTACAGATGATGAGGCAGTTTGGGCAGACCCCGAGGCACATGCCATCCTCTCACCTTCAGAGTCCGCTGATGCAGAGACGCCAGCAGAGGAGAGCTTGGAGAGCGCATTCCTGGTCCAGGATGCCTTTGAGGCAGTATAACCGGTTCTTGACCGCGGGACCGATTGTTATGAGTTTGATACAGATCCCTCGGAGTCAGATTTTGATTGGGAAGAGTTTGATGATTTCATACCAGATCTGACTTCTACTGAGCCTACAACTAGGGAGGAGGTGATGCCATGCAGAGCAGAGACAGTCCAGTAGAGCAGCCTTCTCCAGATTCAGATTGTGAGCGAGAGTTTCCGTTCTCCCATGCAGATTTGGCAGCATTCACTCATAGTTTTCAGAGGCCAGATTCGCCAGCACCGACATGTCCAGAGATGAAGCCGCTTCCTACGTCGTTGAAGTATAGGTTCCTTGTGGGTGAGCATGAGATGTACCCAGTCATTATCTCCGCCGATTTGACTGGAGAGCAAGAATCCCGTCTGATAGGGGTTCTTGAAAAGAACTGCAAGGCAATTGGATGGAGTGTAGTCGATCTCCAGGGGATAAGTCCGGCCATGTGCTCCCACCATATATATCTCGAGAATGAGGTGAAGCTGTCGTGTGAGTTCCAGCGGCGGTTGAACCCGAATTTGAGAGAGGTTGTCATGAAGGAGATCTCGAAATGGTGGAGCGCCGATTTTATCTACCTCATCTCCGACTCCAAGTGGGTCAGCCCGTTGCATGTGGTACCCAAGAAGATGGGCATCACTACTGTTGTCAGCGAGTCTGGAGAGGAGATCGCTACCCGGGTACCCACTTCTTGGCGGGTCTGCGTAGATTACATACGACTCAACCAGTCCACCAAGAAGGATCACTTCCCCCTGCCCTTTATAGATCAGATCATTGAGATACTGGCAGGGAAGAGCCATTACTGCTTCTTGGATGGGTACTCCGGCTACAATCAGGTGGCCATCGCGCTCGAGGACCAGGACAAGACTACCTTCACCTGTCCCTTTGGTACATATGCTTTTAGACGCATGCCATTTGGGCTATGCAACGCCCCTGCGACTTTTCAGAGGTGCATGCTGTCTATCTTTTCGGACATGGTGGGGGAGTGCTTGGAGGTCTTCATGGATGATTTCTCGGTCTACGGCGACGGATTCGACTCCTATCTTGACTGCCTAGACCGAGTCCTTCAGCGATGCATTGAGGTTCACCTAGTGTTATATTGGGAGAAGAGTCACTTCATGTTGACTCAGGGGACGGTGCTTGGCCATATCATCTCCAACAGGGGCATGGAGGTTGATCCGGCCAAGGTAGATGTCATTAGAAAACTCACACCATCGTCCAACTTGTGGCAGTTACGCTCTTTTTTGGGGCACGTCGGTTTCTACCGACGCTTCATTCATGATTTCAGTAGGATTGCCCGACCGTTGACTGATCTGCTGACGAAAGACACCGAGTTCCTTGTCGATGACAAGTGTCTTTCGTCGTTCGAGACTCTCAAGAGATGTGTTGTTGAGGCTCCTGTTCTCCAGCCGATTGATTGGTCTCTTCCATTCGAGATCATGACGGATGCCTCCGATTTTGCTGTAGGGGCCATGCTGGGACAGAGGAGGGATGGAGTCCCATTTGCCATTCACTACGCTAGCCGTACATTGGATGCCGCACAACGGAACTACATAGTCACTGAGAAGGAGATGCTAGCCGTAGTTTTTGCCCTAGATAAGTTCAGAGCTTATAGTATCAGATCTAGAGTGACCATATACACTGATCATACCGCCATCAGGTACTTCATGGCAAAGAAGGATGCCAAAGGCAGATTGATCAGATGGATCCTTCTACTCCAGGAGTTTGACATAGAGATTAAGGATAAGCCTGGAGTCAAGAATGTGGTGGCGAATCATCTCTCCCGATTAGAGCATCTTGAGGATTCTGAGCAGACTGAGCCTATATGTGAGACCTTCCCGGATGAGGCAATCCTTGCTATCGCCTCTCTCCCGTGGTACACCAATATTGTGAACTTTCTTGTTGCTAAGAAAGTTCCACAAGATTGGCCCATGCAGAGACTTGAGACCTTCCTCGCGAAGGCCAAGTTCTACCACTGGGAGGATCCCATCCTTTACCATGAAGGAGGGGATAGCGTCTGGCGTAGGTGTATTCCTCAGTATATGCATCACAGCGTCCTTACTTACTGCCACAAGCTTGAGGCATGAGGACATCACTCAGGGAGGAGAACGGCGCAGAAAGTGCTCCAATCCGGCCTATGGTGTCCTACCCTCTTCAAGGACTCTGATGAGTTCGTGAAGAGGTGTACCGACTGTCAGAGGATGGGCACTTGTGGACAGCGTGATATGATGCCGATGCAGCCCATTCCTTTTGTGAGGTTTTTGACGCATGGGGCATCGATTTCATGGATCCATTCCCTAAGAGTCAGGGATTCGAGTACATTCTGTTGGCCGTGGATTATGTTAGTCGTTGGGTTGAGGCCATCCCCGCCCGAACCGTAGATGCTAAGACTGTTTGCACATTTTTGAGGAAGCATATCATTTCACGGTTTGGGGTACCTCGAGTGTTGATATCTGACGGGGGGTCTCATTTCGTCAACGACAAGGTAAAGGCCCTTGCTAGCGAGTTCAGCATAGACCATCGAGTTGCCACTCCATACCATCCTCAGACGAATGGTCTCGCCGAAGTGTCGAACAGGGAGATCAAGACTATATTGCAGAAAGTCGTCTGCCCTGACCGAAAGGATTGGTCAAAGCTTTTGGACTCGGTCTTGTGGGCATATAGGACGTCTTTCAAGACACCTTTGGGCACATCTCCCTTTCGCCTCATTTATGGAAAGCCGTGCCATTTACCTGTTGAGTTGAGACATAGGTCACTTTGGGCAATCACTGATATACTTTTGGATTCAGATAGTGTAGGAGATCAGAGGAGGGCAGAGTTAGCAGCCTTGGAGGAGCTTCGTGATACCGCCTTCTCAAACAGCCCACAGTACAAGGAGAGAGTGAAGGAGTGGCATGATTCTCACATCAGCCACAAACATTTTTGAGCCTGGACAGAGAGTATGGTTGTTTGATGCTAGGCTTCGTCTATTTCCAGGGAAGCTACAGAGCAAATGGAAGGGACTGTATTTGGTGAGAAAGGTATACAACAATGGGAGTATTGACATATCTGAGTTGTCTTCTGAGAGTACCTTTCGAGTGAACGGCCAGCGGCTCAAGCCATATCTAGATCATGATCCGCGGGTCGTTGATGTTACCCCTATTCACTTTGCATGAGATGTGGTCTCTTGACTCACATCTATTGCATCTCACGCATGATTATCACTATTCTCTCGACATGTAAAGATCCAGATGTCCATATCATTCCATTCTTTAGCCCCACATCCCTTTTCTCATCTTATGATTATGCTATACTTAGGGTGTACTTTACCCTAAGTATAGGGGGGATGTAGGACTCTCGGGTATTCTTTTTTATTCTTTCTACCCCTGTTTTTGCTGCCTATACTTAGGGATATTTTACCCTAAGTATGGGGGGTAGACCCTGTACATTCTTCGCTTGGATTTCCCTTTGTGTACAGCCTGCTATACTTGGATTATTTGATCCTAAGTATAGGGGGAAATGCCAAGACCCTCTTGATTTTCTATTCTTTGATTCGTTTTTTATATAGCCTTCCTTTTCACTTCCCTACACTAAGCACGAGTTATGTCTTCTTTATCGCTCTTGACTCTGAGGACATTGTTCGAGCTAAGTATAGGGGGTGTATATATTTCATATATACTTTAGCCATAACTCGTACTTTATGTGAGTGTGTTAATAAATAAAAATGGCTAAAAACCCAAAAATCCATAAAAATTAAAAAAAATCCTTGTAAATAAACATTCTTTTATTGCACATACATAGCTATTGTATAAATTATTTTTGTAAAAATGTTTGTAAAAACTTTTTGTGTAAATAATGTGTAAATATGTGCATATCAAAATTATGTATATAGTACAAAATTTTTCCAAAATGTTTTGAAAATCAAAAGTTTGCAAAAACCTCGTGTAAATTTGTGTACATATTTTGCAAAACTTGCATTCATTCATACATCCATGATTTCAAAATATTTTTCAAAAATTTTGCATGTTTGTAAATATTGTGTAAATAGCATATTTGTATATATTTGTACAGTTTTTCCTAGATTATAGTTGACATTTAAACTAGCCTCGAATTAAATTGGAAAATGGAACTTGATTATGATCTTAATCCACCTAATTATAAGAGGAACCTTATAGGGATTAGGGTTAAGGCTTTTCAGGTCCATGGTGACTTAATTCTTTGATTCCACTAGGCTATGATCACATGTCATCTCAGTGAGCCTAAGTAGAGCACTTAACAACATACATGACTCATATAGACAATGGCTTGACTTGGACCCGCACTTTACACCGAGCTCTCTACGGATGAGGTGGTGAGGAGGTAGTCTTCTTTGACTTGGGGTAGCATATGAGGGTAATACTTCTAGGCGGAACCTCTCTTCTTCTTTTAGTGAAGGAAGTACGTCTCAACTTGGTCTGGTTGCCATGAGGTCTAACGACAGGAGTTGTAGGTTGCAATAATGCTTCAAAAGAGGGATAGTCTACTGTCTCAAGAGGAAAAACTCCTTATGTACATATGTTGCACCTTGTAAATATGTGTATAGATGCACTTGAAAAAAAATGCAAAAAGAAAATAACTCCAAAAAAGTGGTGGGTCTGATAGAAAATGATAATCCCATCGGAGTATGTATATAGTGCAATAAGCAAAGCTTGAGACTCATGTTCCATCTTATGTAGCTTGCAGCAGGGAGACTTAGCTACAGTGGTTGAGCTCCCAAGGATACATGGCTACACTGGCCATGGTCCATTCTCTTCTTCCCCCTCTTCTTGAGCCGGTTGAACTTGAACTTAGAAGGGAATACCCCGCTCCTCGAGGAAAGAGTGGCCAGATTGGGGTCATAGAGTTACCTTGTTGGGGAGGGTTGTCAAGTTGCTACTTCTGAGGTGGAGAGCTATACCTCACATACACTGTACAAGTTCATGGTCTTCAGGGTTTGTGTATGTAGACTTGTTCTGATCTGGATTGTTGAGGAGTTTTGACTATAGATTAGTGGATCTTAGAGGCTGTTGAGTTTTAAACTTAAGTCCAAATAAGGTTCCGACACATTAATAATCCAAAGATCTGATCGAGCTCCATATTTCAATTTAATGAAGGCAAGTTTAATAATCAGCATTGATCTATGCATTTTCTCCTCTCTTTCTTTCTTTTTCACTTCTTTTTCAAATAAGTGTTTGCTAAGGGACTAGCAAAGTTAAGTATAGGGGGGTGATGAATACCCATTCATCACTCTTTATTCTTTTATTTTAGCTACAAAACCTATGCAAAACACATGTAGATAGTTGTAAATAACAATAATTACCATTTAGCATGCATGGTGTAAATATGCATATTTAGCATGTTTTTATGCATAAATAAAAGAATAAAGAAATAAAAGAAAAAGATGGAGATATTTAGAATAAATATTGAGCGACCTAATCCCAAGGGAGGGCTCAGCATGGGCCTGACTGCAAAAGAACCCAAGTAGAGAGAGATAGGGAAGCTCATATTTGTGTACATATACCTATGTAAATAAATAAAATTATTTTCCTCTTACTCAAAATAAAAATGGATGTGTATTTATTTGTATATATTTGTAAATATTAAATTACAATAAAATTGGAAAAAATAAAAGAAAGCTAAAAAGAAATAAAATTACCTTCTTCATTGTACATAGACCACATGTATAGAACCACTCACCTATTTATTTTGCCTTATAAATAAATAATTAAAATCCCATAAAAATATGTACATATTCCATATTTCATGGTATAAATAAATAAAATAAAAACTAGAAAAATGAAAATAAAATAAAAAGAAATAAAATAAAATCAACTTCCAACCTTGTACATATACCATGTATATATATAAATAAAAGTATTTATTTCACCCTTGTAAATAATTAATAAAAATAAAATAAAAATACACTATTATTCCATATTTTATTCTATAAATAAATAAAATATAAAATGGTAATAATTATATAAAAATAAATAATTAAAAATCAAAAATAAAAAATACTTATGTATATACATGTATATAATAATAATATTTTGTAAATACCTAAATTATATTTCAAAAAAATAAATAAAAATCACAAAAAATATTTAAAAATAAATAAACAATTTTCATGTTTTAAGTTTTTCGAAATTAATTCATTTATTATTTTTTATTGAATTATCAAATTTTTAATAAAAGCTGAATTCCCATTGGTCCACGGGGGATTGTAGACCCCCGGTCAACTCTCCCCCGCGGACCCCCTCCCAAGCGGATCGGGTTTTTGACCCGAGTTCTCCTATTTTTCCCCATCTGATCCGCCTTCCAATCGACTAAACCCCAGGATCCATTTGCAGCCTGATGATCCGAGACCTCCGCCCGACCTCCATTCTAGGGGTCCGTGCATCGACGTGTGTGCCTGACTCCCTTCTTTTGGGACCCCTCACACTATATAACTCCAGCTTCGCCGCACAATTCACGCCATCTTTGGTGCTACTCCATCGTCCCATGACCTCCATCCCCTTCCTCTGAGTGACAGCAGTGCGAGGGTGGTGTCGAAGAGAGGAGAGGAGCCCTCCGCCACTGATCTGGCGTCATCTGACCGCCGTGCGCCGCCGTGAGTTTCGCCCGAGCCTCGGGTTGTCGATGACCCTCAAGGCGATGACCAGAGCTTCCTTAGCTCGTCCACAGTCGACTCCCGTCATCAGGTATACCCTATTCTTCCTATCTTTCGTTAATTTTCGATTTCCCCCAATTCACTCCACCGCCATCCCTCATCGATTCCGACCACGCCGCTCACCCATTTCATCGACCGACCCGACCAACATCTTCACGAGACCTCTCTTCGCGTTCTTCGCCCATTCACCCACCTTGATTCGACCGGAATCAAGAACTCGACCTCCCTCGATGTCGCCTCGCCGGAGGTCGCCCATCTCGACGCGCCATCCACCCATTGCGCCTCTAACCGGGTCGAGGCAGTTTGCCCTCGACCCAGGAGTCCTCTCGCGCTATTTTGCAGGTCGAAGGAGACCCATCTAAGGGTCTGAACATCTAGGCACAGAGCTCTAGCTCCGCTTTCGTCGCCGGGGCTCCTCGGAGCTTCTCGGCGTCATCGGAGGAGTCCACCATCTGCGGGAGGCCTTGGCGACTCCGTTCCACATCTTTGCAGCCCCCGAGGAGGTCCAACGCACCCGTGGTGCTCCGGCGAAGTTCGCTGGAGCCTTGTTCTTCCAGGATCCTCCGCCGCCGTTGGATCAGCCCTTCGCTCCAGACGTTATCCCAGTCGTCCATCTGAGGAGTTGCACCGACCGTCTGATTTTTCTAGGGCTTGATCCCAGCCATCCATTCAAACGAAGGGTGGCCCGAGATCCAGCACCGTCAGATAAGCCACGTGGCCACCCCTCAGCCGTCCGAGTTAATAAAGGGTAATTTACCCTTAGGCCCTTCTTTCTTCTGTTTTTATTAATTAGTCCTATAAATATTAGGTATAGTTGTTTTTATTTTGGTTAAATTGCATAGAGGGCCTGGATGTTTATCGTATTTGCATATTAGTCCCTGTGTGTGTGAATCATGTGCCTCGACACGTGAGGTCTGGGCTTTTTGCACTCTCTATCATGTAGTTCTTGGATGTTAATGCTAGCATTTTTATAAATAGAATTTACATTTATAGCCCTCTGTGTCTGGATCACATGATTTGCGCGTGTACGCTGCACTTTTTGCATGATTGGCCCCTGAGTTTTCTATCGTGTTAATGTTTGGTCCCTGCAATTAGTTTTCTTTGCATTAAGGTCCCTATGCACTATGTGCCTCTTTTTGATTTAAACAAAATATCAAACTTAACCCAAATTGCGTGAAATTTGGACACGCGGCTCCTGCCATTGTGTAAAAAATTCCCTAATTTTTGGGTACATTTTTTAGGCATTTTTTCTATTTTTAAAAATTAAAAAATCGTCATTTTTGTGTCTGTTTAGATTATACAATCATAAAAAAAATATAAAAACCCTTTTAAAAATTCTAAAAAAAATATTATTTGTTAGCTTTGGTGCATTTGATTTTCTGTGCATTTTTTAGTATTTTTGGACTTATAAAAATCTTAAAAATTAAAAAACACTTAAAAACTCATGAAAATTCTAAAAAATTATAGAAAACTCAAAAATTAATAAACTCTTCTTTTGAATTTTCTTTGTTATTTTTATTTTTCATAAAAATACCTCAAAGCTTTTACAGATCAATTTGATATTTTAAATTGGTCTTTCAAGCCTGACTGGACAGTTTGCTTTCGTTTTCACCTTCTTTGATTTTTAGAAAATTCCATAAAATTTATAAAAATCTCAAAAATTCACCAAAAACAGTAAAAAACCTATAAACATAAAAATATTTTTGTTTGAATTTTTGGATCATTTTTTAGTGTTGAAATAATTGGTTGAATTTGCTTGTATTTGCTTTTTCTTTATTTTCCTTCATTATTAAAAATCTAAAAAAAATATAAAAATATTTAAAAACCACCAAAAATACTTGTTTTTGTTTTCTTTTATTGCTGACTACTTCGTAGGCTGCGAGGCCAACTCGTGCTCCTTAAGACCGACCCTAGGTGCTATACCAGGTTAATCACATAGCAAGACCGCTATTTTGGTTTTCATTGATTTTTATCTTTTCGATTGGTGGTCTGATTTTGTTTCTTGATTGAGCTCTGAGCCCCGAGCGACTGAGGTCGCAACGACCTTAGTGATATATTTACCTTAGTCCATCGGGCGGCTCACATCAGTTGCTCATCCACCAAGAGTCGCACGATGAAGCGCTTTAAGGGGTAAATTTCATATCCTCCCCTCGCAATTTTGGCAGTTTTTTTGTATAGTCTTGTAAATAATTAAAACAGTTCAATATTTTTTTAGTAATAGCAACAAGGATCTCGAGCTTCCATGTATTTATGATTTGGTCCAGTCCAGCTCAACTCACGTGTCATCCCACATGAGCTGGGCATTTTGCAGAGATACCCTTGCAGATTTTTGTATTGTGTTTTAGTATTCAAATTTTAAATAAAAATTGTATATTTTTGAGAAATTTGTATATTCAGCAATTCCTCTATTTTTAATTGCAAATATGCCCTTGCTAGTACATGTATTTTTGTGCTTGTATTTCATTTAATAAAAAAGAGCATCTGTCCTCAGAAAATTATGCAAAAATAGGGTTAGATGCCTGCTAGCATGTACTTGCAAGCTATTTTTTGATTTTACATTTTAGCATTTTAACTATTTATTAAAAAAATCAAAAGAGCATAGTTTTTCCTTGTTTGAATTAAAAATTACCAAAAATATAAAGCCTTTTTGAAAAACTCCAAAGTAATAATATTTTTTATTTTAGCATCTTGTATCTTTAGATAAAAAATCCCTAAAAAGAAAAGTTAAAGATAAAAAAATTAAAAAGCTCCAAAATCTTGTAAAAATAGGAAAAATCACAAAAAATCCCCAAAAAAGTATTTTTATCTGGAATTTTCTTTATAATATTATCTACATATTAAAATTTATTTGAAGGATTTTGGACTTTATTTGCTATTTTTTATCTTCAAATCAATTATACCTATTTATTTAATCCTTGTTTTGGGATATTTTTACTTTAAAAATATATAAAAATTAGCAAAAACCTTGGAAAAATCACAAAAATAGTATAAAATTTTACAAAACCAAAAATCATTTTTTCTTGTATTTTGATTATTCCGAGTAGTATTTATAATTCTATTATCTTATATTGTATATATAACCTATATATTCTTATATAATATATTAAAGAGAAAAAAAGAGTATAAAATCAGAAAATATAAAATGAAAAATAAAATTAAAAATTAAAAATAATAAATAATTCTATAAAAAATTAAAATCCAATAAAATATAAAATTAAAATGCACACAAAAAGAGAATAAAAAGACAAGAAGTGGAACAAGTTTTGCCCATTATCGCCCAATCTACCATTTCTCCCTGAGTTCATCCTCTACACATGCTTACACACTATTCACAATATGAGGGTTATAATAAAATTTAACTATGCATTTTTTCTTTGCACTTCTATATTCCCTTGTGGGTTAATTGTTGATTGAATCGAGATTTCGTGAGCGGTCGCCTCAGCGACAATGTTGTCTTCACTTTTCTTCTAGTGAGGATAATGTTTTTAGACCCTCTCGCGAAACTCTCCTTCAACACTACCATAATCCACATTAAACAGGATGTACTAAAATCATTTATTGTTAGGGAATGGGATCATGAAGGCAATGCCCCAAGCGTTAAAACCATCTGAAATATGGACATACTCAAGGGACATTGTTTCTTTGGAACTGATGGTTTCTCCCATTTGCTGACAATTAGTACAACCCTACACATATGTTGTAAGATCCTTAAACAGAGTTGGCCATCGTAGGCCACATTGTAGAACCTTTGCTCTTGTGCACTTCTCGAATGGTGTCCACCTGCTTCTAGTCTATGATAATGGTCTAGGACACATATGTATTCCTCTCGAGGAATGCACCTCCTCCAGATACAATCTGTATCCTCACGAAATAGGTACGGATCCTCCCACTAGTAAAAATGAATATCTGATAAGGACTTGTCTACCTCAAGCTTGGGCCAATCTTGTGGAACTTTTTGGAGATACGATAGTTCACAATATCAGTGTACCATGGCAGTATAGCAACAAACAAGATCGTCTCATCTGGGAAAGTCTCAGTGATAGGAAGTAGTAACTACTTAGGAGTCTTTATATATGTAATCTAGGAAAGATGATTTGTCACTACATTCTTCACTGCAAGTTTATCACGAATCTCCAAATCAAACTCCTGGAGTATAAGGATCCATCTAAGGAAATGTGGCTTAGCATCCTTCTTTCCTTATAAATACCTATTGGCAGTATGATCAATGTATACAATCACTCTAGGTGTGATTTGAATTTCTCCAAGGCAAAAACAACTACTAGCATTTCCTTCTCTATAAAGTTGTAATTCTTTTATGCATCATTGAGAATCTTGCTAGCATAGTGTATAGCAAACAATATTACGTCCCTTATCTTATATAAAACAACTCCAACTACATAATCTGAGGCATCTATCATAATATCAAAAGGAAGAGACTAATCATGTGGTTGTATGACAAGAGTGTCTGTAACCAAGTCTTTCATCTGATAAAATGCATGAAGGACCTTCACATCAATAATAAACTCACTCTCCTTGCATATAAGGTCAGTAAAAGGTCGGATGATCTTGTTGAAGTCATTAATGAATAACCTATAAAATCCAACTTGCCCAAGAAATGACCTCAATTGCTTCAAAGTCATCGAAAACTCTAGATTTACAAGCACGTCAACCTTGGTCGGGTTAGCCACCAAGCCATTCTAAAAATCAACCTAAGTCGTGCCTCCCCGACAATGACGCCATCTGAAAATCCCAAAATTTTTGTACCCTAATTCGATGAAATTAACGTTTAATATGCGTTCGTTGTAGGAAAGGAATTCAGATTATTCAAAAAGACCACTAAATTAATTTAGCAATTAAAGCAAGAAGTCATGTTTTTATTTTACTTGAGAAAGCCTAAGGTTGAACCCAAGGAGGACACTATTTGGTTAAAAGTCAATTTTGAAGCTAGGTTTTCAGATAAGCATTTTAATTTTTTATGCAAATAAAAATGAAATGTAGTTTTAGGTAAGTCTAGGGACTAAATTAAAATTTTCAATCAAACGATATCCAAAAATCCTCAAACTTGGTTGGAAGGTGAAAAATGATGAAATTAATTTTTTTTAAGTTTTTTAGAATTTTTGGATGCAAAATGAATTTATTATGGAATAAAATGCATGCATGGTGTTTTTTCATAAATTGATTATAATAAATAGCAAATATAATCCTTTCTTAGAAATAAAACTATCCTAGATAGGTCTAATCAAGATGTATCTAAGAAAATTAATAGATCCAAAAAATAATGGATCTACGGTCTATTAAAATCAACTATTAAAACCACCATTTAATTTATCGTGATCTCGATATGTGTGCAAATGACATCAATTTGGGCACAATATAGAACACACTTAAGTATACCAATTATGAATTTTTAGAAATTTTTGGAGCAACAGGTGATTTATTACAAACTAAAGACCAAGAAGTAGGTAAAATAGACAATTTTTCATTAATTCAATTTAATTAAATAAACCACAGCTCACAAAAATATAATCATTATCCATAATGATAGAGCATAAAGTGTTCTACACGATGTTATTTTTAAAATTAAAATAAGATGACAAAATGATGTTCTAATAAATATGCAAATATAGGAGTATGTATGCAGGACAGATAAAATAAACGAAATAAAAATCTAAATAGGATGAATATGTGATTACCAAAACCCGCGAGGTAGTTTGCAAATTTCACATGCGCTTACATGTTGTGCATGTGTGGTTGGTCGAGGGGGGCCCTTTGCAATTGGTTGAAATGTCGAGGACCTTGGTGCAATTATACCCGCAGGTGCGTACTGCGCACGTGGTATCCAAAAGATGGGGGGCTTCTTTTGAATTGTGGAGAACGAGGGGGGGTGGGCAGGCTCTGGCACAATTATCCCCGGAGGGCACGTGCATGGCATGTGCTTCTGGAGGCTAGGGTCTGCAATTAAGCATTGGTTGGCCGAGGTACCACGTGCGACGGTGTCTGTGTTGGCTCACCCGAGCCTAAAGGAGTGGAAGGAGTCTCGGCAGGCGAGGTTCTGTGTTGCTGAAGCTATACGTAGCGACGATAGGATGGTTTGGCTCACTCGAACCTCGAGGTTCGAGAGAGGCAATGGAGTGGTGTCTTAGTGGTCGTTGGATCAAGGGCTAAAAGCCTGATTCTATAGCTACTAAATGTCAATGTGAAACTGGGGCAAAGGTTGTAGAGGAGCGGAGGGTGAGTCGTCGACAGGGCAGCTCGTGGGAGGTGGGAAGACGAGTGCATGGTTCGAGGCGACGAGCTCAGTCAAAGTCGAAGGTCGGAGAGAGAAGGTTGCTTGATGGTGCATCGAGCTCAAGGTAGAGGCGGGTACTAAAGCGAGTGGTCGACAGTGGAGCTTTGGAGTCAAGGCATAGACAAAGTCGATGGTTATGGCGGTTGGAGATGAGGAAGTCGATGGTGGCTCCGGTGTTGATAGGCGGTGATGAGCGGTGGGTAGAGATTGGAGAGAAAAGAAGAGGAGCAGTACGGAAGAAGGGTTCGTGGCGGTGAAGGTGGAGGTCGAGGCGGAGATAGAAAAAGAGTGAGGAAGGAGAAGAAGAACATAGGAGATAAAGAAAGATGAAAAAAAGAAAGAGAGGAAGGGAGAAGGAGGGAGAAGGAGTTTACCTGCAGCACAAGCTCGTTGTCGTCGCTCGATGGCTTGGCTCGCCGAACCTCAGGCAAAGACTTGTATTGCTGCAACACGGAGCGGAGCTCTGCGGATCTCACCGGAGAAGAGAATGTATTCACTCGACTGTGACATATCTCCGTTGTCACCGTAGCGGGTTGGAAGCTCTTCCTCTCTCGTGGCTTGCAGCAGATGTCGCACGGGTGGTGACCGACATGCTTTTAAGGGCTGTTGAGGAGGTGGTTGAGAGGGAGATCATGGGCCACAACATTGGCGAGGAGAGAGAAAAAGGCAGGGGACAGTTGGGGGGAGGGCGAAGGTGTAACAGATATGCAGGTCATGCGGGGAGTGGGTGATGAGAGAAGAGGGTGAGAGAGGCGGGTTGTTGCAGCGACGAGGAGAGAAACGTGGGAGGGTGGTTGCGGTCCCCACAGGGCGGCAGTTGCAAGACCGGATCAGGCGGAGGAGGATGCATGAGGGAGGGGGCGCAGGCGGAGGGAGTCATGTGGCAGTTGGGGGAATGGCGGTTGTAGCCCCGCCGCGAAGGGCAGAGTGACATTGGAGGGAGGAGAGGGGTGCCACATGGCATGCCCTAGGGTTGCTATGTGGTGGAAAATAAAACAGAATTAAAAAAATTAAAATTAAACTTCATAATAATAATTAAAATACTAAATAAATAAATAAAATAAAATAAAATAAAAAACAAATAAATGAAATATAATAGTTAAAATAAATAAATAAATAATATGAATATAAATAAATAACAATAAATAAATAAATAGATAAATAAATAATAACATAATAAAAATAAGAAGCAAAAAATGGGGGTGACATGTGACGACTCCAGGAGCTGCCACATGTTGCTCCTAAAAAGTCAAAAATAAATCCAAATAAAAATAAAAAAGAAATATCAAACGAAGTCAAATAAAAAGGTGATCAACATGAAAGATGCTCGTCTCGATGAGATCTACAACTTTTATGAAGGGCCCAAAACCAAAAGAAAGTATATGTGCAAAAAGTTTTTTTGGCGGTACTCTATATATATAAAATGCTGCATTTTTTACTTCGCAAATTTTTTTATCATTTATGAATAAGATAAAAATAAAAATAAAATCAATTACAATATGAAATAAATATTTATAATTTAATCTTATTTTGGATTTCTAATAATTAATAAAATAAAGAGATAAAATAAAGGGGACTTGTACACATACTGTATATACAAACTCAAGGTGATTTGTTTTCTTTGATTTTTGCCCCAATTTTTATTTGTATTTATACACATTTTACTAAAAAAATCAAATAAAATATATTCAAAATAAATAAAAAAATTATTTTATATACAAAATAATAATGTCAAATTAGTCAATATGTACAATATATAATAAGGACGAAAAACCAAAGTTTCACATATGAACTACGATTCTTTTGAATTTTTTCTTGTTTTTGTAGGTAATTGAACATACATTAATTTAAAAGTGAGTAGGGTCCATAGGAGACCATATGAGAGAGATATTGGCATTTTAAGGCTTTTAGTCTCAAACTAGGATTTTGGTTTTATTGGGTAATTTTACAAGTTGGTATTTTTCATTAATTAGTGTTAGTAATATATACACTGTAGAGTTGACTTTATTTCATTTATAGTTAGTGAAAAATAAATAAAAATAAAGGAAAATGGGGAATTATACAAGTGATATTTACAAGGAAATTTGGGCTTCTCACTAGTGCAATTATGAATGCTAAAATGCAAATATTATCTACAAGTGCATGAATGATAATAACGAAGAATAACTGGAGAAATGCAACTAATTATTCAAAAACAAAGCTTTATTTTCAAATTTTAGAATGATGAATCATAGATTCATCAATGGCATGGCCCAATACAATCCCATTGGTCACCATAAAGTGACTCTTCTCCCACGAGAGGACCGAATTCACCTCACAACAATGCTGAAGTACAATGTATAAATAAGCCAAACATGTGTCAAAACTATCTTCGTAGACTGAAAAATCGTCCATGAAGTCCTCAAGGAAACTACCTACCATGTCGGCAAAAACAATAAACATACATCTCTGTGTATCCGTAGCGTTATATAATCCAAAGAGCATCTGTCTAAAGGCGTAGGTGCCAAACGGACAAGTGAAAGTAGTTTTCTCCTGATCCCAATGAGCGATTGCTACCTGGTTATATCATGAGTATTCATATAAGAAACAGAAGAACTCCTTCACTGCCAGTATTTCGACGATCTGGTCAATAAAGGGTAATGGAAAGTGATTTTTCTTGGTCAATGAGTTTAGGCACCTGTAATCTACACAGACACACCATGAATTGGTTACTTGGGTCGGATTCTCCTCACCACAATCATTCGCCACAATAGTAATCCTGGATTTCTTTGAAACTACATGTAACATACTAATCCATTTAGAATCATAAATGGGATAAATAAAGCCAGTTTTGCACCACTTCTTGATCTCATTTATGATAACATCCCAGAGATTAGGATTCAGATGACTCTGAAACTCACGGGATAGCTTGTTTTCATCCTCTAAGTAGATATGATGAGAACACAATGCCAGATTAATCCCATGGAGATCCAAAATCTTACATCCTATGTCCTTACGGTTTCTCTCAAGATCCTCTAGCAATCGATATTCTTGATCATCAGTCAACTACAAAGTGATGATGACCGAAAACATTTAGGGCTCACTCGCAAGGAAGGCATACTTCAGTATTGATGGTAAAATCTTAAGCTCTGATGGGGTCTGAATCTACTTTGTAGCAACCTCAGAAACTATACTAGTGGAAGGTAAATGATCTGGCAACTGTGAGCTGTCCATCGTAGCTACAATCGGCTTAGCATGTAATGTCTCATAAAATATGCAATAAATTCTCTCTGCTCAGAATGGGATGGATCATCGGTCAACTCAAAAAACTCATCAGAAAATAACTCAAAAAGTCCATCAACATACAACTCATCGTCAATAATGATAGAGCAAATGTCGACTATGCTTTCCAGTCCTTCCTTTCAAGAACGGAAGTCCTAGGTATCAATGTAATATGGAAATAAATCGATGTCTCTGATCTCAGCTAAAAAATCACAGTCCTCTGACTCAAATGTAACAAACTCTCTATCCTCTGACACTGGCTCTGTAGGATTCAGATTCGAGATCATCTCTATCTTAACCATGTCATTGCGGGAGTGAAAGGTTATCTCTCTAGTACCATAATCCACTACCACTTCAGCGGTTCGTAGGAACGACCAACCGTGTATGACTGGGGTATGGAGTAACGGTGTTGAGATGTCCATATACAAGACAATGAAGTCCACTGGGAACTGCATTCCTTGCACTGTTCTGATAACATCCTCTAGAATGCCCCTTAGCCTCTTGTTCGATCTATCAACAAACTAAAGGACCATCTTGTTTGATCTAAGAGTCCCCAACCCGAACTCTTTGAGTATCGAGGTCGGCATGAGATTGATGGAGGATCCACTATCAAGAAGAGTATGATCAACTTCCTAATCAAATATGTGACATCGAATAAGAGGTGCTCCCATGTATTCCTTTTTAGGTGGAAGGTTGTTGATGGCTTGAACAATGGCCATGGTCAAGATATATTTCTCAGTCCTCTTGCATCTAGTCTGCTTTGGTTGACAATTTGTAGTACATGCTTCTTTTAATCCTATATTAACAACATTTATGTACTCCATGGCCTTCAGAAGTGGCATCTCAAGGAAAATGTCCTGAAGTATCTCAACCACTCCAAGATTAGAAAGTGTTGTTTTTAATTATCGAATATTTTTGCTTTTATTCAATGCATCAGGAAAAGGTACAAAATCAGAATCAAAATTCTTTTTATTCACATCAGAATCAACATGTACATATGGACAATCAGAGTCCGTCTGTATAATATCATCCATAACATGTAAAGAAAAAGAAAATGGCCTCAGGTTGCTCCGTCTGCTGCTGGAGCAGAAGAATCTGTGATGGGTGTGCTCTCCTCCAAGACTGTCTCGACTTTGCATCCCCAATATTATCTTTTTGGGCCTTTTGTTTTTCTTCATTTTTTTAGTATTTTATAGTGGATGATGTTGGCGGTACTCCTCCATAGACCGCAATGCTCGGTCTTTGCTCAGTGGATGAAGAATGTGAGGAAGACGATGAAGCTCGATCAATGGCTTTATTGCTCAATCCCAATGGTGCTGGTGGCTGCAATCTCCTACCGCTCTTGAGAGTAACGACATTAGATTAACATGAAAATTAGAAATCATATATATATCGGGAGTGGTTGGATCATGATGTGCTACTTGTTCCTTATTGCGGTGGAAATTGTTGGGATTAGCTTCAACCCGGGTTGGTATGGTGGTCACTGTTGTTGTCGTCAGGCCGTCTAGCCGCTGGTTGATGTCACTCATGTTCTTCATAAACTGTGCAGATAATCCAGTGAGGGGTTCATCGAGGGTGCCTCATGCTGCTTAACAACCGGGGGTCGTTGAGACTGGAAGTGTGAAGGCTACTGATGGTACCAGAATATGCAGTGTTGCGTGTAATGATACTGATGATGAGGAGGAGGAGGATGTGAATATTGCGCATGCTGCTGATATTATGGCTAGTGAGAATATGCAAGCTGCTTCTGCTGAAATTCGTGTCTCCATGTTTGTAAGTGAGGTGGAGTCTGATAACGAGGCTAAGGCTTGTGATGGAACTAATGTGGACTACCTCCCTGATACTGGTGAACCAGCTTCTGGTTGGCATGTGAACCCAACTATGATTGTTCTGACGGATAGGTTTGGCTGCGCTCGGGACCACTCCAAATGCCATTCACCTCCTGTATGTGAGGTGGAGGTGGAAATTGTGGCTCTGAAAAATATGGAGTCTCCTGATAGTATGGCACCACATATGCTAGAATCTGCTGCTGGACCTGATATGGAGTCTACACATAGTAAACGTCTTGAACTGCAGGAGGTGCTCTGGTACTCTATTGAACAAGAGTGGAAATAGACTCAGATGCAGAAGTATTGGTCGTGGCACTAGTACTTTGACATGCATGGATAGTACTGACAAGTAGCTCCAGATGTTTTGTGATCTCATCCAGCTTATCCAACAGTTTCGACCTCTGTTCGATCACATGTAATTTGTCTAGCTCTTATGATCGCTTTTCAGTTATATCTACTTTGGATAGGTGATTTCCAATAATGTTCAGATCGGAACTGCTCGCCCTATCCACATCATTAGGTGTTACCACGTTGATGGCCTGGTAGGTATAGAAGATGGTAAAGGATGCTTTTGAAATGCGTGGGAAGAAGATAGAGTTGTATCTCTCCACCATTTTGTCAAAAATCTACCATAATACATACTCATCCTTGTTGAAGTGTAAACCCCCACAAGTGGCATCTACCAATATCTGATTCTCTAAAATCAAACCCCCAAAATAGTCTGCACTAAGCTTGTCTTTGGAGTATTATGGTGGGTCTGTCAAATCTTTAAAGCATTTCCATACCTTGTGAATGAGCTCATGGGACATTAAAATGCGTAAACAGTCCCAAGAGGAGGGGCGTGCATGTCACATAAGTAGGACATGCAGTCGTCGATATGACCACTCTCAAAGACCACTTAGCTAAGTCAATAATCAACCCACACAACAATATCAATCAATGAATAAGCTGGTATGAATCAAAATTAATTATACTCTACAAACAAGTGTATAGTGGACAAGCAGGTAGGGGTCGAACTCAGGGAATCCACGTGGTAGCACAGAATATTATTTATAAATTAATAATAAATAATATAAATATAGATGTATATATGTATGCACACTATTTACTTAGGTTTTTGTGGGTTTTTTATTTTTAAATTTTATTATTATTATCACTAATTTTATATATTTTTTAATAACTATATAATGTTTATATTAATGATTAGTATTATAACTTATATAAAGTTATATATATATAATACACTATAGGTAATGTAATTATAAAATATGTAAAAATAGTCAAAATAGCAAAATAAAATGTTTTG
Organism: Ottelia alismoides; assembly: GCA_037367405.1. Classification (NCBI taxonomy): domain Eukaryota; kingdom Viridiplantae; phylum Streptophyta; class Magnoliopsida; order Alismatales; family Hydrocharitaceae; genus Ottelia; species Ottelia alismoides. The sequence continues at coordinate 5,885 of JAZKJV010004525.1, read as the reverse complement.
TGTTTTTCATATTTTCTACTATTTTTTGTGATTTTCAAGTATTTTTGCTAGTTTTTAGGTATTTTTAAATTCCAAAATATCCCAAAATAGGTATTAAATAAATTACCCGAATCGATTTGGGGTTTAAATATAGCAAAAAGCTTCAAAATTCTTCCGAATCAATTTTAATATATACTAATTTGTATAAATAAAAATACACAGAAGAAATAAGTATTTTTGGTGATTTTTTTATATTTTTATAAGATTTTGAAGCTTTTAATTTTTTTATAATTTTCTTTTTCTATTTTAAGGGTTTTTGGTTTGAGGGTACTAGATACTATGATAAACGCATGTTATTTTTTTGGATTTTTAAAGCAAAGGGAATATCCATGCACTGTCTGATTTTTAATAAATAGGAAAGGGTATAAAATGTAAAACTAATTACATGGCATCAAAAAACATGCATCCAGGTACCTCATCCTATTTTTTTCATACTTTTTGGAGCACAGATGATATTTATAAAAATTAGACAAACATACACAAAAATACATGAACCTGTAGGGGTATATTTGCAGTTTAAATAAAACTCAGTGGCTATAGTGCAAAATACCAAAAAGTTTTGAACTATTACTAAAATTTTAATATTAAAACACAATTATAAGAGCAGTAGGGGTATACATGCAAATTGCCCATGCACGTGGACCACCACGTGAGGTGACGTGGCGGAGGACTAACTTGCAAAATAAAAAATTTACGAAGTCATACATGCAATTTGTCCACAAGCTTTTAAGAGGCATAAAATATTTACATCACTACAAATAAATTACGAAATGGCGGAGGGGGTTTCGTGCAATTATCCCTGACTCAGAAAGATATGACCGTTCTCGTGCTGCCACGTGGACAATCGGAGGGCCAGAAGAGTGTGACGTTTTGATTTATCGCCAATGATTCAGATTAGATCTGGGCCCTCCTTGATCTGATGGTGGCTGGGACATCAGGAAGAACTTGGAAGAACACTTGTTTTTTCGAGTTTAGATCATTGATGCTTGCCGTATCCGGGCTCCATTCTCCTCGCCGGTGAGTGGAAGAGATCATTGTTCCTCCTCCGCAGGTGCAAGGGCTATCATATGGTGTCTAGGTCTCTTCGATCGAGAACTGGATTCTCTTTGGTTCCAAGCAACCCGGAACGTCATCTTATCCTTTATTCTTGCCTCCATGTGCTCTGCGAGACTACTACCTGCACCCAAAACGTTACTGGGTTCGAGGCGGATGCCCTCGACCTTGAGATGAAGCTGGTCAGCAGAGACGGGGGCAGATTATGCAGCTTTTGGGGATGCGACTGAGAGGAGCATCAAAGGCTTGATTCCTTGCAGGAATAACAGTGGGAGGTTGGGCGGAATGCAAAGAATATGCAGGGGAATGAAATGAGGGCGTCAACGAGGTGATTAACAGGGGATTTCACGATGAACAAGGCATGTATCTCAAGCTCCATGCCAACGAAAAGATTTGATTTACCCAAGAACTACTAATTAAAATTGAAAACTAAAGACTAAAATCAAAGCTACACCTTATATATTACCTAAAATCGACGAAAAATGGCCTCGATCGGCAGGGTGGTCGAGAAGCGAAAACCTCGACGGCGGCTCTTCAGAGGTGGTTGGATCAGCCCTTCCAGAGCTCCTCCTCAATGTGAATTGCCTCCAGAGGTCGGTACCAACACCAAAAAGCTTATGTGGATCCGAGGGGCTAAGAACATAGGAAGAATGATTAAAAAAGCTTAAAGGGATTGGGATAATATTTTTAGGTGAGGTTTTGGTGAGTTTCGAGGGATGATGGCGTGAGAAGGATCGGAGGTTGATGAGGAAGAATGGGTCAGCGAGGTTGTTAGACGTGTGGGTTGCACGAAGGGGAAAGCTCGAGGGAGAGGGCGAGCATGGTGGAGTCGTGAAAAATGTGAGAAGATGGCATGCCCGAGGGTTCTGACTGGAAGGCGGGGAATGCCAGTACAGTTGACCTCGGGTCAACAGGCGAAGGTCCCTGGTTGGTCCACGTGGACCAACCAGGAAAAATATAGCAAAAAATCTTTTATAAAATCAGTAAATAATAATAAATGAATTTATTAATTTGAGATTATAGAATAAAAAATGTTTATTATTGTTTGTAGTTTTAATCCGATTTTTATTTATTTTTATGGGTTATTTATTATATGTTACTTTTTAGGGGTTCATTTATAGCTATATTGTCCTATGTATTAGGTATTTTATTTTTATTATCCCGTTCCTAACTATTATTCATCCAAAGCTGATGCTCGTGTCCTCATCAAGTACACTGGAATTATTTCTTATGAGCTGATTGAGACCGGTGCTTCTGAGTATTCATCTGAGGACAAACCACTTGATCCCAAGAAGGAACGAATTCTGAGGAAACAACTGAAGAAACAAAAAGACAAGAATATATGGAGTGTGTCCACTTTCAAATACTATTCCTCTGAGGATAACTCTGATGATGGCTACCTTTCATCTGACTCATACGCTTCATCTACTATCCATCATGATTTTTCTGAGGATGACATCGAAAATAGTTGGGAATCATATGCTTCATCTCCGTCTCGTCATTACGATCTCCCACCACATGCTCGCAAAAAGATCAGCTGAAAATCACCTTAATCATCGGCTACCCACCCTCCCTCCCGACCACATCGGTCTCCTTAATACAACTTCTTCCTCTACTTAGGCCAAGGCCTAAGTATAGGGGGGACCGATGCCATCTGTACATACCATTTCCCTCATCACAGTCCTTCTCACGATCGCACCATTTCCACCCATCTCCTATACTTAGGCTGACCAGAGCAGCCTAAGTATAGGGGGAACCGACACCCACGTGTATATACTCTCTTCATCCACATATCTCGACCGCTTCATTTTTTCTGCTCTTCTTCTATACTTAGACTGTTCATAGCCTAAGTATAGGGGGTGGACAGATGTATTTCTTTCTTTTTCTTGTTCTTTTTCTTTTCCTTTTTTTTACTCTCTTACGCTTAGCCCGAGCTATGTCTTCTTTACGCTTCTTGTGCTCTGAGGACACAACACTCGCTAAGTATGGGGGTCTATATATATTACTTTTGTATATATTTTACCCATATCTCGTACTTTCGCATAAGTCTATATGTATTTACGGGGTGGGTAATTAATTAATTTGAAAAAAAACCACAAAACAAAAGAAAAAGAAAAGGAGTTTTGCTACTGATTGTGTCCAACCTAAAATTTTTGAAAAAATTAGCTTCTTATTAATTTTTGCATAAAAATCCCTTGCATAAAATTTCAAAAAAAATCATCACAAAAAATGTGTTGGCATTTCACACACCTGCACTTCATGCATGTGCATCTGTGAAAAGTCTTTGGTTTCTGAATCGAGTTATGAGCAGAAACCGAGAGTTGTCTGGACTTGACCTTAATCCACCTATTTTTCAGAGGAAATTCATCGAGAAATAGGATTTTAGAAGCTTCAGGTCATTGACTTAATTCTTTGAGTTCCACATGACAATGTGCAACGTTTGACTCTTAGTGTCTAACCTGGTCTCTTCATTCTGGATACAACTCTAGAATAGGGAATTAATCTGTACTCTCGCACTATGCACTTAGCTCAACTCAGACGAGATGTTGGAAGACTGTGTGAGTTTCTTTTCTAGTAGCATGGAAATCTAAAGACCGGAGCAGAGGTTGAAATAAAGCTTCGGAAAAGGGGATGGACAGCTGGGCATAATTTTTTCTAAGACCCCAAAACATGTACGGAAAAAAAGATTCTATATCCGTAGGGGCACAAGATCCAAGCAGAACCACCAAAAATTTCAAATACAAAGAAGCATTATACCAAATAAATATCTGACCTAAAAGGTCCAAACTTCAAGAAAACCTGCAGATCTTGATAGAGACTCGGTTGCACTGGCCAGCTTCACAAGGAGAGGTGACTACACTAGCCACCCTCCGGTTCTTTTCTCCTTCTTATAACTTCTCCCCCTATTCGATTGTGAACACAGCGCGACAGACCATAGAAGGAAATACCTGACTCCCCGAGGACGAGTTACTGGAGAGGAGAGGAGCATGGCAGTCCGACATTCTAGATGGGAAGAGCTAAAACCTTCCACTCACATGAGTCAATTGTTCAATGTTCATAGGGTATACTTTGGGAAGAGGATTGATCTAAGATGACTTTTGAGCCGAAACTGTGACGATGATGTGTAGAACATGAAGGTTGTTGATTTTAAAATTCTAAGTCTCACAGAAGTTCCACCACACTAATAATCCAAAGGTCGAGTCTATTTTCATTTTCACCTTCAGCTCTGGTCTTGGTATGAAATCCAATCTCATTTCACCTCATGACATTTCTTTTTGATGCTCTGGGACGAGCATGGCTTAAGTATAGGGGGATGATGAATCTCGGATTCATCACTATAAATCTCATTATTTAAGCTCAAACCCCTCAAAATCAACAACATTTCTGCATCTATTCGGCATAATTAGCATTCACGCATGTTTTGATAAGAATTGCATTTTAACACTCATTTGCATAAAATAAGAAGCAAACAAATCCCAGCCAACATTGATCTTTAATAGCCTAACTTCCCCGATTTTTAACTAATCCATGCTAACTCCGAATGACCCAAATCATCTCCGCTATGTACATATCACTAACAAGAATAAATGAAAAATACAGAAAAATCACTAACCCAGATAAGAGGACCAAAACCCAAACCCTAGTTTCAGGATTTCCGGACTAAAAACCTCATATCTTCCCCATCCAGTGTCTGTTTTAATCCTACTCACTTTTGAACTAATGTACATTCAATTACCTTCAAAACAAGACTAAGTTCAAGTGAATCGGAGCTCATATGTGAAAGTTGGGTTTTGGGTCTTTTTTGTACATTTTGTATTTTAGCGATTTTTGACCTATTATTATGTACATAATTGATGAGCCGAAAATTTTACCTCCTAAACCCGGGTAAGGTAGAGAACACTCTCGGTTCATTGCGACCCGAATCTCGGAGAATCGGACTCAACAAGAAAATATAAGAACCACCAAATAAGACAATCAAACAATAAAATCAATAGCGGACCTCGCTAATTTTAATAACCTGGTATAGCGACCAGGGTCGGACTCAGGGAGCACGAGATGGTCGAGATGGCCTACGAAGTAGTCAAAAAGAATAAAATAAAGAGAAAATGTTTTTGGTGGATTTTAAATATTTTTAATTTTTTGTGTTTTTGATTTTATAAGAAAATGTAAGAAACAAGCAACTACAACAATTATTTAAACACTCAAAAATAATCCCAAAATTAAAATAAAATTGTTTTGTGTTTTTTTTGTTTTTAAATGTTTTTGGTAATTTTCAGGAGATTTTATAATTTTTATACGATTTTCTAAAAACAAGAAAGTAGAAAAACAATTCTCAATGTGCAGCCAGACTTGAAAGACCAATTAAAAAAAGATAATTGGTCTATACAAATCTGGAGATAAATTTTATAAAAAATATAAGCAAAAACTAAGCTACAGAAAAAGAGTTTGAATTTTTTGAATTTATTGGATTTTTAATGATTTTTATAAGATTTTTAGGGTTTTTCAATTTTTATGGGTTTTATAAATCCAAATATGCCAAAAATTGGATAGAAGGTAGAAAATACCAAAACTAATTATTCCTAATCTTTTAGAATTTTTAGAAAAGTTTTTATATTTTTCTCTGATTTTTCAATTCAGACAGTAAGAAAAATCACTTTTTTTGAATTTTTAAAAATATCAAAAAGCCTCAAAAATTTCCAAAAATTTAGAGAAATTTTTACACATTGACAGGAGGTCACGTGTCCAAATTTCACCTAATTTGGAGTTTATTTGCTGTTTTTATCCAACAAATA